>OX421976.1:105619037-105784037 GCA_949128135.1 Parasteatoda lunata | reverse complement strand
AATTGCGATGGAATTTAGAAATAGTACTAATTTGGAACATTGTTTTAACTTACCACAACTATCTCAATAATTGCTATCTCAATAATTCGAGAAAATAACTCACTTTCTTACATTAATTATATTCAAATTTTAGTTCAGGGTTATTTTAATTCGTAATCATAATTTTCAAGATATTTAAAAATAATGTTATAGTATTCTGATTAGTTATGTGAAATATATAAGTAACTTAAAATTTAATTGAATAACATGATGATGAAAAAAACAACAACTCACAATGAGGTTGTCCACTTTTCTAAAGCAGTACCTCGCATGTGATCAACAGTTTCACAATGCTTAAAAACAAATGCTCGAATGAAGGATGCATTTTACGCAAAATTTAAACAATATCACTTTTATACTAATTTTTAATACTAATAATTAATTTTTTACTAATAATTTTATACTAATAATTAATCGAAATATTATACTTCTCCCCATTTATGAGTTCCAACACGCATATATCAGTTCTTTAGAACTCAGGGCTGAGGGATCTGGGTCGGAGAGTCTTAAGAAACTGTTATTAAGAGCTTAGATTAAAGGGAATCTCTTAGAGATTATTTAGGCAAATATTTATTATTATGTTCCCATTAATATCGAGCAAAATAAATCTTAATGTAATTATTTAAATTATAACTTTTATCACATACTTATTTTATCTCACTTGAACCGATGTTTTATTGAAAAAGAGCTATTCTACAAAATCAGTATTAATAAATAAATAAAGATATTCAAATGGTCATTTGCAATAGTTTTCTAAATATTCACTATACAGTATCTTCTTGCATTAAGACCATGCACGAAATGTCTACTCTTCTCATACTAATAGTTTTTCAATATTATGTAAAAATGTTTTCGTTAAAATTCATTTCCTTTAAGTGTTAGATTGCAAGACTTTTTTTTTTTTTAATATTTTATAACCTTCGTTAAACTGCCAACCCAGTTTTTTTTTCTTTTTTTTCTTTCTGATTTACAGCTACTAATGTTCGAGTCTGTAGCCTTGTCATTTTGAACCCAATCCAGAAGACAAGGGAACTCCTGGATCAAGTATTGGGTGAAACCTGTTTTCGTGGTGGACTTTTTGATGGAACTAACCCTCATTATAGTTACACGGAGAGGAAAAGCATGAAAACCTCCCACGGTTAGTCTGGCGGCAAGAGGACTTTAACCTATCTGTCTACCACTGAGGATGTTTTATGTCAGCACTGGTGGTCGGTACAAGCCGGAAGCGGAATTTGATCGACCAATCATTTCTGGGTTCACCTCATAACTTTCTATCATACTTTTAACTCTAATTGCACTTAAAAACATATATATGATTGAAAGGCAAATCTAGGAAATCTAGGAAACTTGTATCATTTTAAACAGTGGCCCCATTCTAAAAAATTAAGTTTTCAAACATTGAAAATTTTAAACAATAAAGCAAATTATTGGTATTATTTGTGGAAGGAACTTCTTATGAAGCATTTCATGTGAAATGTGGCTCATTTCTAAAATGAAGAAACATTTTAAAACACAAGAAGGAAATTAAACAATTTTCAGAATATTCTAAAATGCTCCATTATTATTATTATTATTATTAATAATAATATGCAATTGGGGAACATTTTAATCAAAAAAAAAAAAAAAGAAAGAAGGGGAAAAAAATGGTAATTGGATGGCGATTGGCAGATAATTTTTTAATTGGCATTTTTCATATTTAGACATTTAGTAACCGGTAATGACCGTTAAATTTGCTTTATAGTTGGACATGCTTTTTTCTTCTTTTTTTTTTTATTTTTATTTTTTTAAATTTTTTTTTTATAAGTAATGATATTAATACTTTCCTATGATTCGTCCGTATGATTCGGCGCCGGAATTGAGTTGTCAAAAATAAAAAAAAATAAAAATATCCTGAATCGGAAACGAATATTTTACCAATCAAATACATAACTCTGACTTAGATGCCCCTCATTTTTTTGTGCGTCTGAATTCAGTCACATTCTATTAGTAATAAGCAAAAACGAGAAGGGAGTACTCGGCCGTGCAATTAAAAAATCAGCGTTAAGTGCTCCACGATAGATTTTGAGAAAAGTGGCTTGACAACTATTTTCTTTCCATTGCCAACACTATAAACCTAAAATATAATTTCAGTAAACTGATAGAACAAAATTTATTTTTGAAAGTCATTTTCTTGCGATACATAGATGCCAAATACATAAAAATCTCAATTTTGAATATTTTGTAGCTTACGTTGATTTTTCAACTACACGTCAGTACTGCCTTTTAATGATACTTTTTCTCACCAAAACATATTTCGCTCCTAAGAAAATTCGTTTGCATTTTTGAAGGCGACACCAAAAAGTCAAATTTAGGATACAAATGTCAAAAGAAAGTATAAAATATTGATTATAAGAACTGGGCGGGGGTGACGGATGAAAATTTCGCAGACATTATCAGTCATTTCGTAACAGGAGTCGGTTCTAAGCTTGAGAACGACGAACCGAAGTCTATTTTTCAGAAGCTTTTATTATTTTCATTAATATTTTTAAAATAAAAACTAATTAGAATACTAAATTGCACTCATATTTTTGGAAGGATGCTAATTTTTTATTGATTTATTCTTATATCCATCAGAGGTGAAAAAAAAGAAATCGTTAAGAAAATAAAACTAAAAAGAAATTATTTAGAAAGAAAAATAAAGAAGAATTTCTTCTAGAATAAAGAAGAATTTGTTATAAAGCATCAGAGCTTTACGTTTCTATACGGTTGATGCTTCATTTGTATGTCAAGCACTTTTCTTTTGAATTTTTTAATAGAAGTTGAATATATTTTAAATAAACGAATTATAGGGTGTCTCAAAAGACATGTATATTTTAAATACAGATTTGAGCTTTTACGTTATTATTTTATTTTCTATTTTACAACTGGCATTAATTTTACTCTAAAGCTATTTGAACCTCATTGTGCCAATTTAAAAAGTATATAATTCCCTAAAAAATAATTAAAATTTTGATTACAAGGTTTTTTGATACAAAAAGAAAAATAAAGCTTAATTAAATGACTACGATACGTTTTTTTTTTTTTTTTTTTGAATTTTTACTATGCGTTTGACACTAAATTAACAGCTAAAAATTTTATTTTAAAAGTTACTTAATACTTTATACTTTAATCAACCTTTATTTTATCTGAAATTTTTGCTTATTCCTTAATGTCAAAAAATAGTGCTGATCTGTTTACATACATTATTTTCTACTGCAGAATTTATTGGTCAAGGATAGATAAGACCTTGTTGTTTGCGAAAGAGAGGTGGAAATTAATTTTACATTTCTTTAAAAAGAAACATTTGATTTTAAAGAGAAAACGTACCAAAATTAAAAATAATAATAATAATAAAAACTAATGCTTTAATCTCATCAAAAATGTAAGTTTTCGGAATTCCTAATAAATAATTAAGACATGCTTTGTTTTTGTTAATCACATGTAGGTCCTAGTGCAATTATCACACTTGCCATCCATTATCATAAGCCCTGCAATATTTTTGTATTTTAAAACACAAGAAATAAATAATGCTACGTACCTAAAATTGTCTGCGATTCTTAAAATATCCTTTTTCAGCAGGGAATTTAATATAAAAGAAAAGCTCCTGCATTTCTAAAAAATTCCTTTTACATCAGAAAATTGAAAATAAAGGAAATCGTCTGCGATTCGTAAAATATTCTTTTTCAGCAGGTAATTTAATATAAAAGAAAAGCTCCTGCATTTCTAAAAAATTCCTTTTACATCAGAGAATCGAAAATGAAAGGAAATCGCCTGCGATTCGTAAAATATTCTTTTTCAGCAGAGAATTTAATATAAAAGGAAAGCTCCTGCATTTCTAAAAAATTCCTTTTACATCAGAGAATTGACTATGAAAGGAAATCGTCTGCAATTCTTAAAATATCTTTTCGCAGAATAAAATTTTTTTTGTTTCTAAAAAGATTCTTGCGTGTGTGAAAGGAAATTATCTGCAATTTTTAAAAAATGCCCTTTTTCAGCAATAAAAAAAGTTAGGATTTTAATGAACGAAAATAACGAAGAATCTACTCACGTGGTTTGGAGAAAGTGAGGACTTTCTCGGCTGCAATGTAGAAATCTTCATCCTCCCCATATTCCGGGCCGGGTACAAAGGCAGCCGGTGAATCTGCCTGCATACTATAGTGATCCAACAGGTTGTCTAAAGGCGGTATGTGGGGGAGATTCTTGAGTGTGACATTGGGAGCTTCCGTCATCCCCAACTGGCTCAGAATCTGGCTCTTAATGGCCTCGAGCCGAATCGCCTTCCGCTCCTGTTTATCCCCGCACCGGCTGCAGTTGGAGAAATCTTCGGACAGCAGCTGCTCAGCCTCTTCATCGCTGCTCACATGCTGCTGCAGTGTGTTGCCGGATACGCCGCCACTGAAGAAGAACAACACGTGGGAGAACAACAGTAGCCACTGAATAATCCAAAAGGAGGCACTCATGTTGAACACCAGATTCTTAATGAGGGTGAAAAAAAGCGACGAAAAAGGGAGAAGATAAGGGTGTGAGAGGGAAGCAATGAAAAAGAAAGAAAGAAAAAAAAAAAAGAAGAGATTATTATTTTTTATATTTATTTTTTTTGTATATCAGCTGGTGCGGTGTAACGGGTGATGAAGTTTGTTAGAGAAATGCGGACACACACACTACCGTTTTTATAGGGACTTTGTTACTAGTAATAGAAAGACACGCCCACAAATCCCCTGATTGGCAGAGGACACTCGCGTTGCTTAGCGATTACACCTACGAATCCCACCTCTCTCGCCTTTATTGCTTTCCCGCGAAAATCTTTCAATAACTTTCCACAGGAGTTGAACAAAAATTTCAAAATTAACACTCCTGGGGCAGACTATAAATTTCACTTCTTAAAATTAGCTCCCCCCTCCCTTCAATAGAGTAGAAAAAGATTTTTTGAAACAATATTTCTTATTAACCAAATTCTTTTGAAAATGAACTAAAAATTGGAAAAAGAGAATGAAAAATATTTTTTCAGAGTAATACCGTTTTTTTTCCCCGTAAAGGATATTTGGAGACACAAAAACATATTTTATTGCCCATGACAACAAGAAAAAGAAAGGGAAAAAAATGATTTTTGTAATGCTGTTCGATAACATTGACACAAAATATCCACTGTTGCAAATAGATTAGAGTTAATAGTGAGAGGTTTTCATCTGCAGATGCGATTCATTCCACATTTTTTTACACAATTTTTAATCTATTTAAAGTGATAAAATTTGGAAGAGAACTGGTCTATAGTTCTTGAGAAATAAAATTTTAAGAAAAACGACTTCTTTGATGCGTAAAATTTACAAATAACATTAAGGGGTTCAAACTTACCTGACCAAACTATTTTTGCAGATGACAGCACCCTATCTTTTGAAGAACAAGAATTCAAATCCGTCGAAAAAGTGTGGTAAAGAATAAATACGTCCATTTGTTAGATATATTAAAAAGCAGTGATCATTTATACTATTTTAAAGACGCTTTCTTAAAATTCAAATGAAAAAGCAAAATGCATTATAATTATCATCCGAAAGCCGTTTATTCAGTTATTTTAGTTTCTAAACTCTTTGATATGGGTACAAACCTTTTTTTTTTCGTCGTAAAATCGTAATTATTTTTAATGGATTGAAATAATATTTAAACGACAGATGGTTTGATACTTCAGGTATGCAATTAAGGAGTTTGTTGCAATTAAAATTTAGAAATTCATTAGTTTTATTGATGGTAGAACCTAATAAAAAAGTCAAACGTTTTGGAAACAATGGTAAAATAATATTTTTATTACCTTGCAAAAAACCTCTTCCGCCCATTTAAAAAATATTGAACTATTGAGGAATTAGTAATGAACTCTATAAAATTGACAGCCTATTTCTTGATAATATAGGTGATAATAATTATACGTGAATTGTGTGTCCATGTTTTTGAATGATATACTTTTAGCAAAAATAATTACTAAACTGCCCGAAATTGAACCTTGCTCTGTAGTTTTATGTGAAAAACTGAAACTTTTAAGGAAAGAATAAAAACCAGTAAAATATATAGAAAAAATATCTTTCAAACACTTCTTGAATAGAAAATAATTGTTTTTGTTCTAACTATTACGACAATTCTACCACTATTGAAATGAATGTTAAATCCTCAATCTAGCTAATATTTAAAATTAATTATCAGTAAAAATATCATTGATTTTTTTATTTATTTATTTTTTTTTTTTTTGTGCAATGAGTAAATTTAGAGTTTCGAGTGACTTGACTATTTTCGGAATTTTAGGCTCTCTAATGCTCATTGATCAGTTTCTTTTGCACTTCTAGTTAGTTTTCGACATGTGTGGACATGTAGAGACAGTGTCCTCTTCAAAGCTGATTTAAGATATCGGAAACCCCAATTCTGGTTACACTGATAGAATTTTCTTGTAAAATTATTGTAAAATAACTGGCAGCAGTCTGTGCATCCAATTATCCGTAAAGTTTAGGGTAAGGAACATTTTTTGCCTTTACGTTTTGTTGACCGTTTACAACTGGTATGATTATTACACCATGAATACAAAACTATACGTTTTTTTAACCATTAACGAAAAGCATGGTTTTAAAATCGGAACTTAACTGGGGTCATTGTTTAGCAGCTTTATGATGTTAATAAGAGTATCGTATTCTAATAGCCTAGAGAGTCACAAATTAGGGAGTGCAGGATGCTGAAAATTCTTCATGAGTTGGGGGGGGGGCGGAAGAAATTTTGTGGTGTCAGTAATGGGACTCGAACCCTCGTTCAGTCAGTCATGAAATTGACAGACTAGCTCACTCGGCTGTAATCTGTAAACATCTGATAGGAACTAAGAAGCTTCATTAAGTCGGACTAGTTGTGATAAAATTCTGGTTTTTTAACCGTATTAGGTGAAAGCACGAATTTTCTCACAAGTAATAGTTTGAATACCATCTTATGTATGGTTGTTTTACTGTTTTGCTATGCTTAAATATGGCAAAAAAAAAATAGTTATTTAAACATTTTTTTCTAGATCATTTTCTAGAAACATTTTTTTAGTGATCTTAATAGGATACTTGCAAGTGACGTAGTGTGGATACCTTAATCCTGATGGGTTGTTGAAACGCGGCATTTGTTTACGTTAGCAACTGTTCTCTCCATTCTATTTCGAGTAAGCCAAGCCTGTCAACTATCAATTATCTTAAGTTGCACATTCTATATTCTTATATATAATATACACAAAGATTTTTTTCATAAAGATTTCAATTCTTTCTTTATATATTTCCTACTTAAAACAAAGACAGGCATGAAGCCACGTAGAAGATAAACAAACAGATTATGCATCAAAGTTTCCAAGTACAGAAAGCAAAAATATATCACGGTTACAATAAAATACGTAAACAAATAATAAATCTAAATTAAGAAAAAGACGAAGACTAGAGAGAATTACATTTCAACAAATTCGATGTGCGATACGGCGCTGTATTTAATCAACTTCACGTTCATTAACATTCTGACTTATGTGGGAAAACTTAGCTTTTTGCTGATAAACGATCAACAGGCGCTAACGTCATAGGTCACATGTGTGGGTATTGTGATCTTCTTCTTGAGTCGGCCAGGTGGCCGAGTGGTTAGCGTGTCTGACTGCGAAGCCAATGGCTGCGACTTCGAATCACGCTCTGGGCATGAATGTTTTTTTCTCTGTGATGTCTTCTGGTGTGAATGTGGCCCACCCTATAAACGGGTTTGTGGCAGTGTGGCGTGGGTAATGTTGCTCGCCTCCGTGACTTTGGTTCACAGGTGCCCACTGGGTAAAGATAAATGAGGCATCTTCCTAGGCGAAGAACGAAAAGTTCAGTGCCTGCCGTTAAAAAAAAATCTTCTTCTTGAAGTGCAAGTTCCCAATTGCTACAATATTTTAAGCTAGAGCTGCGATGGCTCAGGGCATAGAGTGTTCGCCTTCCAATGAGGCGAACTGGGTTCGAATACCAGACGATACGAATTCCGCATCCGGCTTGCACCGAGCACAGTGCTGACGTGAAATATCCTCATTGGTAGACGGATCATGGGTTAGAGTCCCCTTGCCGTCAGGCTAATCGTGGGAGGTTTCTCATGGTCTTCCTCTCCATGTAACGGAAATGCGTGTCAGTTCCATCAGAAAGTCCTCGAGGAAGGAAAATTTCTCTCAATACTTGATCCAGGAGTTCCGTTGTCTACAGGATTGGCTTCAAAATGACAAGACTACGAAGTTGGACATTAGTAGTCGTAAACCCAAAATAAATTGGGTCGGCTGTTAAACGACGGCTATAAAATTAGTTTTATATACATTTCAATCTATACATATACAACAAACTTTCAAGATAAATTTTATGGGGAAAAAAATTCTTTATTTAGTAAATTAATTTGTTTTGCAATTTTTAATAGTTAATATGCTAAGAGCATTTATAGATGGTAAAGTATAACAAATTGTCCTGAGACTACCGGAAGCTTCGTATGACTAAAGTTAATGTGACAATAAAAAGAAATTGTGATGTTAGAGAGTCTGTGTCATTATACAAATTTTTATTAAAATATTTACAATATTTTATTACAAATGATCTATTTCGTAAATAAAAAGAAATCTTATAATGAATTTTTGGAAAGAAGAACATTTTGTGTGTCTAAGAGAGAGAACATGAAAAACAGATACAAACTCAAAATAAGATCAGACTAAAATTTTTGTGAAAGGAACACATTCAATACCAGACTAAACAAAAGTAACAATTAAAATAACTGAGAAAGAAATATATTCTTATACATGTTTAATCCACTTAATTTTTATTTTATAACTGTCATTCAACAGCCGACTCTTACGACTACTAATGCCGTAGCCTTGTAATTTTGAACCCAATCCAGAAGACAAAGAAACTCTTGGATCGGTACCCCCAGAAGTATTGATTTGTTATGAGAACATGGAGGATTTTGCGACTCGACTGATTTAACGTGCATCAGTCACCATTTACTACAAGGGGAGTCTTCCTTTGGCGGGGATCGAACCCACGAACTCTTGGACATGGGCCCAGCGCCCTACCAACCAAGCTATCCCGGGCCTTTATTCATTGTAAAAGAGACAAATTCAAAAACCAGACTCAAATTATTGGAAGGGGAACAAATTTAATGTATCCGTAATAATATTAATATAAACTGCAATATGTTGTAGCCAGTGCTTGCAGATCATAAGGGTAAAATCATTTGTTGTCTGAACCCTTTCGTCGACTACCCAAAACTCTTTCGTCCTAGATAGGTTTTGGAGAGGTTTCATTCAAGCAACATTAAAAGATTGTGAGATTAGCAATTAACTACAATCCAAAATTAATAATTTATTAATTAAGTTAAAAGTGAGTTCAATTTTTAAATTCACTTATTCAGAATTCAATTCAATTAAATCATCAGAAAATTATCAGAATTCAATTAAAAATAGTTGGTTTCAATCCTGTTGCTTTAAACTGTCTGGAACTAGACATAGTATTTTAATGAGAACAATGCTGAAATGAAAATCGCTAAAACTGGTGAAGGTTATTAACTTTTGTATTAAACTGGCAATCTTGTTTTAGAAACATATTTTAAAGAACAAAACTGTTTTGGTTTTAATTACTGAAATTTATTATGAAAGTGTCAAGTTTTATTTTTAACATAACTTCAGTTTATGTAATGTATTTATTTGCTAATATATTCCATATTGTATTGATAACATTTTAAAATTGAGCTAATATTGAACGAATATTTAAAATTAAATATTACTAAAGGTGCAGTTAGTATCTTACTTTTTATGTGCTATAAGTGCATAGTTTAGTGTTATAAAAGTGTAGTAGTCATAAAAGTTTTTTATTTATTTTCCAAATAAAGATTTTAGGCTATGTACTAAACTTTTCGACAGTTTCAGGAGCTGTTAGACAGCTTAAAACAGTATTTGACTGCTGGGTTAAGACAAAACTCTAAATTAAGACGTCAAAAGCCTCAACTCTGGTATTAACAACCTTATTATTGCATATATAATGCATTAAGGTTGCATGACTTAATAGGGTCCTTAATAATAAAACCTTAATAACCAAAATATGACATCACGTTTCAATTCAATGTGAATCAGAATTTGAATAATGTGATTAGTTTTTGTATCCTATTAAAAATGACGTAATTTTGCTCACTATTGATGTTTAACGTGATCCACTTCACAATATCTTTTTTATGTGGTTAAGGGAATGTTCACACCACTTTTTAAATGCCGTAGATGTAGGTAGGTACTTTATTGACGTCCCACTAGAGCTGTACAATGGGCGACCCGAGGATGATCCTCTGCAGAGGGGATGGCTCCCCTGCTTTGGTAGCCCGACGACCTGCGAGTGAATTCGAGCACTTTACGGTAGAACGACGACTGATACAACGCACCGTCACTTCCTACGCAGGCTGATCAAAGAGGTCACCCACCCGCTTATTGACCACAGCCAATAATGCTTTAATTGGGTTTGAAATTACAAGAAGTTTACACTATCAACATAAGGACGAGATTTTTGGTCATTTATTATCTTTAATAAGCTCTGAATATGAGGGAACCTCTCTGAAGGCTATTGTCACATCACTCTTTAGTGAATAATTATTATGAAACTATAACAGTTATTTAAGACATTCAGTTTTTATCTATATACACTGGTGGACGAAATTAAGAGATGGAAGACATTTTAGCAAATATCGCAAAAAATGCTGAATATAAATAAATGAAATTTGGTATGTATATAGCTTATTCCATGATAATAAAGTATTCAAAACAAAAATGAAATTGCCATTCACTGGCAAGACCTATTGCCTATAAATCCAATGTAGTCTGAACTTAAGGATAAAAGATGACAATAAAAGTGAGGCTTGTACAGTGTGTGTTGCCTCTAGTATGGTGTATGGTCACCCCTGACAGACAGACAGCATGCACAACGAGTATGCATGCTGCTAATAAGGGAGTTAAGGAGGACTTGTGGAAGACCCTCCCATTCTTCCATCAGAGCAATTTTTAACTCCAGAATGGTTCTGGGGGGGAGGGGAGGTTGGCGCATCGCAATAGCTCTCCCAAGAGCATCCCAAGCATGTTCAATAGGATTCAGGTCAGGGGATTTGGCCAATCCATTCGTTGAATATCCTCGCTTTCCAGATACTCATCAACCACGAGAGCCCTATGTGGTCGCGCATTGTCGTCTATAAAAATGAACTCAGGGCCAACAGCGCCCCTGAAAAGACGCACAAAGGGCTCTAGGTTGCACTATTGTTTTCAATTGAACAGCTATTTCTAGTACCTAAATTTATTTTCTTTTTGAATATTAGGCTAATAAACACATTTGAAAATTAATGTAGTTGTATATCTTGAGACTGAAAAAAAACACATTTACTAAATAGAAGAAAAGAAAATCAAATTGCAAAACTTTCAACAATTTTCCAAAATTGCATCATCACACCAAGCCAATATGTACCATCTCCCAACTCCACAAATAGTGATGCCATTTTCCATCAATGTTATGAAATTTAATCGTATGGGGCTCCTCAATACTTTTTTAAGATTTCAGAATTGTTTAAAGTTCTTTCTTTAAGAAACAACACCAAAAAAAAAAAAAAACAGTTTTTAACACGTTGAATGGCGTGGGGGTGCCAAGCGGCGAAGCAGAAACACAGGAGTCAATTTTGTTTATCCTTACTAAAATGGTTTGAAGAGTATAACACATAAAAATAGTTTTATTTAAGTACACAGAGATGACAACTGGCTCCGGACTTATTTTCAAGTGGTCATTGTGATTCTTGGTTTGATAAATTCAATTTAGTAGATTTTTTTATCCACCACTATTTCTAAACAATTCATAGGCTTATATAATTCACCACTATTTTCGTCATGCTTTTAAAAACTAGCAAAATTTGTCTAATATTTAGAATTTAATTTGTAGTTATTTAACGTGTGGCCAGACGGGCAATCCATGTAGAATTAGCGTGGCATTCAACGTGTTAGTTTAAAAAATAATAATATCTCTCTCTTTGAATAGTTAATTAATAATTTAATGAAATAACGATTTTTATAAATGTGGTTATTAGTTATTTATTTCAATTTATGATCAATATAATTTTTTAATTACAATTATTTTCTATTAAAGTTGTGTATTTATTGAGACACTTTTTGTAACAGTCGAAAAATTTCAGCATCATTTTTTGTTTAATAGCATCTTTCAGATTGCTTGGATTTGTTCTAAGTATAAATTTTTAGTGTGTTGATATACTTACGTTTATTATTCTTATAATTTTTAATCAACAAGTTCGATTTCATACGAAACACCCTTTTTTAATTATTGATTAATTTCAGATACAACGTACCAATTTTCGGCAAGTTTCAATGGATTGTGTTCGAAACTATTTTATTTGATTATCACATGACTTTTTCAAAACTATTACCGAACTTGAAAAACCCGAATGCACTAAATGCATAAAAATATTAAAAAGTGGCACAATGTAAAGTTGTTATTCTATTGGATTTTAAAAGAATCGAATCTCATATCTAGGAATCACACTGTGGGGCTAGTAGATATCGACCATGTCAACCTTCATCTATGAAAAGGTACCCCCACGTGGAATCAAGTAAACATGTCTTATATACTTGTAAATTGGAATTGTATTTTTGTTGTGGTAGATACACTACAGTACTCCCCCACCAGAATTTTATCTGTGATAGAATTTGATGAACGGATACTACGAGTTGATTCATTGCAGTTTTGTGAGAAGCGAAAAGAGCTGTATTAAGGTCACCTTACTTTTGAATGCTTAGCGTGAGAGCTGTATTAAGTTCACGGTCGTGGTTGCTCCTGTGTTGCCTTTAGCAGTTGAATAAGTACGTTGTTTGTGATAGAAACTGAGTAGCAACAGCACGAGGAGGGGAATAATGACGTAATCACAAGCAGCATGTCAACTGTTCAATGTTGACCATCCATTATAGTATGCGTGTTCAAATCTTAGTGGGCGTTTCTACAAAGTTAGGCATGTTCACATCACGTCCGGGTCGCCAATGTGGGATGAAGAGTAGTCGACAATGTCAACCTTCATCTATGAAAAGATACCCCTCCATAGAATCGAGTTAACATGCCTTATATACTAGTGAATTGGAGTTGTATTTTTGTAGTGGTAGATACACAACACACACTGTTAAATATTACACGAAGTACATTTTGATGGATTTAATTTTCTCATAATCTTCCGGGTATTAAAGTTAAAAACGAATTAAATATGTAAAAACTTGTTCGCGTTTCGGGTACGGTGGGTAAAGTGATCATACCACTAATTTGACTAATTTTATTCATGCTACTTTTTTTTAATTAGTAACGTATTTTTGTGACAATTGGAATTGAATTATCATTTTTCAATCACAACTTTAGGTTGGAAAATTAAAACGAAACTTCCTCCTACAATAACTCCCATTAGAAATAAATTTTCCCATAAGAACAAGTTTCTAACGTTTACTTAAAGAAGTAAATATTATCACAAATTAACAAAATATAAAAATATATAGTTTAAAAAATCAAAAAAAATTTTTTTTTTATAATTAATTATTTAAAATAACACTCGGTCTGGATCGGATCTTCACGTTCTAGGACTCAATCTTAATTGTTTGAGGGGTAACCACAAATATACTAATTAAATTACAAAATTAGACACAAATACTACTCTCTCCAAATAAACATACCTTTTTCTCGACGCTGTCCCTCGATGTCGGAAATATGGTCTCAATAGTTTGGTCAGAAGAGCGGTTCAAAGTTCAGACCCTTTAATGTTAATTTCACGCAAATTGAAAAGCATTTGCACATTATTATAAAATTCTTTTATTCGATCTAGCTATTGGGATAATATTTCTCAGATCAGTGGCTACTCCCTGTATGGAGAACAAAAATTCGTATCCGTCGAAAAAAAAAGAATGTTTATTCTGAGAAAGGAAGATTTTGCGTCCAATTTCCTGACTTACAATATCGTCTGCACTAATTAATTAGCATATTTGAGGCCATCCCTTCGAGCCAATAAGATTGAGTTCTGGAACGTGAAGATCTCATCATTAAAACAAAAGTTATTCAGGGGGATGTGAACTGTGCAGTATCCCCTTACAGGAAGTGGTTTCAAATTCCACTATGGTATTTTAATTTTAAGAAAAGAAAACATCAATATTTATACTTACCCACAATATGCGTTCAATACATAACAGAATCTCCCACAAAAGTTTTTCATTATTGCCAATTTACTGGTTATTAACTCATCTCAGTTAAATACAAAAAATTACTCTTAAAGACATTCACACTATCTGGCCAAAAGTGTCCGGGCATCTGGTTGTTATGGGTGGTGGAAGAATAATGGTGTGGGGTGTTTCTCGTGATTTGTCCTGGATCAGTAAATTCCTGTGACTGGAAACATGAATTCTGAGATGTGTACGTGGACAATGCTGTGCTCCCAACTCTAATGACAATATTTCGGCCCATATCTCTTCCAGCAAGATAACTGCTCCATTCACACATCGAGGCTTGCACAGCCGTGGTTTGACTAAATGGGTGTTCAAGAGGCCGGGATAGCCCGGTTGGTAGGGCACTGGGCCCATGTCCAACAGTTCGTGGGTTAGATCCCCGCCGGCCGAGGACTCCCCGTGTAGTAAATGGTGACTGATGCGCATTAAATCTGCCGAGTCGCAAAGTCCTCATGTTCCCATAACAAATCAATACCTCTGGGGTTACTGATCCAGGAGTTTCCATGTCTTCTGGATTGGTTCAAAATGACAAGGCTACGGAGTTGAACATTGGTAGTCGCAAACCCAAAAATTGGGTCGGCTGTTTAACGACGGATATAATAAATTGCCCTGAGCTGGATTCGAACCAGCAGCCATAGCTTTCGCAGTCAGGCACGCTAACCCTCGGCAACGATCCTTTTTTGAGAAAGAACATGCTTAGAAATAAGGTTGAGATGATTTTGGTAATTTGAACTGATTGCAAATTTCCATGCAAGTTTGCTGCCGCCCAAACAAGGGTGTAAAATTGTACCATTCTGACGGACAATCAAATTTAAGAATAATTAATTTGTATTTTTTAACAAGGAACAGATTTGTATAACATCATGATTGAACTCGTTCAGAATCGTGCTCTCAGTAATTTTAACAAAAATTAGTCGTACACCCAAAAACCGTTATTGGTAGTCGTAAACCCAAAAATTGCGCCGGCTATAAAATACGGACGAGTATAAAATACAACGGATATAAAATACAATGGGTGTTCAAAGACTAGACTGGCCTTTTCATATCCCAGATCTAAATCCTATCGAACATCTGAACATCTTCGGGACGCATTAGAGAACAGATTACGTAGCCTGCCAAATCACTGCAAGCACTGACTTCATCTGTGATGAAAGTCAATTTCTATTCAAAACCTGGTGAAAAGTCTTCCCAGACGTGTGCAGGATGTCATCGATGCAAAAGAGAGATCAACATCATACTAACATTTACATCAAGTCACTCTAAGCCCATACCGATGGGTGTCCGGATAATTTTGGACAGATAGTGTATAAACATTTTTTTTGTGTATTTCTATTAGTATTTTAATTTTCATATCGATATATTAGATTATTAATTAAAAAAAACGCGTGTGCCTCCTCGAAAATTTCTTTCATCCTATGATCGCTCGTGTTGTATTTCTTTCTGCTTCTACCCGTTGCTCTGAAGGCTTTATTTTCATCTGCAAAGTTAAGAAAAAATAATATCAATTTTTGTTTCATGAAAAAAACATAGGTTTTTTATAGAATTATTTACAATATCATAAGCAACTACTGAAATAATAATAAAAAGCTAGTAGTTATTCGTTTGATTTGAGAGAAAGAAAATTGTTTACAAAATGTTAACCTTGTAAAATTTCTGTCATTTTTGTTGATCTTTGAATGTATAAAAAATTGAATTTAAATCGAAAAGAGAAACTTTACGAAACTTTAAGTCCAAAAAAAGAAAAAAAAAGACATCGAGCTGAACATTAAAAAGAAAAGAAAAAAAAAGGATGTATGAAAGCTGGGAAAATCCTAATCACCGACTTTAAAAACATGTTTTCGAGATAATGACATTTAAAGTTCGATTTTATACTCACACTATCATAAATAAATAATTATAATGACGGATAGATTTCTCAATTTTCATCGAATAGACTTGAATTTTGGACAGAATAATGAGGAAAAAATGTGCTTTCAAATGATGCTATTAAAACTCATCGCCATTAATTTTAAAGTTTGTAGGAAAGTAAAACGTATTTTCTCCTTTGGATATCCATTCGTAATTAATTTAAACAAAAAATTATAAATTTTTTTGAAAGTCATTTGAAAGTAAGTTTGATGAGGTGCACAAAATGAGGTAGACGTCTACTACCTTCATGCAAAGCATTGTGCATCATCTTTCATCATTTTTATGAATTTCATCTTTTTAAGAGTATAGATTTTCTTTCCTAAAAAAAGAAAAGCTTATCACATCTGGAGGAAGCTTGCAATAAAAAGAAAAGGGGGGGGGGAAGAAGGTAAAAAAATAATTTATATATTTATTTCCAAATATTTCTCACGTATTCTGATATCACTCTTAAGATGTTTTCGTGTAAATGAAGGATTATTAGTTGTTACTTTGTAATCGATATTTTCATCACATGATCGAATCAAGATTTGATGACAGGTGTGATTGACCTCTCTCTCAATAATGCGGCGGCCGAAACACACACAGTGAGATAATGCAAAACAATTCTATAAACAAATGTATGAAAATGAATAATGAAAATATACAAAAAGAAAGCAAATTTAATTAAAGATTTACATAGGTTAAAATCTCAGTTAATTCAAACTCAAAAAAAACAAGTGCCGAGCTGTGAGGAAACAACTGACGCATAACCCCATAAACACAATAACAAAAACTTTATGAAAAAAACTCTAAAAAGTAATCATAAACGCATTAATAAAAACTTTAAAAAAAACAGAACTCTAAAAATAATCATAAAAACTTTAAAAAACAGAACTCTAAAAAGTAATCATAAACGCATTAATAAAAACTTTAAAAAAACAGAACTCTAAAAATAATCATAAAAACTTTAAAAAACAGAACTCTAAAAAGTAAGCATGAACACAATAATAAAAACTTTAAAAAAACAGAACTCTAAAATGTCCAAACTTGAAATTTCACAAATTCAATGTCCCCAAAAAGGCGTTAAAGAACCCAGGAGCAATTAAAAAAAAGGCATATTTTCTGGTGACGGTGATACAAAATTTTTAAACCACTATCGATCGGCTTAAATGTGGCATAACCAATTAAAGTTAATACTTCTATCATTTTATGATATATATACAGCGGTGGCCAAAAGTGTGGACATTTTTTGAAAGTTTCATGTTTTTCAACTTTGTGTGCTTGTAGAATATATTAATTTTCATTTAAATACAAACGTTTATATATCAAATTGAAGGTAACTTAATGTAGAATTTAATAACAAAAACAGAATAAAAAAAAAGGGTGATGCTCATTTTAGTAGAACAAACAAACACAAATCGTTTTGAATAAGGACGTGTTTTGTAATAAAAGCGTACTAGCCAATCACAAACACTGTTCTTAGGACCAATCAAATGTCTGTAACTATAGTTTAGGTTATTTGGATGGTAAAAGAGTTATTGTTGTGGATATATTTTGCGGAATGATGCATACTAGTACAATTAAATGGAGTATTGCTATTTTTGAATATTTAAAGTCCTTTTTTTAATTAAACTAATTTTAAACAATGCCATCAACAAGAAGAACTAATTAGACATCTAAAAAAAAAAGCTGAATTGTCACATTGAGAGAAAATGGCCTCTCTTATGCTGAAATTGCAGGACAAGTTGGTAGCTCAGTGACTTGTTCTGGTGTACAAAAGTTCTGTTTACGTTATGAAAAAACGAAATCAGTGGAAAATAAAGCCAAATCAGGCCGAAAAAAATGCACAAGTGCTACTGCCAATAGAAAAATTAAACGGCTATGCCTTCAAGATAGAAAAATTTCATCAGATGCCATTAGATGTGAAATGAATGCAGCGGGTATTGCAGTAAGTTCAAGAACAATAAGAAGAAGGTTATCAGGATTTGGACTACAAGCTAAGATTCCAAGGAAAAAACCATATTTAAATCAAAAGCAACGCGAAAAACGAGTTAAGTGGGCAAAGGAACACATTAAATGGTCAGAAAATCAATGGAAGCAAGTAATCTGGAGCGATGAGAGTAAAATATCGCTCTTTGGTAGTGATGGTAGAAAATACGTGAGACGTAGAGTAGGTGAAGCACTTCATCCTGATTACATTGAAGCAACTACAAAAAACCCAACAAATGTCATGATTTGGGCATGTATGTCTGCAGATGGTGTGTGCCGAATTCAAGTGATTGATGGCATCCTGAGTGCCAAAAAATACATCGAAACTGTCCTGAAACCAAAATGGATACCTTCCATCAGGGATCTCTTCCCCAACAACGCACCTTTAATTTTTCAGTAGGATTCAGCTCCATGCACCACAGCAAAAGTATGCAAAGCATGGTTTCAAAATAAAGGCATAGATATATTACCATGGCCAGGAAACAGTCCTGATCTCAATCCAATTGAAAATTTGTGGTGACGTTTGAAAATTCTTATACGAAAAAACGTCCATCCAATAAAAGACAACTTATTGAAGCTATAATTGATTCTTGGCACTATGTGATTACGAAAGATAACTCCAAACACTCGTTCACTCGATGAAAAGACTCTGTGAAGCTGTCTTAAAAAATAAGGGTTATCCTACTAAGTATCGTTTGTGTAAGTATCACTAAAGAATGCAAATCTAAGATAGATCTTACTATTAGTTGCATAACTTTTTTTGTAATACAGATATTGTAATACTGTATTTAATATTAAATTTTACATTAAATTACCTTCAGTTTGATATATAAACGTTTGTATTTAAGTGAAAATTAATATATTCTACAAGCACACAAAGTTGAAAAACATGAAACTTTTAAAAAAGGTCCACACTTTTGGCCACCACTGTATATATATAATATATAGTTTAACGAATCGTATGGTTTATACGAACGTGCTAAAAATCTAATCAATTGCACGCCATGTTTTATTTGTCATACAAACATGAGTGTGGCGTGCCAACTTCATAATATAGAAATGAAAGGGTAGTAGTGGTTTATGAGCTTGTATCTTGACGGTGCGTTGGCAGTGGCGTATTGTAATTTGAACGCTTAGAATAAATATATATAGATATATATTCTAAGCGTTCAAATTACAATACGCCACTGCCAACGCACCGTCAAGATACAAGCTCATAAACCACTACTACCCTTTCATTTCTATATTATGAAGTTGGCACGCCACACTCATGTTTGTATATATATGACCATAAATGTCACTATCTTAAATTTGAATTTAAGAACGTTTTAAAACCATGCGTTGCTTACAATTGCTATATATATATATATATATATGTATATATATATATATATATATATATATATATATATATATATATATATATATATATATATATATAGTGATCTCTCGCTATCACGATATCCTTTAAAGCAATAAACCCCTGCTGCAAAACGATTTTTTAAAAAAATAATCATATTATATCCTCCATTTTTTCTGACAAGAGAAGACTCACTGCTGACCACCCCAAGAGCTTCCATTCTTTAGAATTGCCTCCCTTATCTCTTAAGCACTCACAGATGTAACATTCCTATCTGATTTCATTTCCTTCATGTTAAAAGCTGATCACAAGTCGCAAATGACCACACACATCACATTAACACCTAAAAGGGAATTTTTTTTCCGTAGAGGGTGGGTGGATCACCATTCACAAACCAAAATCATTTTCGTGCTTTAGATTCAATGCATACTTTGTTGGTTGATTTAACAGCAAAAAAAAGAGAGGAATAAACAAATTAAAATATGGGATTATTTTCAATAAAAACGGTTTTCAGGTATACTTATGATCTTATTTTCTAAATTTATTTCAATTGCTTTAAAAAATTACCATAATTAGCACTCTGCAAATTAATTTTTTACATAATATATGAGCATATTCATAGATAATACATATATAACATTAAAATTAAAAAAAAAATCTTATTTTGCCCCCAAAATATGTGGGCCCCCGATAAAACTATATATCCCTCTACAATAATATATATTTATTTGGTCTCCGAAATATCGTTGTACCGAGGTTTTACTGTATATGTATGGATATTGAGGTGAGTCAAAAATGTTTCAGAGTTGGGATAAAGGTGAAGAGTTTAATTTTTTGAGAGTGCAGTAGGCGCCGAAGATTCCAATCTAGGCACATTAATCAAAAAGTGCGTGCAAACCCCTCATTTGGAAGATCGTTTTATGCTTACGTTGGCGCCCTACTGTCACCTCAATGATTAACTGCCTTCCTTCACTCTACGAGCACATTAAAGTTAGGCCGTCGCATAGCAACAACCCTGCCGCCGCCCCTCTCTTCTATATCGGAATACATTTTCATCCATGCTAAAATATCTTATTTTATTTGTAGATTGGCACTGATTCCTACGAACAACGTTGAATTACGTCTTAAATATATGTATGTCATTAATCTTAAATGCAATATAGGGCTGCTACGTTCACGGAAAAGATTCTTTAAAAAAAATGAAAATGTTATTAAGAAAATTTGTTTCAATTAGTTGGTGAAGAGAGCTGTCGAACGTTTCGGTTTATCTTTGACATTATTTAAGCCAGTCAAAAACTTTTTGCATACAATTATGAAATTCGTTTATTCCACAGATAATAACAAATGTTTCATTTTAAAAAAATATCTTTTTGAATAATTCATTATTTTAAACATTTAATCTTTAATAATAAAATAAAGAGTTTGTCTTCGTGTGTCTCACTTATAATACCAGAACAGTTTGCCCTAGCATCCTGATATTAGGACAACAGATGAAAAGACTAAATTGGCCCCCGATTTAACAGAAAGGGGTAAAACCCCGCTATAGTGAACATGGTTTATAGTGAACTTCCGGATATAGTCAACGAAATGGTCGCTCTCCTGCCTCGCTATACACATATAATATTAGTTTTTGTGGATAAAGTGAACCAAAAGAGGAGAGAAAATTGGTTATTATGAAATTTCGACTGATATTTGTTTTCTTCATTTTTTGGTGATTTTGAAATAAAATACATACATTTTTAAAACCATCTTTTGTAGGCATTCTTTTATCTCCTATCCTTAAATAAAGGACATCCCTAAATACGCAAGACGAAGAGTCATAAAACATGAAAGTTTTTGTTACTTCAATAATTTTTGTATTTTTTTAATGGGTCATTTATTTAAATAAAGTGTAATAAAAGTTTGCAGTACGGATAGAGTGAAGTCCCGATTATAGTAAACCGGTCCCTTGAAGATTCACTATAACGGGGTTAAATAAAAGAAATTATTTTTATTTTTATTGATTGTATTGGTTTATGTCTTACAGATTCATGCATTATTTCGTATCGTTTTTCAACACTGATGTATTGATTGTTTACTTTCTTTTTACCCTGTTTAGAAAGAGAGAGTAATCAGCTAGCTTTATAATAATCTAAAAAAAAATTTTTTTTTAATTGTTAGGTTTACAAATGTTTATGTTAGTTAAAAAAATATTTAATTTATAAAAAAAAAATCTAAAACTAGAACAGACTTAGTCAAATAGTTTTTGAGAAAAAAAAATTTAAAAATACTACTTTTTTGTTTTTAATTTTTTAAGAGAGTAAAAAACATTTTCTAGTGAAAATAAATTTTTAAGTTTTATTAAATTTCACTTTAGCGTTTTGTGATTTCCTTTCTAGCTCTCTCTATAGAGTACTATTTGCTTGAATAAAAACAATTTTGCAAATACTTTTCAAATTCATATATACGTATAATTTACTTTTTTTTTATTTATTATTTTCTATTTCCTTTATTTTAATATTTACTATTCATTTAAAAATTAGCTGAAATGTTTTCACTTATAAAATAAGAATATTTTTACATCTTATTGAACTTTGCTGTTTCAAACATTGAAATTAAATACCAATTGGTTAATCTTTTCGGAGACATCGCTATTTAAAATATAATTAACGCGTATTATAATATAGTTTATTACAATCGCATTTTAATAAAATAGTTGTAAAAATCATGTTTTAATCACGCTCATTTCAATCACATTTTAATTAATTAATTATAAAAGTTGTAATTTAATAATATTTATTAATATCACTCTTTCGATTTTCGTTACAGCCGATTTGGAATAATTTTTTTATCTTATCACATTTCACTAAAGTAATCGTAAGAATTGCGGATTTTTATAAAAACTTATTCCAATAACAGTTTAATTGAACAATCGTTAAAGTGTCGTTTCATAAAGCTTATTGTAATCACATTTTAATAAAGAAATCGTAAATATCGAATTTCGGTAAAAATTTATTCCTCTTATTAACACTTTATTTAAATATTTTAGTAGTATTTTCATAAAGCTTATTCCTATCACAGTTTATACTAAAGTAATCGTAGAAAAATCATATTTCAGTAAAATTTATTTCACTCAATCTTTAACAAAGCAAACGTGAAATTCTTATTCTATAAAATATTATTTATTTTTGTAAGGTATTGTTTTAGTGAAATAAATTATTTAAAAAAAATTTTTAAAACTGATAGTAAAAAATCGAATTATAATTAGGGCCAAAAATTTAATAAAAGCTCATTTGTTATAAAAATAGGGTACTCTAAACAGTTTATACCAATGTTGCAATCGTTATACATTTTAAAGTATTTTTGTGATTAAGATTGGTTTATAAAAAGAAACTTATTTTACTTATTATCTAAAATTGATTTGGTTTTTAAGACTATTTTTTGGTATTATATTCAAAGTTTTACCTATTGTAAAGTAATGGCAATAAACTTGAACTTTTGTGTTCATAAATAACCAAATTTATAAATTGGACAATACAAACAAGCTGGATGAGAAATGATAAAATGTTGTTGTTGTAGTTCATTTACCTCGCACTAGAGCTGCCCAATGGGCTATTGGTGACGGTCTGGGAAACATCCATGAGGATGATCCGAATTTGATCCTCTTCAGAAGGGATGGCACCCCCGCTTCGGTAGCCCGAAGACCTGCACGCCAAGTCGAACACTTTACTGTAGAACAGTTTAACGAGGACCCATACCGCACACCCTCGGTCCCTACGCTGACTGATCCAAGCGGTCACCCACCCGCACACTGACCGCAGCCAGTGATGCTTTACTTCGGTGATCTGCTGGGAACCGTTTCTGAACTATCAGTTCATTGCTGGACGAAATGATAAAATGAATTATTTAAGGATAAAAATGAAAATTGAAAACATAATTTATTTGATTTAGATCATGAGTAAAAATAAGGCTAATAAGAGAACATAGATGAGGATAAAAATAATGTGTGTTATTTACATAATTTGCAAAGTATCATGTGTTACATTGAATAAAGATATCATGAGATACATTGACAAGTAAAAATAAAAATAAAAATAATCTGTGAAATACGTACGAGTGAGGGAATATCAGTTTAAATTAAAATGACTGAAAAGCAAAGAAAAATAAGAACTGGGAATAAAAAAAACGTAGAAAAAAATAATTACTTTTTTTTTTAAACATAGTATTTTGTCCAAAAACATTTTTTTTCTCCAAGCAATTCAGCGCAGAATGAATAATAGAAAATGATCGAACAAACACTCTTCACGAGAAAAATATTTATTATTTCACACTTGTTCTGTAAACAAACATAAATGTTTGTTTGTTGTACTGTAAAAAATAAATAATATTAACTATAACTAATGAAAAAGAAAACATTTTTTTTATTATTATTATTTTTTTTTCCGCGCTGATGGGGTGCACGCGTGTGCATTTAAAGTGCACGACCTCCCCGAAGTTCAAAAAAAAAAAAAAAAAAAAAAAAAAAAAGAGCCTAATTAGATAAAGTTCTCGATTAAAGAAAGACGAGGTACTCACCAACTGGAGAAGAAATGGCTTGAATGGAAAGATGGAATCATTCTTCTTTACTTTTATACAAGAAAGAATACCCAACTTCTTCCATTCAGAAGTCGTTGACCTCCTTCAATTTCACACTTTATTTTATTTTATTATTAAAAGATTCACTTTCACTCACTCCACAAAAAGGAAACACACTGATATCGTTTTTTTTTTTTCTTCTTCTTCTATCAAATGCCACATATTAATCATGTACTTTGTGAGAGAAGACGAACGCTACTACACCTCTTTCTAGAACATAATTTCATAACTCAAAAGCACTGAATAGGGCCAACGTTTGAAGCAAATTGTGGAGCATAAGGTTATTTAAAGTCCCTGACCATTTGATTAGACGCACTATGAGATTCTTCGTTTTTGCATAATTATTATCTTAATTATCAGGTGATAAACTATACAGCTTAATTGTTTTTACGCTGCTGAAACCGTTTTGCACTTGTTTATGTTAGTGTATCAATTGGTTAAATTAGACGATATATTGTATAAATATAGAATATTTATTATATCAGCTATTATATTAGTATATTATAATAATTAGATCAAATTATGAGACGCACTGTAGTTTTTTAATAATTGCATGATTTGCACGAGTTTATAGGCAATACTTTTATATTTAAACATACATGTAATGAATTTTTATTCAGGAGATTTTTTACATACTTCCTATTTGTATTTATTTTTAATGTATTGCATGGCAATGTTACCCCATTGATACACGAACGTAAACAAGTGCAAACTGGTTTCATCCGAGTAAAAACAATAGAGCTGTATAGTATCACCTGATAATTATAATTTTACATTGAATCTTATAGTTGGCCTAATAATATGGCCAGGAACTGTGTTTTACTTATTTTCAGTAGAATAAGAATAATAAAAAAAAATAACTGAACATTATTTTAAAAAATCTATAAAAAAGCAAACTGATAAGCTGTTCTCAGAAAATGAACTCCGACAGAAGACAACGCTATACTTACTTTCAGATATATTTCTAAAGCATTATTTAATAACTAAAAACATAAATATGGCAACATTTAAAACAAATTAATAATTTATTTAGAAAGGAATTACCCTTTTCTTGTTTTCAGTACTGTGAGAATACAAAAGATTTATGAGAAAATTATTTTAAAAAAATTAAATAAAAAGAATAAACTATTACTTAGTAATGTTTCAATATTTTCCTTCAGAAAATGTTCCATATTAATTATGTATTATGAAAAGAGACTAACAATTTTATGCTTATTTTTGAGACATTAATTTAAAGCATTATTTAATACAAAGTACATAATATCAAACATCTAAAATAAATAGAGGACCATTAGGTTATTTAAAATAGAGTCACCCTTACTAATTTTTTATCCTATAAGAATAATAAAAATGATAAAAGATAATAAAAAAATACAGAAAACACTACTAATTATGAGGGTTGCTTATTAAGTAAGGGCCGTGTTGTTGGGTACACAAATAGGGGGCGCGTGCGTCGCAACGAGTGCTTGTGTCGTGTCCCGGCATTCATTGGGAACAACTGTGCTCAGTTACAACTGTGTATGTAAACTGTACGGTCAGTTCTGAGTCTTTAAAATTTTCAAATTTAACATCGGCAAAAAAACCTGTCTGCTGCATACATTGACTTGCAAATTGCAAAAGTAGCAAAATTCCATCCCCATGTGAACAGGGAATTGCTCTACTCTTTGACAATGACTCTCACCGCAGCTCAGATCCCAAGTTTATTGCACTCTTTTGGCTGGGAAGTTTTTGACCACTCCTTTCTACAGCCCAGACCTAGGCCAGAGGGATTTTCATCTTTTCCGATATTTCAAACATCATTTTGGCGACAATCAGTACAACGATGACGAATACATGAAAACGACGGTGACCCCTTGGTTATCGGAGCAAGTGTGTATGAAGAGGGTAATCTAAATCTAGTTGTAAGGTTATGATGAGAGTTTAAACGAACTATGCTGGAAGAAAGATAAGCGTATGTAGAATTTGAAAATGATATTTTTTTTGGTTTGGTTTTTATGCTCAAACGGCCCTTACTTAAAAAAAAAAAAACCCTCGAAGTAAGGTAAAATTTGTTTTAAATGCACCATTATAATCTCATACTTTAATAAAAAATTTACGCTACAATTAATTAGACACTTACTTTAAAAATATATATTTAAAGCATTATTTCATAACTCAAAAACACTGAACAGTAGCCAAATTTTGAAGTGAATTTCAATACAAAAATATAAGAATAACCCTATTGTGTTTTAAGCACTGCGAGAAAAAAATGGAAAGCAAATAAAATAAAAAAAGAACAAAACAGAAAAAAAAATTACTTATTAGTAGGCTGTTCTTTTCTTGTTTGTCTTATTTTCTTTATAATTATTATTTATTTTTGGCAAATATTTTTTCTCATTCATACTTCTTAAGTATTTCGACGTGATACAAATGCTCACATCGATCATAAATTAATCCTCTGAAAGTAAAACTATTTCACACAATTAAGAGATTCCTTTCGATCTATTTATAATATTCTGATCCAGAAAAGTCCATCAAGTTGTCTGACACTTCATGTACTATATACATCCTCTGATCAAATGCAAATTAACTCACATGGCTCTACTCATTTTTAATTTAGACTGTGCCAGCAACAATCTCAGTTCTCTTTATTCTGTAATAATACAGAATTTGCCAATCTTTCTCTAAATTTAGCTATGAAGTTGGGGATGAATTGGAGAAATTACCTATTCTAGTTGATTAAAGCTATCTAAAATTTACAATACACATTATTATGCGGATAAATGACTTAGGTCTTAAAAATACAACAGTGCTGAGAATACCGGCCAATATTTTTTATTTTGAATCATTAAAATTTTGCATTTTATAGTAATGATGTGCCATGCTAAATTCACTGATAGTCAGAATTTTAGCAAAAAAAGCTGTATTTTTAAATGTGAAGCAATGGTGATAAACTGCTGCATTGTATTTTAAAACAATTAAAATGTATTTTTAAATAATTAGATGTTAATATTTTTTACTTTGAATCATTACAATTTTGCATTTTATAGTAATGATGTGTCATGCTAAATTCATCGATAGTCAGAATTTTAGCAAAAAAAGCTGTATTTTTAAATGTGAAGCAATGGTGATAAACTGCTGCATTGTATTTTAAAACAATTAAAATGTATTTTTAAATCATTAGATGTTAATATTTTTTATTTTGAATCATTACAATTTTGCATTTTATAGTAATGATGTGCCATGCTAAATTCATTGATAGTCAGAATTTTAGCAAAAAAAGCTGTATTTTTAAATGTGAAGCAATGGTGATAAAATGCTGCATTGTATTTTAAAACAATTAAAATGTATTTTTAAATAATTAGATGTTAATATTTTTTACTTTGAATCATTACAATTTTGCATTTTATAGTAATGATGTGCCATGCTAAATTCATTGATAGTCAGAATTTTAGCAAAAAAAGCTGTATTTTTAAATGTGAAGCAATGGTGATAAACTGCTGCATTGTATTTTAAAACAATTAAAATGTATTTTTAAATAATTAGATGTTAATATTTTTTACTTTGAATCATTACAATTTTGCATTTTATAGTAATGATGTGTCATGCTAAATTCATCGATAGTCAGAATTTTAGCAAAAAAAGCTGTATTTTTAAATGTGAAGCAATGGTGATAAACTGCTGCATTGTATTTTAAAACAATTAAAATGTATTTTTAAATCATTAGATGTTAATATTTTTTATTTTGAATCATTACAATTTTGCATTTTATAGTAATGATGTGCCATGCTAAATTCATTGATAGTCAGAATTTTAGCAAAAAAAGCTGTATTTTTAAATGTGAAGCAATGGTGATAAACTGCTGCATTGTATTTTAAAACAATTAAAATGTATTTTTAAATAATTAGATGTTAATATTTTTTACTTTGAATCATTACAATTTTGCATTTTATAGTAATGATGTGTAATGCTAAATTCATCGATAGTCAGAATTTTAGCAAAAAAAGCTGTATTTTTAAATGTGAAGCAATGGTGATAAACTGCTGCATTGTATTTTAAAACAATTAAAATGTATTTTTAAATCATTAGATGTTAATATTTTTTATTTTGAACATTACAATTTTGCATTTTATAGTAATGATGTGCCATGCTAAATTCATTGATAGTCAGAATTTTAGCAAAAAAAGCTGTATTTTTAAATGTGAAGCAATGGTGATAAAATGCTGCATTGTATTTTAAAACAATTAAAATGTATTTTTAAATATATAGATGTTAATATTTTTTACTTTGAATCATTACAATTTTGCTTTTTATAGTAATGATGTGCCATGCTAAATTCATTGACAGTCAGAATTTTAGCAAAAAAAGCTGTATTTTTAAATGTGAAGCAATGGTGATAAACTGCTGCATTGTATTTTAAAACAATTAAAATGTATTTTTAAATAATTAGATGTTAATATTTTTTATTTTGAATCATTACAATTTTGCATTTTATAGTAATGATGTGCCATGCTAAATTCATTGATAGTCAGAATTTTAGCAAAAAAAGCTGTATTTTTAAATGTGAAGCAATGGTGATAAACTGCTGCATTGTATTTTAAAACAATTAAAATGTATTTTTAAATAATTAGATGTTAATATTTTTTATTTTGAATCATTACAATTTTTGCATTTTATAGTAATGATGTGCCATGCTAAATTCACCGATAGTCAGAATTTTAGCAAAGAGATGTATTTTTAAATGTGAAGCAATGGTGATAAACTGCTGCATTGTATTTTAAAACAATTAAAATGTATTTTTAAGTAATTAGATGTTAATATTTTTTTACTTTGAATCATTACAATTTTGCATTTAATGGTAATGATGTGCCATGCTGAATTCACTGATAGTTAGAATTTTAGCAAAAAAAGCTGCATTTTTAAATGTAAAGCAATGGTGATAAACTGCTGCATTGTATTTTAAAATAATAATAATACAAAAGTATTTAATTTCCGAAATTATGAATTTTTCTAGAACTCATACTACATTTAATCTAAATGAAGCATGATTTTAATACGATTTTTTAAAAAAATTTATTCACATACCACTAGTTTTATACCCAAAACCTTTGAAGTTTTTATAAACTAAGTAAATTATTGAATCTATTTGTAAAATTGTCCATTCTAAGCACAAGATTTTTCCCACTAACAAAAATATTTAAACGCAATCTTTGAGAAAAATTTAACGAAGCTTCTTCCATGTAAGGAAATAAACGGTATTACAAAAAAATATTGAGGAAAATGGAATCCATTATTCGATTCAACGGTATAAATCAATTATAATTATTAATCAAATAGCGGTGCGTCTTAACTAAAATTAAATAAAATGCTCTTACACCTAGAAAATTAGAGGAGATTCTGAATTTACAATGTTCTTAGAAAATAAAAATTGAAAAATTAAAATAATCTGTGGAGAGATTTTAAAAAAAAATCCATTTTGAACATTTTAGCTCACGAAATACGATATTTCAAAAATGTTAGCATCATTTTATACTTATTAATAGAAGGGAAAAAATATATTTGTATTAAATATTCATAATAACCGTTTATAATAAATTTTATAATTATTGGAAGTTTATTAATTTGTAATTATAATCGATGAACCACTATTTAAATTACTACAGAATTTATTTTCTGAGATAGTAAAACTATTGACGGATTTAACCAAAAAGAAAGTTCCAGAGCTTATTCCTTGGACTGACGTAGGGGAATTATCCTTCCAAACACACAAGAAAAAGTTGAGTGAAGCCCCATCACTTTATACCCTAGATCCCAAAAAAGCATATGTCATACAGTGTGGTGCAAGCTCCTATGGGGTTGGCGCTTGTCTATCACAAAGAAATGAAAACGATCAACTTTGTCCCATCAGTTTTTCCATTCAAAAGCTGAACAAAGTACAGCAAAACTGGGCCACTGTTGAACGGGAAGCATATGCTGTTGTGTGGTCAGTTAAAAAATTTGAAAGTTACGTGTTTGGCGCAGAAATCGAGATTGTAACTGATCACAACCCCCTGGTATTTCTACAGAGGTTAGCAGCCCAATCGGCTAAGTTACAACGGTGGGCTTTAGCCCTACAAAGATACCATATTCGTATAACACATTGCCCAAGTGCACAGTTGAAAAATGCCGATGGGCTGTCAAGACTAATAAGTGGTTAAATGTTGTGTGCTTATTGGAAAACAAACTAATATATATAATAATCTGTTTATTACAAGGCTTCTTTCCATCTGTAAATATCTTTACGAGTACTATTGAAATTTAATTTGTATTGCAATATTGTATCAAGGCTTCTTTTCATCTGTAGTTATATAAAAATGTATACCAGTTTTATAGAAATTTGTTTTGCATATTTTATGAGTAAGTAACTGTAACAAGTATTTTATTCATATATTTTATTTTCAATTAAGTGTTATAATTTTATATGTATATTATTCTATTGTGTCAGATTTCGCTACACCAGGTGTAGCGCAATCTTGTCGGGGGGCTGTCATGCCTCCATGTTGGGATGGCGCTGCCATCAAGGTAAATGTTGTAAAAAAGGACAGAGGAGGGGATGCTCTGATAGAGAGCGGAGGTGTATGCTAGTAGTTTTGTTTTAGTTGTTTAATTTTCTTCAGATTCGTTTACAATTTTTAATAAATGTTTTATGTTGTAAACTGATTGCCATTTTTTTGGAGTTATATCTTTTGAGAAGCATCAGGGTAAAGGAAAGAAGGTAAAATATCACAGCAATTGAACCAGGATTAAAAACAAAACTTAATATCACAGCTCATTCTGTCGACGATTATTTTGATTTTAAGGAATTTCCTTTCGTTTGTATAAAAGGCGATGAAGTCTCGGATGCTCCTGCGCTTGGAGTTTACTGCAAAGATGTTTCTGCCTTTGTTCAGTATGTGAAAAATAAACGAGATGTACTGGATGCTCACTTAAAAATGGGTATTGATGGAGGAGGTGGATTTTTAAAAATATGTATTTCTGTACAATCAAATGAATTAGACTTTGAGTGCAGCGGTAAACGTACTAAGTATGATGAGGGGATAGCTGCAAGGAAATTTAAGGATTCTGGAGTTAAACGACTATTCATTCTAGCAGCCGTTTCGAGTGCACAAGAAAATTATAAGAATGTAGATCAACTTATTTCAACGTTGAATATAAGTCCTTTCTACGGCACAATTGCGACCGATTTGAAGTAAGCGAATATCTTGGCAGGTATAATGTCGCACAGCAGCGCATACCCATACACTTATTGTTATGCCAAGAAAGATGAGCTAAGCAGCTATGGCGAATTGAGATCCCCCGAAAATGTTTCATCGTATTATACAATTTGGCTGACTGAAGGAAAAGGTTCAAAAAAAAAAGAAAAGAAAAAAAAAATAAAGGAAAAAAAAAGAAAGAAAAAAGAAAAGAGAAAGATTATTTCAGTTATTCATCCACCGCTAATTACAACTGTTGGAGGTAAAACATTCCTAGACATTATTCCACCGCCAGAATTACACCATATGCTTGGTGTTGTTAACACTGTTTTCACGCATATGTTGAAAGAGTGTGAAAATGAATCGCTGACATGGGCAAAAGCTTGTCACGTTAAGCGTGAAATCAGACGAGGATGTTCTGGGTTTAAAGGAAATGCATGCAAAACACTTTTGGATAAAGTAGATCTTCTGCGCCAGTTTAAAAATCTAGCAATACTGAAGTATGTTAAAGTATTTGACGACTTCAAAAAAGTGGTTTCTGCATGCTTCGGAAATAATCTTGACTAAAATTACAAAGCATGTAAAGAAGCTTTCAAAAAGAGCTACATGGACTTAGGTGTCAGCGTTACACCAAAGGTTCAGTTCTGTGACAAAAACGGTGAAGGATTAGCATTTTTTGGGGAGCAGGCGATGGAGTCCGTACATTTTGATTTCTTAAAGTCTTCCTGGGAAATGAATAAGGTTGCTGCAAATCACCCGGATTATCCTAAACACCTTTTGAGCGCTGTTTGTAGGTATAATGCTTCACATGTTTAAATTGATGTAATTATAATTAAATTATGTTACATTTTCATATTTTATCAGCAGTAAAATTTTGAAATAATAAAAGTTTAATAGAATTACAAGTGAAAAATTATTATTATATATTTTTTTCCTTTCCATTGAAATAAAACAACGGCAGATTTTCCAAAATATCATACTTCGTGCGCAAAAATGTTCAAAAGGGATTTTTTTAAAAATCACTCCACAGATTATTTCGATTTTTATTATCTGTTAACATTGTAAATTCAGAATCTCTTCTAATTTTATAGGTGTAAGAGAATTTTATTTAACTTTGGTTAAGGCGCACTTTTGGTTAGTTATATCGAGCAATATTTTAAAATAGTTTTTTTTTTTTTAGATATAACGAAGGAAATAAATTTGAAACCATGAAATAATATAAGAAAATATGAAAAAAAGATTAAATATCATAAGATTTATAAATAAATAAGAAATAGGAAAAAATGAGTCGCTTAAAATTATTGGGGGTTTATAATTATTGCAACAAACACCGACTTAAATCTCTAACTAATTAAACTTAAAATATCAATATTTAGTGCTGTAGTGTTCCAGTGCGTACAAAATTATATCTTGAAGCTATCGAAAGAAAGAAGAAACCTTTTATACATTAAATTGCGTTTAACGACAAAATTTAAAGGACAAAATTCTGCTAAGCAAAACAATAAACGTTTGATAAATATATATCCACTTCTTAATAAAAGAAATTATATATGTAATATATATATATTGTTATGCCAAAATGTTTTGTACTAACATTGAGTTCGGACTTAGCAAGTTACGAGCATTTTACAGAACTCTTCGGTCAATGATCGCGGGCATACCTAAGTGTGTTTGTGCGACGTATATTTGTAGATCGGATTAACAAAATTCTGCTAAGCAGAACAATAAACGCTTGTTAAATATATATCCACTTCTTAATAAAAAAATTATATATGTAATATATATATATTGTTATGCCAAAATGTTTTGTACTAACATTGAATTCGGACTTAGCAAGTTACGAGCATTTTACAGAACTCTTCGGTCAATGATCGCGGGCATACCTAAGTGTGTTTGTGCGACGTATATTTGTAGATCGGATTAACAAAATTCTGCTAAGCAAAACAATAAACGTTAGATGAATATAATTCCACTTCTCAATAAAAAATTATCTGGAATTAAAGGAATTCAAGTAAATTATTTTTTTTTTAATGGCAAAATTTTTTGTACTAATCTTAAATTGGAACTGAACAAACCGCCGGTTTTAACAAGCATTTTTCATTTTCCCAAACCCCTTGTAAATTATCGGGCCTACTACATCTAATAAGCTTGTTTGTGGGACGTATATTTGTAGATATGATTTAACACATTGTCCTTTGAGTCACATTGTATATTTTAACATTTTTGACCGCATTTATTTCATCAATGATTAACAAAATGTTCCAAATTCATTCATATAAATTGTTCGCAGGTTAACAGTATGGGATGTAATCAAAAATTTGTTATGTTAAAGTTACTATTCCCTAAAATCATTATTATTAATCATTATTATTAAAATCATTATTAAAATCATTATTAATATTTATTAGGATAAAATTTGTACCAACTTTTACAACATACTACTGGAGAGTGGCTTAATATTTCACCGTTTTTTTTCTTTCTTTTGTTGAAAAATTACCTCATCCGCTAAAAGAAATACCCATAATCTCTAAAAATGTTAAAAACGTATATTTTTTTAAATTGATTTTATTAAAAAGGTTAACGGTCGGAAATTCAAACGATTAGGAAATACCAATTCTTACGATAAACTACAACATCGCAGACAACATAAAAAAAAATAAATAATTAATAGTGTAATCGGCTTGTTTGACTGCAGTGTTGGTTGAACGTCAATAAATCATAAAAATACCCTGTAATGCGTTAAAATTCACAAAAAATATGTGAGTGTTTGGTGTTCGGACACAGGTGTGATTCATTATAATTTTTTAAACCTCGCTTATCGTTTACAACAGAAATATACTGTAACTAGCTAAACGAAGTAATGTAAAAACTTCAATCTTGATTGGTCAACAAATCGTCTCCTGTCTTGTTGCTTGCATTGCCGAACCACACAGATGACTATGGCAAAACTATAGGAACTTCTTCATTATCCTCCATATTCATCAGACCTATCCTACACTGTTTTAAACAACATTTTAAATAATGTACTTTCCGAGAGTTTCCGTGTCCGTCAATTTATCCGTATGCTGCTCATATGTATGATTGAATATGTTCTTATAAGGTTGATGCAATCCGCTTGTTAATTTAGGTTGTTTATTATACCTGTGTTAACCGTGATTATGCATAAAAATCAACTAGAAATGTAATAGTGTAGTGAATAATGCCCAAGAATTAGAAAATAAATTCCAGATAAATGCCCTCTCCATAACTGTAATATTGATTACTTTTTACAACGAGCTAACCTATGAACACACAAATTAAGAATAACTAAAGCGTAACAAATGTTTCTTAACTTTGACATTTGATGGAGAAATTGATTTGAAACTTTTTAGCTGATTCCCTGATTATCCCGAGTTAACTCGGGTACGTATATATTGCAAATATGTATCATCCCGAGAAAACTCGGGCTTAGCAGAATTTGTCAGTGCATTTTGTTTTATCAAAAAACATAATCTGATGTGATTGGAAGTTTGCCAAGTTTCATTTGGGAGTTTTGCTGTTGGACTGCACGCGTGTTTTGTGCGATATTTGCTGAATTTACATAGCTATAAGAGTAAAAAAAAATGTATTACGTTTCACTGACGTTTGAAAAGTATCATTTTGTGTTGTCCCTTGTTTTAAGCCTGTTGTCCTTTGTTTTTTTTATCCTACAAAGACTAATATTTAACTTATTTCATATTGGGCAATTTCATTTGCCCGAGATAACTCGGTATAGTAAACTGATTTTAAATTAAATGTTTCTTACACATAAAAAAATTTAAATTTCAACTTAAAACTTGTACGTTATGTTTTGATTTAATTCCTTGTATTTATTAATAAAATTAAAAAAAAAATATGCTTCCTTCCAAATAATTGGTAAGGGTTAATGAAGAATCGCCCTCTTATTCAATCGTTTGGATTGATTTTTGATCGTAAAATGCTTTCTTAAATATAAATTTTCATTAGCAAAAGGTAATTTTTATTTTATTAACATAGATGCAACAATGAAATTTAAGAGTAGGTGACAGATTAACATAAAATACGTTTCTTATCAAAATATAATTTTTGAACAACTCATATCAAACACTTCAGAGTAAAAACTGTTTTTGAAAAAATTTCAATAAAACAATTTTTAAGAAGGAGCTTCTTTGGAGCGGAAATTCAACACTATACGAGCTCTTATAACGTTGATTATAATTAGGCTTATTATTTTTATCAGGGTGACGCAATTTCTTAATTGTTTGATGAAATTTCAAAACAAAAATCTCTTTTCGTGGAATTTGTCTTTCAGAATATTGCAATCAATCATTCTCCCTTTAAACTGAAACGCAATTCGAGCTCTTTAAAAGTTTTAACATTGTGGTTTAATTGGGATTATTAAAACTAGTTTTCTTATGTTAGCTGCCAGATATTTGTGAGAAAAAATTGAATGCATAATTTTAGGAAGGACGTCCTTCAAATTGCTCTTGCTACAGAAACGTCGTTATGAATTCTTTTCTTGAGGTCACTTTGGGAATCGAGTTTCATTAATTATTTTTGGAAAATTAATCAGCCAAGGTGAGAGCAAGAGGGCGCCGTATGACAGTGACTTGACCTTGAGAAGGTCTTCTCAAGGCTCTCTCTTTTCGTTTCCTTTTTCATCAGCGTGATGTGTTCCTTCATCTATTAGGTCAGAGCACTCTAATGAAACTATGGACAAAACGATTTATTTCATTTTATTTATTAATTTTATAAATCTTGCTTAGAAAAAATGCCTGAAAACTGAAATCGATTTCATCATCATTTACTTAATTCTCCCTATACTATAGCAACAATTTTTTCTTGGTGCCAATTCGGCTTGCCATTCTTGGTGCCAAAAAGAGGTCCTGCAAGGGTTTCCATCCAAGGACCTCAGACTCGGATATCTACCACTACCAAAATACAATTTCGATTCACTAGTATATAAGACATGTTAACTCGTTTGTATGGGGGGGGGGGTACCTTTTCATAGATGGAGGTTGACACAGTCGATAGCTATCCTTCCCACATTTGCGACCCGGACATGATGTGGACGCGCCTACATTGACAGAAGCTACCTCTTCGATTTGAACACGCCTACTTTAATGGATGGTTCCCATTGAACAGTTGACTTGCTACTTGTGACTGCTACAATATCGACCTAACGCTGTTGCTAATCAGTCTCGATCATACACAATGTCGGCCCGTATACACTCGACTGCTAATGGCAACACAGAAGCGATCACGATCGTGAACTTAATACAGCTCTCGCGATCAGCATTTAAAAGTACGGTGATCTTAATACAGCTATCCCGGCTTCTCACAAAACAGCAATGAACCAACTAGTGGTATCCGTTCATCGAATTCTATCACAAATAAAATTCTGGTGAGATAGTACTGTAGTCTGTCTACCACTACAAAAATACAATTCCAATTTACAAGTATATAAGACATGTTTACTAGATTCTATGTGTGTGTGTGGGGGGGGGGTACCTTTTCATAGATGAAGGTTGACGTTGTCGATATCTGCTCTACCCACAGGATGTCTAGATTTTGCCTCGACGAGACCTAGTAGGATAAGGAACACATATTTATACTTCCTTGACTGAATGGATGGTATTTTCAATATAAGCAACAACAATAATCCAGAGCTCTTGACCTGTTCTACTTCCAGTTAGAAAGTATACAGCTGCTTACTACAGCTTATTCTAAGGGGCGATATTTTCATATAGATAATTTTGTTTTTAATAAAGAAAATTATATAATTTCTGAGCTCAAAGCTGTTGTATTTCATAAGATATTAATGATATTCTTGTGAGTTTGAAGTGAAAATTTGTTTGAGTTATTTAGAGATGTATTGTTAAAAATGGTGACTTAAGAAACAATTCACTTTTTTGACATTCCCAATTAAGCCTATTTTTATTAGTGTTTGTTGATGCTGTGTACCATCAAAGGTTAGTGTTAGAATATTGTTCGAGTAGCGACAGCATTTTACAAATTCGAGCAGCTTTTTAAGCATTTTACAAATTATTATTTAGATATAAATTTCGAAGTTGGCAAAGTAGGAAGTGTTTTATAACAATTCTTTTTTCAAATGACGATTCTTACGTCTTGAACTTACAGCTTTTAAAATAACTCTTTTTTTAAAAAACACAAATAATAAATTAGGTAACAAATATACACATGTACAAGGAATATTACTCAAGGGAACCTCGAAACACAATGATCTCGTTGTGAACCAAATGGCTTCAAAATACACCGGAAACAATAACCCGGAAGTATAGGTGGTAAAGAGCTTGCAGTGCACCCTAGTGTAAAAAAAACCATCTATAGTAGTTGTGGGGAAAACTAAAATGAATTAAACTAATATGAGCCATCGAATAATGAAATAAAACTAAATTGCCAATATTTATTAAAAACTTTAAAATAAAAAACAGACCTGGCACATACTGGAACTTCCAAAATAGCTGGCAAAAGGAACTATGCGCCCTGCAGCACCCATAAAAGCTAAAGTAAACATGCTGTACGAAATCGCTAATCCAACTGATAAGCAGGCAAAATATTCTAGCTAGCAAGAGTTTCAAAGCGCATGCGTTACAAAGCAACAAAGAACCAAAGATTTCTTCTAACAAGTTATTGTTAAATTATTCATCTACGGCTGATCAGTAGTAGAAAAACACCCTAGAAGGCATGTAACCTTAGGGAAACCTAGTGTCGGAATTTTCTTTTTATTGTCACGAAAATTTTTGTACGAAAAACCTTTTTTTCAATAAAGCAAAAATATTGCAGTTTCAAAACTTTCATCTTAAAAGGATTAAAAATTATTTTTTAAAGCTTTTCCAAAAAGTATTGTCAATTAGGTAAAAGGGTCACTTAGGTCCATAATGACGTTATAGCTGACGTCACACTAGCGATCGGATCAAATGGCATTGCCCATTAAAAGTTGGATTTTAGCTGAGCATAAAAGACGTTGAGAAAAGAAACCTTATAATTACCTAGATTTAAGATTATTTTCATCTTTATGAAAGGACTTTTTCTCACTCTAAGTCAACCTAGATTTAAGGTTTTTATAGAGAAGGTTCTCAAAGGTTTTGAATTAGAGTAATGTGCGTAGAATAGAGCAGATTGTTTCAGATCTTATTTTAAGGTTAGAAGTACACATAAACCGCATAACAAACCTTTTTAGGTTTACATTAAAAGGTTTTTCTGAGTGAAAATAAACATTATTTTGCTATCTGGGATCTACAATGAGCTCCGTATAAGGTGAGTAATAACCATAAAATGTAGGGTGAATTGGACGATTCGATATAGTGCCTATTTTGTCAAGCTGATAATGGCTCCTCTATACCCAGTATTCTGACAAAATAAAACTGAACATTAGTTAGTTATATTGCAACGAGGGTTACTTTAATTATTTCCAAATTATATTGCTACCAGGGTCACGTTTATCTACCCGAGCTACATTGCTACCAGGGTTACGTGCCGTCATTTTCTGTCTTTTTTAGTCAAGTAGGTTTATTGCCTTTAAATTAACTGAACATGATAGCAATGAAGGAATTGATGTGGTAATACAGTATATTAATGTAGTAATACAGGATATTAACCTCGAATTTCTTCATTTCAAAGCTATTCAACACACTATTAATACATACATAGTAATCAATAGGGCCACATTGTGAGCCTCCTAATTGGCCTATAATTATTTCCTTTGGTAGGATACATTAATACCCTGTAATAATACAATATATTGACCTCTCAAAGGGAAAAATCTTCCAGAAATTGAATTGATACTTAAAAACACCACAATTTTAATGCTTTAGTAGCGCCTAACGGCTGGCTATGGAACTGTTAGGAGTAAGTTTGGGAGCGGCCCTAAGACACCGCGGAAGAGGTCCTTTTGAAGATGGCGGTGGTCTTGATGGTTTTAGGGAACCACACGCAAGGAAGCTCTTGTGATTAAAATACTCAAAAAACATGTATAAGTGAAATATACTAAACTAGCTTACTTTTGAATTATTATCTTATGCGAAAGTTTCCCAAATACCCGAACTTCTAGGATCAAAAAGTCAGGGATCCTAGAAGATGTTTCTTTCGAAAAATTAGATAAAAATTTGAAAGTAAAACAAAAGATAATTTCAAACAATTAATTTTATAAAAGAAACTCAACAAAAGTAATCTCTTGTTAGCAGGACTTTTCTAATTCATTTTCCAAATTGCTATACTGTTTATGACGATACATTTGATCTCTCTTACGTAGAATTCAAATATTTGTTATGAAGTCATTTTAAGGATTCCTTCCCTGATTATCCCGAGTTTACGCACAAATACTTCCCATCCCGAGGCTTAGCAGAATTTGTCAGTACATTTTGTTTTATCAACGTTTTGACTCGGTCTGCTGTGATTGGAAGTTTTTATCTGGGAGTTTTGTGCGATTGTATACGATGGTTGCCGAATTTACATAGCAATAAGAGTACAAAAATGGCGTATTCCTTCACTGATGTTTGATCACTTTGTGTTGTTCCTTGTTTTAAGAACTATCATACAAAGACTAATATTTAAACTTTTTCATTTCCCCAAAATAACTCGGAATAGTAAACTGATTTTAAATTAAAGGTTTCTTACTCATAAAAAAATTCAAATTTTAACTTAAAACTTGTGCATTATGTTTTGTTTGAGTTCCTTGTATTTATGAAACTGTTATTGGCTGAAAACTAAACATGCTAATTACAGACGATATTTTAAGTTACGAAATCAGATACAGAAACGTTTTTTCTCGAAATAAACATATTTTTTTTCCAACTATTTGGATTTCTGAACTCCAATAAATGAGGAAACCCAGAAAAATAAAGCGAGTTGCTCTTTGAAAAATCAAATTTAAAAAATACGACTTTTTTTGTCAAGAGTTCTGAGATTTTTTTTTCTGTTTTTAGATTTCACTCTAATTTTAACAAAATGTTTATTGATTAGAGTGAGATAATCTGACGGGTTATTATCTCACTCAAATTCCATATCTATTGTAGCTGAATAACATAGCTCGATATCGTCAGATATGCAAGACATATCGATTATATCAATTTTACAAGTTAATTCTTCCTAGTCGCTTAGAAATGCACATAAAAAATTTTATTTGATGTAAAAATTTCATGTTACACTTGGTGTTATTTTTTTATAAGATTCAACAAGATCTGTACTTGTAAGAAATATATATATGAGAAAATATTTGAGTAAAAGGAAAATTTTGGGTTTATGACTACTAACTCCATAGCCTTGTAATTTTTTGAATTCAATCCAGAAGACAAGGGAAGCTGGGTCAAGTATTGGGTAAAATTGGTCTTCATGGAAGACTTTTTTTGATAGAACTAACATGCATTACCGTTACATGGAGAGGAAAACCGCGAAAATCTCCCATGTTTAGCCTGACGGCAAGAGGATTCTAACACATGATCCTTCAACTACTGGGGATTTCCGTCAGCACTGTTGTCGGTGCGAGCTGGATTTGGAATTCGTATCCAGCAGCCATCGCTGGGATTCGAACATAGTTTCACCTCATTGGAAGGCTCTATCCCTTGAGCCACCACAACTCCGCTGCACAGCATTTATTACAAATAATAAACAAATAACAAAAATTATATCTAAGAGCTTCCTCATACCAAGAAAAAAAACTATTTCTTTTATAATTTTATGGCTCGGACTCGTATCTTGTAATAAGAAATGGAGCCATGTTTCACAATTATAGGTTAATATAAATGAGAAAGATATCACCCTGAATAACTTTTGTTCGAATGATCCGATTTTCAAGTCTCAATCTTACTGATCCAAGGGGATGATCTCAAACATGCTAAATATTTATTGTTAATTAAGTTACGAAATCAGACACGAAAATGTACTTTTTCTGAATAAACATATATTTTTTTTTACACTTATTTGGATTCTTGAGCTTAAATATATAGGGGGTAGCCGCAATCTGGAAATTGTAGCCCTAATAATCTAGTCAGGAAAGTGGATGAAAGTTTTGTCCCTTAAATGTAATTTCACTGTTTGCATTTGTAATCATATATTTAAAACTAACTGAGCAATTTTGAAAAACATTGCACCCACTCGTGAAATTCATTTTCCCAAACACAATTACATACGAGCAATAATTTTTAATCATTTTTTATTATTTAATTTAATTGTAGATGGAAAAAAAAATTATATTATGAGGCATACATTTTTTGTACCATATAACTCCACTTATTTTCCTATTGCAAAATCTAAAGTTTCAACTGTTTAATTTAATAGAAGCAGATAATAATTAAAATTAATTTTTTAAAAAAATAATAATGATTTGGCGACAAAGTTTAAATATTTAAAAGGGGTGATTAGTATTTAAATGAAGTTAACTTACGAGGAACTTGACTTATGCACGCGTAGCGTAAAATTTCATTCAAATTTTTTCCGTTGACAGCCGAATATTAAAAGTCGTGTCAAAATTTATTCGTTATTTAGCAAAGAGATTTGAATAAAACATTATATTAAACGAATGTAAGTACTATATTGAAATGATAATTAGTTCAAGTTTGAAAATTATAGGCTAATATAAAAATAAACTAATGTTCTTTATAAATATGCTGAGAATAAAAAATTTCTTAAAATTTACAAAATGCCTCCTGAGCTCTTTTAAAAAGGGTATATTGAATGATAATTTATCATATTTTATGAAAATTACCATGCAGTCAAAAAGGAAGAAGTATATTTTTTTTGTCTTCAGTTGTTGTTAACGTATGCCTGTTAAGGTAGAGGGGTGCGATTGTTCTTGTATTCCAGTAGCGCCATCTATGGCCAAGAATTTGATTTCTGCCACACCCATACGTCACGCCTGCTTATAGGGAAGACCCATTCATACATCCATCCACAGATCGTAATTTTGACCTGAATCAGAGAACTATCAATCTCCAATTCAGTAACCCCAGAGGTATTGATTTGTTATGGGAACATGGAGGACTTTGCGACTCAACAGATTTAACGTGCATCAGTCACCATTTACTACACGGGGAGTCTTCGGCTGGCGTTGTTTGAACCCACGAACTCTTCTGTCTTTAGAAAGAAGAACTAATAATAATTCTGTTGCTTGACGTGGTAAATGGATGCGATGAATATCTAATCAAGATTCAAAACTGTAGGTTATTTAGATAAGATAAAGGCCATAACATATATTTAAAACGATATTCTTCGATTATAAAGGGAATATTGAGATTACAATTAAGCCCTCTTGTGCTTATTCGTCTATTATTTTTTGGCTAGGCCTACAGTGTTAGGTATGATATAATAATTAATTGGGCCAAGTTTTAAATATTTTATAAAAATTACCACACTTACAAAAATATTTATATTTCAAAAATAAAAAGTTAAAATAACTATCTAATAATTATCATTTTTATTTATATACGGTACGACCGTGGGTATGCCATGTTTCCAGACGCTCTCTTAATAAAGGAGAATATTGCGACCGATAATTTAAAATATTGAATTAAAATTACCATATTTTAAAAGCATTTTTATTTAAAAACATATCGTCCCGGGTTTCGAACTCACACTTTTGCGATTAGCAGTTCATACCATACCATTGATCTACCTGCTGATCGATATCTGCATGTAATCTCGATTGCAACTCTTGAATATGCCATCTGGCGAGAAGACCGATTTTGATCCTTTCCTCTTTTCAGTTATGTGCTACAATATTTTTCCTTTTCTTAATAATTTTTCTATTTTATTGTTAAAAATATTTTTTTTCAAAACTTCCATGACGTTTTCTTTTAGAACTAGGATTAATGTAGTTTTCAGTTCCTAACTTAGTTAAAAATCGAGACAGAAACTAGCATACTTCCTTCTAATATGACTCTCACGCACTACTGGTGAAAACAGGCGAAATGTTGCCATGGGTAGAGAGTTCTGCTTTCTCGCAGGAGAATGTATATGTATTGTTTTTTTTTTAAAAATATAAATATTTCACTTCCCCCCATTAAATTTAATAAAGTGTCTTTACAATCACATTATGTTTAAATTATATATATTCTAATTATTGTCATGTGCGCAAACCTTTTCACTAGATTGTCAAAATTACGTAATCTAGTTTTTTACAATTAATAAACTTCGTAACTCTAATAATGTCAAACATTATTTTAGCCTGAATTAACTTTCATTAATCAATTTTTTATAATGTTAATCTTTCTTAGATTAATTATCTTAGTTCTCACTTGGTAGTTTAAGTCAGTCTTTTCTTTTCCTTTATGCTGTTATCTTAATTCAAATCTCTACGATCACAATGTTAATCATAATAAATAGGTACAACACATGCCTAATTCATCTTAATAACTTAGTTGTTTAGCGTAATACACGATAAAGTAATATGTCTGACCAGGTTTTAAATTTAAAGTATATTTAGAGAACACTCTTTATTATAAAGGGAATATTAGGTCCCCTAGTGATCCAACTAATTAATCTATAACTTGGTTTAACTACATTGAAAAACTATATAGGGCCAAGTTTGAAAATTAAATAAAAACAAAATATAAATTTTTACTAAATATTTCCTTTCAGCCCCAACTAGTTCGTCGATAATTTTACGAATCGTGTTAAAGTATATTGAAATAATAAATTGAGCCAAGTTTGAAAGTAATTAAATAATATAAAAGTAAAAAGAGTATAAAAGTCTTGAAAAATTTTTGTAAGTGAGCCGACGTTTTCTCTCTAAGCGGGAATATAGGGAGCAACATTTTAAAATATTTTATAAAAATTTTCGAAGAGTGAAAAAAGAAAAGAAAAGAAAGATTTCGAATTCTGTAATAAAAGCAAAAAATAATGCCTAATAATTAGCCTTTTTATTTACATACGATACGACAGTACGGTATTCAAAGTGTCCTGGCGCTGTCTTCATGAAAAGAAATATTGAGAGCGATAATTTGATTTGATATATTTTTGATATATACAAAAAAGAAAAGAAAGATTTCGAATTCTGTAATAAAAGCAAAAAATAATGCCTTAATAATTAGCCTTTTTATTTACATACGATACGACAGTACGGTATTCAAAGTGTCCTGGCGCTGTCTTCATGAAAAGAAATATTGAGAGCGATAATTTGATTTGATATATTTTTGATATATACAAAAAAGAAAAGAAAAGGAAGATTTCGAATTCTGTAATAAAAGCAAAAAATAATGCCTTAATAATTAGCCTTTTTATTTACATACGATACGACAGTATGGTATTCAAAGTGTCCTGGCGCTGTCTTCATGAAAAGAAATATTGAGAGCGATAATTTGATTTGATATATTTTTGATATATACAAAAAAGAAAAGAAAAGAAAGATTTCGAATTCTGTAATAAAAGCAAAAAATAATGCCTTAATAATCAGCCTTTTTATTTACATACGATACGACAGTACGGTATTCAAAGTGTCCTGGCTCTGTCTTCATGAAAAGAAATATTGAGAGCGATAATTTAATTTGATATATTTTTGATATATACAAAAAAGAAAAGAAAAGAAAGATTTCGAATTCTGTAATAAAAGCAAAAAATAATGCCTTAATAATCAGCCTTTTTATTTACATACGATACGACAGTACGGTATTCAATGTGTCCTGGCGCTGTCTTCATGAAAAGAAATATTGAGAGCGATAATTTGATTTGATATATTTTTGATATATACAAAAAAGAAAAGAAAAGAAAGATTTCGAATTCTGTAATAAAAGCAAAAAATAATGCCTTAATAATTAGCCTTTTTATTTACATACGATACGACAGTACGGTATTCAAAGTGTCCTGGCGCTGTCTTCATGAAAAGAAATATTGAGAGTGATAATTTGATTTGATATATTTTTGATATATACAAAAAAGAAAAGAAAGATTTCGAATTCTGTAATAAAAGCAAAAAATAATGCCTTAATAATTAGCCTTTTTATTTACATACGATACGACAGTACGGTATTCAAAGTGTCCTGGCGCTGTCTTCATGAAAAGAAATATTGAGAGCGATAATTTGATTTGATATATTTGCTTGCATATTGTTGATTCTAGTTGCGTTGGAGCACCAGTTGGTAGTGAATTTGTATACTTTTGGCATTTGTTTTCAATCTAAAGGCAATTCTATTCAATACTGAGCCGTTTTTAAGGATGAGACAGGGCCCTGAGTTCCTATGAGACCCTCTAAAATTCAAAAGTCTCTAATCTGTGATCCGTCTACCACTGAGGATATTTTATGTCAGCACTGTCGTCGGTGCGAGCCTGTTGCGGAATTCTTATCGATTAGCCATCGTTAGGATATGATCCCTGTTCACCTCAACCCAAAAAGGCAAGCAACTACTAAGGTTTAAAAACAATTCATTGTAATTTTTGTACCGTGCCTAGCACATAGCTTAAACTTAAATAATGCGCAAGCCATGGGAAGCGTGTTGAAAGATTATTTCCAATTTTTACAGAAACTTAACTCTTTCTGGGAAATTAACCACAATTTCAAACTCTTATCAAAGGTTGGAAATCGTGGTTAATTTCTCAGTAATTGACACACTGATTAGTCAATTAAAATCTCATTCAATGGTGTGTAAACCAATAACTGATTTGTTGGGATTTTTTTTTTCTTTTCAAATTTGAATTATTAAAGCCCAAGGAATTAATACTTCACTGTAATAATTCTTGAAGATTCCAATACCAATGATATGATATGAGCTAAGAAATGGTATGTATGTACTCAAGAAAGAATGTTGAGTTATTTGCCAATCAGGAGAATTGAATATGATGTCTTGCAGGATTTTCATGATGTGATAGAGACTTTCAAAAAACTTGACCTTAAGCATTCTATACAAATAATGTATTAAAGTTTTATAATAATGTGTCTTTCATTCTTAAAATAAAATAGTCAAGATAAAATTCCCCTCCCCTCTAAAATTGCTCATAAAGGGATCCCCAAATAAAGACAGACCCTATTAAGGACATGAAAACGGGTCTGATTCTCTATACGAAAGAATTGTCAGATGCGTCTGTCTCCTTTAGTTCATGTAATGTTTTTACTTGTCTTTTAATTTAAAATTAACCACAGTTCATGTCTACATTGAGACTGTTCAAAAAAGCTAGTCGACGAGAAAAAGCTGAAAAAACCGCCAAAGGCAGAAGGACTAAATCAGTTTGCCTCAACTGACACTTGTGTTAGAAACAATAGATAGTATTAAAGAATACAATAAATTATAGTGTATTATTCCTTACTGTTTAATAAAACTTCATTTATATATTTAACAACTAATAGATATTTTGGCAACACTCGACAAATGCCAAAAGTAAATTACTCTACCATGTTAGAACTATGTAAATTTTACCCTTTAATAAATCAGAAATATGAAAAAGTGATTCCTGTTATTCTATTGTGATAATTTCAGTGTAAATATTGCTTTTTTTTTGAAAAAAAAATCAGATTTCTTAAAATCGAACCTGATGCTGTAAAGATAAGGAATTTTTTTCTTCCCAATATGCCTCTTTAGTGAAATACACAGATTATATGATAATAAAGAATTTTAAACTTCACAGCAAAAAAGTTTATCATTATAAATTAAACACATCGTAATTTTAATCTACATGGTAAAATATAGATTTTGCAAAAATTATTGCATAAATCACTTAAAATATTATAATAATTTCACAACATAAATAGTTGTTTGTATCTGAAGAAGGGAAAAAAAATTCATAAGAAAACTATTTAATTTCTGGTTTATTTTCTAGAATAATACTAAGATATACTTGCCTACCAAAACTTATTAAATGTTATAATATACGCATGACTTTCGTGGGGAAAAGTAGATAGCTAATAGAACAATTAAAATATATCTGTCCATATATATATATAACACTATTTCTAATATTTAGTAGTAATTGGCCCTCAACGTTTCTTTTTTTTTAAATTGGAAAGGGGAGTACAAAAGATATATATATATATATATATATATATATATATGGACTGCAAACCCTAAAACTCTTTAAATTTTGATAATTACAAATATTTTACTTTCATTTTAAAGAAACTAGAATAGCTTTGATATCAGTTTTTTTTTGGATTACAAAGAGGCATGAAGATTTTCAAATACTAATTTTTATTTTTCAAATAAGGTAATTTTGGTGATTGCCAGCGTTCCGCAGCATTCGTTTTCTGAATATCGTGTTGACGATGTCGGTCGACATTCTACAACTTTCTTAAATGCTGAGAGAAATCGATCGACATTCCACAACGGTATTTTTACAATATCTTTTTGCGACATTGAAAATACGTTATAATAAGGGTCCATTTTTATATTGTACAATATTTCGCTACGATATCATACAATGTTCGAAGCTGAGTTTTTACGATATCGTTTTTGAGATATGCGTACTTGGAATCTTCAAAAATATTCCAAAATGTCTTTATAAAGAAGAATACTGAGAGCGATCATTTAAAATATTCTATTAAACTTATTATACTGTAAAAAAAATAATTCTATAATAAAAAGGAAAACAATAATTAGCCTTTTTATTTACATATGATACATGAGGTCGCTTTGGGAATTATCAGATTGGTGCTTAATAGCATTCCACTCTCTGTAGTGTGGTACAAAATAATAATATATCTGACCAAGCTTCAAAATCGTTGATTCCTATAATTTAAAAACTTGATCTGACGCATTGTTTCAACGTACTAATGTACCACCTCAAACCACAAATTTGGGGCCTCACAGTCGGGATTAATAAATCCCTTACAAATAAGCGGAGCTGAATTAAAAGACTTTATCCTTTAACCTACCGACTAAGGTCCCGATGGTATAATTTGCCAAACTGCTAACCCAACCTATGCAAATCCGCAAGCTTGGAATTTTGTTAATCACACAGAATGGTCCAGTGGCATGGTATAAAATCTGCTAACTAAGTTAGTTCCGCATCCCGGGGTGGTCTGTCACTGTAACTGTGAATAAAATATTTTATTATTGGCTAATTATGTTTTTCTCTTTATTACAAAATTAAAAACCATTTTTTAAGCATGATCATTTTAGTCCTGCAGTGGACTGATCGTTAAGACACGGTTCCCAGCAGATCACCGAAGTCAAGCATCACTGGCTGCGGTCAGTGTGCGGGTGGGTGACCGCTTAGATCAGTCTGCGTAGGGACCCAGGGTGTGCGGTATGGGTCCTCTTTAAACTGCTCGACTTCGCGTGCGGGTCGTCGAGCTACCGAAGCGGGGGTGCCATCCCCTCTACAGAGGATCAAAATTGTGATGGCATGTCTTCGGATCATCCTGAGGGATGTTTCCCAGACCGTCGCCAATAGCCCATTGTGCAGCTCTAGTGCTACGTAAATGAACTACAACAATGATCATTTTAATGAAATATTTTAAATTTTCGTTCACGATATTTACTTTTAAAACAAAAGCGTTGCGACACTTTCAGATTTTTTTTAAAGATTTTTGTTTGTTGTTTTTGTTGTCTGGATTGGATTCAAAATTTCAAGGCTATGGTGTTGAACATTGGTAGTCGTAAACCCAAAACATTGGGTCGGCTGTTCAATGACAGTTATAAAATAAAATAAACATATAAAACAGCGAGTGGATGGTCATAGGCGAAGAAAGTACTTAAGTTTATGTCTTGATTTCCAGATAGATTGAAAACTTTTGAGTTAGGAAAATATATGGAACTGAAAACGACATTAAACATAGTTCTAAAAGAAAGTGTCGCAGAAATTTTAGAAAATATTTCTTTAATTAAATATGAAAAGTATTACAGAGGTGAAAAATATCGTAATACATTTCCATACCACTGAGAAGAGGAAGAGAAGGAAAGGTCATGTCAAGAAATCAGTCTTCTTCCCAGATGCAGTATTCAAGCGTTGCGATCGCGAATTTTAATAACTTCCCCTTCTATAATATATATATTTGCATTTATTTGTCCAAAAAAAAAAAAAAATTCACGATGCTTTCTTTAAGAACTATGTTTAATGTAGTTTTCTGTTCTATATAGTTTCCTAACTTGAAAGATTTTAATCTAGTTAAAAATTAAGACAGAAACTAACATTGGCGACTGCAACGCTCGAATACGCCATCTGGGGAGAGACCGGTTCCATGCCTTTGGCCCTTCTCCCTTTCCTCTCCTCCTCTTTTCAGTTATATAGGAATGTACTACGATATTCTCTCTTTTTATTTATTAAAAATTTCCGTGATGCTTTTCTTTAGAACTATGTTTAATGTAGTTTTCTGTTCCATATAGTTTTCCAACTTAAAAGATTTTAATCTATATGAACATCAAGAGAGAAACTAACGTAATTCCTTCTTCTATGACTCCCACACGCTAATGGGGAAAGCATGTGAAGTAGAGTTCTGCTCTGCGCTATCTGTTGCCCATTTCGATTGCCAATCGTTTACAGCTCTAACTGGGGTGTAAAAAAAAAAAATACTACGAAGAGTTCACGTCAGAACTCCCCGCATTTCAAGTGGACAGAAACAAGCGCTCGGAAGCGTACATAATTAACAAACACGATGAAACTAAACTAGTTTCTCTTAGTAACTAGTAAACTAGTTTCTCTTGTTGTAAGTTTATTTGATAAATATTCTTACTTATTTTCTTTTTAATATAATAGTAAATTTGAAATCCAGTAAAGTAGGAGACGATCGAAAAATGCTCGTATTTCATCACCCACTCTTTCTGTGGAATGGGATGTTTGTTTCATAACATTTGCATCCGCTCGAAATTTGAAAAGGCATTCTTCTGTTCACATCATGAAAATACAATCCATGTGTGAATTGTGTAACAGAGGGGAATATTTCCGTATCGTGATCTGTTGCGATAAATACAATTGCTAAGGTACAAAATAAATTTTTAACTTGGAAAAAAAAAAACATGTAGATGTTTGCCCGGGGGTGGCTACGACTGATACATTTCGAGTTGCTCCTTTTCTGTGATTTTTTTTGTTTCTCGCGGAAGTTGACAAAACTTGATTATTCTGTCACAGATGGCGATACGGATATGTCCCCAAACTAGTGTTGTTGTTCATTTACGTCGCACTAGAGCTGCACAATGGGCTATTGGCGACGGTCTGGGAAGCATCCCTGAGGATGATCCGAAGACATGCCATCACAATTTTGATCCTCTGCAGAGGGGATGGCACCCCCGCTTCGGTAGCCCGACGACCTGCACGCGAAGTCGAGCACTTCACGGTAGAACAGTTTAACGAGGACCAATACCGCACACCCTCGGTCCCTACGCAGACTGATCCAAGTGGTCACCCACCCGCAGCCAGTGATGATTGACTTCGGTGATCTGCTGGGAACCGTGTCTTAACGATCAGTCCACTGCGGGACCCCAAACTAGTGTAAAAGCAGGAAAGATAGCAAGTTTGGTAACGATTATATCACTTTTGCTTTCAAAATTCTTCGGGCAGGCTTAAGACATGTGCAGTTTTGCCACTTCCAAATGAAGATGGCTATGATGATTGAGGGCAATAGCAGTGGCATAGTTTTAATGTAAGTTTCCAGAAATCCAATGTCCAGAAGTTTCAAGAAATCATCGATTACATTTATGTATAAAAATTATTGTATATTTTATTTAGAAATATTAAAACTAGAAATTATGCTTGGCATCTCGTTCATTTGTAAATATTTTTTTCTGGTAGAATAATAAATGTGATTAGAGATAAAATTAAACTTATACATAATTATTCATTTAAATTATGATTCATATAAGTTATTAAGAACTTCATGTTTTGAAATTATCAATTATTTAAATTTATTAAGACATTAATTTTTTGAAATGCGTCACTAATGATTTTACTCAAGAAATTTTCAGGATTTTTGAGTTGGGCTCACAATTACCCCTGAGTGCTAATGCCTTTAGCTATAATGTACTCCGACCTGAAGTATTTTCTGCTAATTATGCAGATGTTGACTATGTACATAGATCTAAGAATCAGATTGTACTACTGGTAGATACTTTATTTTCGTCTCACTAGAGCTGCACAATGGGCTACGGTCTGGGAAACATCCCTAAGGATGATCTGAAGACATGCCATCGTAATTTTGATCTTCTACAGAGGGGATGGCTACAATGCATAGGTAAATCGACAACCTGCATGCGAAGTCGAGTACTTTACGGTAGAACAGTTTAACAAGAACCAATACTGCGCACCCTTGGTCCCTACGCAGGTTGATCACAGTGGTCACCCAACAGCTTACTGACCACAATGAGTGATGCTTGACCTCGGTGTTCTACTGGATTTTTACGATTAGTCCACTTAGGGACGATTGTACTACTGAATGTCAATGTTAACATTGTATAAGGAGATGGAAATTATTGATGGCAAAGACCAAAATTGTGGCTGTGTTTCATTTTGACCCATTTGTGTTTACAATATAATATCAAGTACTTTTCAAATTCTTTTGTTATAAATCATAAAAAAGTTGTCAAAACATGATTTATTTCATTGATTTTTTAATGAAAAATATTATAACTGGGACTGTTAATTTGATGTTTATTCATCTAAATAGTGTATTGATGTAAGTCAAGTTTCCATCAAATATAAATGCATTCAAAACTAGGTATTCAAGTGTTATTAAGTCCTATAAATATAACACAAACATTTGTAAGCCTCTCAAATTTATATGAGCTGTTAAGTTAATAAAATAAAAAAAAAATCTTTAATGTTTTTAAGTTCATAATAAATGTAACCATAATTAGTAAAAGTCATGATTTTTTTTAAATTGAAATATTTAATCTTTTTTATATTTCACACTCTAAACTAGATTAAATATATTACTTAAAATTGTTTAAATACAAAGTTTATTACACCCGTGATTTTTAAAATGTTTCTAAATTTTTATTATGAAACAAACTTTTAAATCACTTTTTATAAACTGTAATTCTAAATTTCACTTCTGATAAAAGGCTTCATTCACAATGATTTCAAGGCAAAGCAGGTTCATTTTCCTATCGTTTTATCACAATTTTTCAGCGCTATCTAAGCCATTTTAGCATGTTTTCTTTTTTTAAATTCCGGTATTTAATTACTATGTTGTTAGGAAACGCAAATATTCAAATTGAAGAACTAATAACTTTTGACTCAATAATTACGTGTCAAATCTGTCGTAAATATAGTATTAATTAGTTGTCAATTTAATTCATAAATTTAGTAACAAAAGTTCAACATAAATTATAAATGACATTATACAATTAAATTCTATGTAATAGTAAAAAAATAATAACAGATATCTGTAAATATTTCCTCCTTCCATTTTTAAAAAAGTGAAACAAAGATTTTTAGTAGCCTAATTTTGTTTGAGAAATTCTAGATTGATTAAATTGAATATTTTTGAAGCTGAGAAAAAAAGGCCTAAACAAAATAATTAGCTTGTTTTCCTTTATAAGAATAAATCAATAAACATATTTTAACACAATAAGCAAAAATGTTCGATTTTTTAAGCATTTTGTACTTATGTCAAAGAGCAACAATCTATAATGTTATACACCCCCCCCCCCCCGTGGCGACATGGTCGCAGAAGGTTAACAAGTTTTTGCAGAAAGATTTTTCTTATGGGAAGTAAAAAATTTAGCTTTTGTTTCCTGCAGAAATTTTCGAAAGATTTTATATTTTCTTCAGAATTATATTCAAAAGATGCCTTTCTCGCGCATCAGATTGGAAAAAAAAAAATACATGTGATTTTTCTATTTTCATTGGAGAATAATGAAAAATAAAGAATAATGAAGTAAAAAATTTGGTTTTCTTTTTTGTAGAAATTTTCGTTCTATTTTTTCATGCAGTTATTACTACTGATTTAGACATAGCTTTCAAAATTTGATATTTTTAATACGAGTCATTTATTAAAACAACTGAATCTCAAAATGAAAACACGGAGTTCTTTTTTAAAAAGTCCAATTCGCGTGCTGTTTATTTTTGTAAATAAAATTTTTTTTATTATAATTTCACAGTGTTGGGCATAATCTTGTATGTCTTTACAATTTAAAAACTCTTTGAAAAAGCTTTTTTCAATAACAGGACCCTATTTGCACAAATTCACAAAAGCCGGACCTGGTTGAAAGAATGTGACTTAACGTTTATTTTATATTCACAAATTACGAGTAATTGTTTCACAATTTTACAAAAACGGACCTTTCACAAAATGTCTGGAAAGACCCCTGCAAGCTTATAATTCCAAAATTTCGAATTATAAATAAATTTGCTTTCAACCATACCCAGGTTCTATAAAAACAGACGCCCTTGTGCAGATGTCCTCTATGTAGGCATCTTACATGTTGAATTACATTACAGTTCAGCTAAACACAGCCAAGGAAACTCAAGTAAAATATAGAATTATATACAAATTTCCCACAAAATCATTTGTGGATTTACACAATAGCAAAAAATGTAAAAGACTTATAATATTTACAAATAATGTGTTCTTAGCTAATTATCTTTGACTTTGTGCATCCACAAAATAGCCAGTTTTTCTGAATTACTATGTATGAGTTACGCGAGGAGGAACTTTTCAGGAATTCCCACTTTCTGCCTCATATTTATAATGTGTTTGTGGTATTTCAGTCTAAAGCATTATTTGTTCTAAAGTAGTTAATATGGAAGCTGACATTGTTATCAACTGTATTGTGGCACATACATGCTCTGTTGTGGCTGATGTTCTGTAGGTTGTCGGACATCATTCGTGGGGTACTTAGGCCAACGGTAGGGCTGCGAATGGTAATTATTAAACTGGTTATCTAAAAGAGAACCTTGCTGATATCGACTTTGAGTTTCCTTGGGGAACGAATTATTATTCTGAATTTTACTAGGATTGTAATTTTTAAAGTCTGTGTGTTGTGGCCATCTATGGTAAAATTGATGCTGTATTGGAGCCTGACGAGGTACTAATTCAGTGTTAGTAAACAGTACTTTAGTTTGAGGTATTTCTGCTGCATTGTATGTTTTTGCAGTGTTATGATGTAAGGGAACTTTCATAAAATCCTTAGTTATTGCTTGCAACTGATTATATTTCAGCTCATTGTTTCTCAAAGGAAGAACTCTTTCGAGATTACCAGTTATTGATTTTTCGGGATTGTATCGAGGATCATTATTTTCTAGTGGAGGCACTCTTTCGAAATTTCTCGTTATCAGTTTCTCTTGATTGTATCGAGGATCATTATTTTCTAGTGGAGACACTCTTTCATAATTCCTCATGATTGGTTTCTCTTGATTGTATCGAGGATCATTATTTTCTAGTGGAGGCACTCTTTCATAATTCCTCATGATTGGTTTCTCTTGATTGTATCGAGGATCATTATATTCCAGTGGAGGGATTCTATCAGAATTGCTAGGTCTTGTTTTCTCATGATTGAAATAGGGTTGACTGTTATCTAGCGGAGGGACTCTTTCATAATCGCTTATAGCTATTCGTGTGTTCCTGGGTACTTTATTTCCTAAAGCAGAAGCTCTTCCTTCATCGTAGGAGTCCTGATATGGTTGTGTGTGCTGATCTTGGGAGTAATAGTGAGGGGCATCATCCCCCCCATTTTTATTCTTCCTATAGGAATGTCTGCCATCATGAGATTCGTGTTGCCCCTCATGCTTCTTGTTGCCATGGTGATGCTTTGAGGCATGACTGCCAGCCTCGTACTTTCCATCATCGTAACCATCATACCCATCTTTTCCCCATTCATGTCTCTCATCGCCGGCATCAAAATTTTTATTTTTTCCTTCTTGCTTGAATCCTTTTGAAAACTTCCCTCCCTGTAGTTGTCTGTGTTCGTGATGGTCATCATAGTCATGATGATGGTCAGTGTCCAAAAATTCATCGTGAAATGTTTTATGGTCTCCGTATTCTTCCTTGTGATATGTGTTCTTAAAACCATGCAGTTTGTGTCCTTTACTCTTCTCTTTGTGTTTTCCCAACTTGTGTTCTTTAAGGGCTTCTGCACCAAACTTTTCACCCGCATCATGCTGCTTCACATTTTCTAATTCCTTATTGTCAGCCACATTCCCCTTGTGATGTTTGTTGTAGGTCGACCCTCCTGCCAAAATAAGAACGAAATATTAGGAACAGATAAGTTTCTAAGAAAACTGCAACCTGATTTCTATTTATTTATTTTTTAATAAAAATGGTTTCGCGTCTGTAAATTAAGATGTTTAAAATAAATTTCAGATACTATTTTAAATATTAATTATATGTCTTGTGTATATTCAGGCACCAGGCTATACATAATTATTTCTTCATGAAGAGACACAAAATCAAAGTGTTCCTCAATAAGGGAAAAATCTTGCAAAATAAATCTGTAAAAATGTTTTGTTTTAAGGAAAAAAGGGAAAAACCGAGGTCTATTAAATAGGTTGAAGAATAAGTCTGTACCATGAGTTAGTGAGAGGGATAAACGTTAACATGTCAATTAATAGCATACTTGAACTAAAAATAGATTAAAAGACAGGATATGAATACTAAAGAGAGGAGAAATCCGGGTTGCAAAAAACCCACCTACCCAGTAAAACCCACTTTTTTTTAAATTTCCAATGGCAGACATGAAAGACAAATTTGTAGCTGAGAACAATACAAAGAAAGAACAAAAAACGGAAACAAGATTTACAAAAAAAAAAGAGTCTTTAATAATGTATCTCGCCCGCCAATAACGTTCCCACAAGGGCCCAGGAGGAAGTGCAGGTTACATAATGGACAAAAAGGGCTTGAAAAGGTGAATCCTGTGCAGGTGTTTTGATAAACAGTCATGGCCAGTGGCAAGGTGAAAAAGGGCCACAGATTTTTCTCTTGGTCATGACGGAATTACAGCCAGTCCTTCTCTTTATTTGCTTCTTGGAGTTTTGCCTCAAATGGTGTTCGAAGAGAGATTTTTATTAGCTTTTTTGCGGTGTAGAAAGGAACTGGCTTAAGAGATATTTGTAGAATCTTGGTGGCTTTTTTGACCAAGAAATCTGCAGTTTCGTTACCTTGAAGTCCACAGTGCGCTGATACCCATTGCATGGCGACATTTTTGCAGTAAAAAAAAACCCCACCCTAAAGTGGATTTTACTGTGTTTTTCTAAAATTGATTTCTTTTTTTATCCTCTGTTATATTAAAGAGCTATTCTATTGAAATGTATATGTAGTCTAGCCTAAAAAAATGAACCTATGGTGAAAAAACTGACAACAATCTGGAGAGTCACATTGCTGGCTAGATTTGACTATACAGCCATTGATTAGTCAGTGCCTTTAACTCGCTTTCTGTGCAAAAAAGATGATGTTTTTGAGATTAAATTATAAATAAGAAGTTATCCTGTGTTTATAAGTATAAGTTTCAAATGTGTGATGTATGTGAGTACATATAACATTTTGTATCGTGATGTCAGAAAAAACTTTATTCAGACTTTTGCATCAATTTATTTGTATTAATTACACTTTTATTACCTATATGTTAAGTCACTTCATAAAATTACATCTAATTATTACAATAAGCTTTAATTAGAATATTAAAATAAGCTTTTTTTAAAAATAGAGTACTTATTCCTGCCCTCTCTTTTGAAAAAAAAAAAAAAGCCTAATAAAACTCAGATTGGGGTTTTCTGGAAAAACCCGGGTTTTTTGCAATCCAGGGAGAAATAGCGTTTAGTTTAGAATAATAAATAAGGAAGAAGATTTAGATAAAGAAATAACATAAAAAAAATTAGTTGAAGCTTTTTATGTTACATATATATATATATATATAGGACCCACGCTAAAGACCTCAAAATACTAACTGATATATTTCAAAAGTCTCGGCCGAAACAAATCTTGAAAAATTTTTTATTAATTTTTTTTCCCTTAGAAATCTTTTAAGTAAAAATACAAGTTTATTATAAATTGAATTATTTCAATAAATATGAAAAGTAATTTTACAGTTGGGTAAGAGTAAGTGGAACTGTATGTTAGGAGAGGGTTTAAACATTTAAGATCTAAGTAAGCTAAAAAATAGATCATATTTACATATTTTTTAATTATTCATTTGTTGTGGTTAATTTTTTTTAAAACTTGAATTTGTCAAATTTAATACGTCAAACTGCTATAATACTAGGAAGTTTTTTTCTCAACGGCCGTATTAATATATAAAATTATATGTTTGAATAACGAAAAAAAAAATAAAAAAAAATGAATATTTAAAATGTTTTGTCTACATCTTACTTACTCATAAATCTATATTTCGGAGGGGTCTATGCCACTGGTAAGAGTAAATGAACAATGAATTTGAGGTTTTATCTTCTTTCAAGAAAAATAGGTTAGGGTTAATTTTTCATCATTTTTTAGAACATAAAGATAATCTGGAAGCAACATATGGTATTTTCTTCGATTCCGTTTATCTTTTAAATAAACATATTTCATTTTAAATAAAGCGCTTCATTCAAGTTTTTTATGTTTTTAATAAAAGAATTTTTACTCTCACAACTATAATTATATTTTTTTTTAAAAAAAGGATCACGGTAGAAGATAAGTTATTTGAATAATTTAATTCCGTTTTATTGGCATTACATGGTGCATAGCGTTTTTAAAAAGTGCTTATTTTCGATTTTCGTCCTTTAAAGGCGTTTTTCATTGGGTGTTATTTTCCCTTTGCTTATTTTCCCTTTTCGAAAATTAGATTTTTTTCTTTACCAGGTCGATTTTCGCCACGTATCATGCAAAAGCTTGCTTTTTACATTGTTCTGTCCAACATTTTCCCAATTCATTCAATAACAATCCAGTTCGGTGTGCCGTCGGTCCATAGCGTATGAAAGCGCAAATCATTTTATAGTGTAGCTTTGAAGAGAACTCTACCAGAGTAAAACTCTGGGGCTGTCTGCCGCTATGGTAACAAGCGAGAGCACATTTCTTATGGGGGTGCAATAGAGTAATGAAGGTGTCAATTCGTTTACTCATGCTGACCCATGCGAAGATCAAGACAAAACTATTTACCCTACACTCCTTTTCGAATTGATTTTTCCTCATAACCATGGTACCCGCCATGACGAGGAGGATTTCTCCTGAAAGCCGCACTATACATATTTGATGAAATACTCGCGAGTCTGCATGTTCGTTTACTGAGCTGGATTCAGTGAGATTCTTGCACTCTCATGTGTAACTCTGCTGCATTTTGCAAGATATTCTCAATTTCAGGCTTCATTTTCCACCCTCTGAACCGAAAAATCTCTTGATCATTTTATAATGGCTAATTTAATCAAGAAAAGAGTTCATTGTCAGAAACTAGCTATTTTATCATGATCACGTAAAGTTAACGTACGCTTAAAAATATTTTTGGAGTGTCTAAAAAGGTGCTCGTTTTTTGCTGAAAGATTTGGCCCTGTACTATTCATATAACGAAATTTTGGCGAAACACGTCAACTGAACGCAAGTGGTTATACTACATATATCATTGAAGAGTGATAATTAAGGCCCGGATTTTGATGACATTTGTATTTTTTTTCGCATTTTTGGACATTTTTTGTCCTTTAGAGCATTTTTTTAGATTTATAGGGCATTTTTCTTTAAATTTTGGGGCATATTTTGCATTTCAAAGCATTTTTTAAATTTTTTGTTAATTTTTTCCAATTTTTTTTTTTTTTTTCCATCATTTTTCATTATTACACTGGCTTCCAAACAATGAAGAAAATCTCTAGGATATTAACAGGTGAAGCAACATCTTTTCAAATTGAAGAAGAATTGTCAGTAAATGAGACTGTCTTTTTCAAGTACGCACCAATAACATCAGTAGAGGTTGAAAGAAGCTTCTTCAGGTATAAAAATTAACTTTCAGACAAGAAACGCTCGTTTATGTTTCAAAATATTAAAAAAAAATTAATAATCCAATGTAATTCTGATATTTAGTGATATTATGAGATGGAAGTTGTTATATTCATTAAAGTTTTGAAGTCAATATATTTTCCTTTTTTTTGTTATTTTAGGATATAAAACATATTTTTCAAACTTTAATGAACGTAGAACAAGTATTGCATTGCTTTATATTTTTTGACATGACTCTTAATAATTTTAAAGAGTAAAAAATTGTTTTAGTTCAATATTTTTACTTTATTTAAGTCATGTCATAAGGCGTTTTTAGTGCAATTTTCGCATTTTAAGGGCATTTTTTGCACTTTTAAAGGGCATTTTTTGCACTTTTAAAGGGCATTTTTTGCACTTTTTAAGGGCATTAATTGAGATTTTTTAGGTCATCAAAATCCGGGCTCTAGTGATAATCTATAAAATCTAAAAGTTAAATTTGTTTATTTTAGCAATCGTTTCAAATTTGACAATAAGTTAATTTTAATAAACAATATGTAATTGTCATGAGAACGCTTATTTTCTGAGGAAAATTGTTGAATGACAATATGCAACCACTTAATCTGCTTTGTTGACACACAAACTGTGGAAAATAATTTTGTCACGTGATCCTGCAACGGAAATTTGTTTATATGTATATATTTTTTTTAATACTCGAATGATCTTTTTTGTTGCTTACATTATCTGGACTTAATATAATTCTAGTAAACTAATGTAATCGAATTAAAATAGAAGATTTGGTCAGAAAAATTCATATTGATGTAGTTTTCAGGATCTAGGGAAATATATTTATATATTATATATTTCTCTTTTTCGGTAGAAAATATAGGGTGCGTAGCAAAATCTCTCAACTAAAAATATACACCTCTAAAGTACTTTTTAAGCACTCAAAAAATATTTTTAAGCACTATATACATTAACAAAATGCAAAATGATTTTCAAAGACTTGACATGATCATGATAAAATAATTAGTTTCTGAGAAAGAATTCTTTTCTTGATTATATCAGCCACGCTAAAAAGATCGAGATTTTTCGGTTCAATTTCAGAGGGTGGAAAATGAAGTCTGAAATTGAGAATACCACGCTTTTGCATAATACACAGCAAAAATCGAAACAATAAATCTCATTTTCTAAAAGGAAAAATTAAGCACTTTTTGAAAACGCCATGCACCATGTGTATATATATATATATATATATATATATATATATATATAGCCGTTTTATGTTTGTGTTTAAAGATCAGGGTGGTCAAAAGTATTGCTCCCTTAATGGTAATTTCTCTTTCTATATATTTTGATATTTCCGGAACAAATTAATGAAGCAAATTAAAAAAGCAATTTTTTTTTTTTTTTTTTTTTTTTTATACATGAGAAAGGATCCGAACCTTTTTGATTGCTTTAACTATTGAAACCATATTTTTTAGACTGTGTCTACCCTAATTGTTTAGAAAGTTAAAAATCTAAATCCGTCGAAAAAATGATATTCAGAGAGAGAGAGAGAGAGAGCCGTTTTATATCTGATTCCGTAACTTATTTAGTATTTAGCACTCATTAATTAGCATAGTTGAGGTCATCTTTTTGAAGTACAGTGAAATCCCGCTATGGTGAACCTTGAAGAGACCGAAATTTCGGTTCATTATAACCTTCACTATATCCGTTTTGCAAACAATTTTAATTGATAGTTTCCCCCTTTTATAACCATTATTTAAATAAATGGCGAATAAAATGAAATATAGAAATGACTGAAACATAAAACGCCGTAACAAAAATGTGTTAACTATTATTTTTTATTACTCTTCGTCTTGCGTACAAAAAAAAAAAAAAAAAAAAAAAAAATAGTGATCTTGCTGATGCGCAATCCTCAACATCAGATATGAAAACACTTCCCGACTCTCCGATAATTTTTCCTAAATTTATGTTATTCCGCTTTTTAAACCTGTCTAATCAGCCATTTGAGCGCATAAAAGTAGTCTCACCCAATCATTTAGCAAATTCATCGGCTTTGAGTTCAAGCATTTGTCCAGATACTGAAAGATTGCGGCTTCTTTGAATGCTGAACCGATTCAATAACGAAGCAAACAAGAAAAATGTTTATTACTACGTTTCATGCAATAGATGGTTTTAAAAATCTGTATATGTATTTATTTCGAAATAGAAATTTCAAAAATATTACAAAAAAAATGAAGAAAATAAGTCAGTCGAAGACAGAAAAATGTTCATAATATGCAACTTATTCTCTTTTTTTGGTTCACTATATCCACACACAAAAAAAAAAAAAAAAAAAAAAAAAACACGGGAGCGAAAATTTCGTTCACTATGTCCGGGAGTTCACTATAAAGCGTGCTCACTATAGCGGGGTTTGCCTGTATTTGAAATTCGAACAAAAGTTATTCCAAAGGACGTTTTTTTAAATGTTAAGCATTTACAACAAATTATTCTTAAAAAAAAGTACCTTGGCTGAAGTCCTGTTTGACGCCTCTCTCATTGTACATGTCTGTTGAGTGATCTTCAGTGACGTCACCCACATTCTCATTCCCCAATTCATCTGCTCTGAAAGAATTGGCGCTCACTTCATTCGCCACTTCTTCTGGATGATCATCCAAGTGAAGGGATTCCGATGGTTCCTCTTCACATCGAGCAACCAACAGCAGGCTTAATAACAACACAGAAATCTAAAAGAACAAGAAATGAATAAATATATTAAACGTTTTGCCTTGTTGGTGAATTTGAATACGAACGTGAACTCATCTTAGTTTTATTGGATTCTATCCTGAATTAGCCCCAGATAGCAAAATAAGGTTTATTTTAACTCAGCAAAAACCTTTTAATGTAGATCTTAAACGGTTTTTATGTGTTTCACGTGTAAGCCTTCTAACCTTTAAACGAGTTTTGTGACGCTCTATTCTACCCTCATCCAAAACCTTGGAAAACAACCTTCTACACAAAAACCTGAAAATCGAGATTGCCTTTCAAGCGTGAAAAAAAAAAAAAAAAAATCCTTGAATAAAGCTTGTCTTAAGGTGCAAATAATGTTAAATCTAGGTAATTATAAGGTTTCTTTTCGCAACGTCTTGTATGCTCAGCTAAGTGACAATCCTTTTTAAAAAATAATTTTTAATCCTTTTAGGATGAAAGGATTGAAACTTTGTTGAAAAAAGGTTTTTAGTACAAACATTTTCTAGACAATAAAAAGAAAATTCCGACACAAGGTGGCCGTAATGCTTTCAGGGCGTAATCAATCATTTAGTTTTTGCGATGAATTTTCTTCTAAGGGACCCTAAAATTGTTCAAATGTCAATTTATGATATAAATTGTTATGCTTTAATGTTAATGAAATAAACTTATTTGTTTACAAACTTCGTCGTTCGTCATAATTGGAAATCGAAATGGGCTACAGGTGGCGTAGAGCAGAACTCTCTACCAATGGCAACACTTCGCATGCGTAGCGTGTGGAGAGTCATAGAAGTTGGAAGTACGTTAGTTTCTGTCTTGATTATTAAATAGATTTAAAAATTTTACGTTATAACTCTATGGAACTGAAAACTACATTAAACATAGTTCTAAAAGGAAACATCGTGGAATTTTCAAAAAATATTTTTGGCAATTAAATACGAAAATATTTAGAAAAGAGAAAATGTTGTAGTACATTCCTATACAACTGAGGAGGAGAGGGGTGGGTGAGGACATGGAACAGGTCTTTTCCTCAGAAGGCATAATCGAGTGTTGCGATCGCGAATCGGGTACTTGCACTTCAAGAAGGAGGCCTTGTATACCCACACACGTGACCTATGACGTCAGCACCGGCATCAGCTATGTTTCTCCACATAAGTTAGAATGTTAATTAACGTGGAGTATACAATGTATCACAAATCGAATTGAACCGTATCACAAATCGAATTTATTATCAAATATAATTCTTTCTCTTCTACGTCTTTTATTTAGATTTATTATTTGTTAACGTGTTTTATCGTAATCATGATATATTTTTGATTTGTGTACCTGGCAACTCCGCTGCATTACTTTTGTTAACGTTCTACATGGCTTTGTGGCGTAACTACCACTACAAATATTAAATCACTAGTATATAAGACATGTTAACTTGATTACATCAAGAGGTACCTCTTGATAGATGATGGTTGACATGAATTAAATCTCATCAATGGTGATACAAACTTTCCAACATCGATGAATGGTTCACATTAAACAGATGATTTGCTTAAAAATATACTGCTCAAAGAAGAAGAAAAAAAAACAATCCGGTGAAGGTCAATAAATAATATTGAAGCAAAACAAAAATATGACCCCCTCAAAGTGTGCTCAAGTAGCCGGCGAGGAAGGAAGGGTAGGGTGAAGGACACTCCATTATGCTCAGCTAAAGCTAGCGGTGCTAGACGATTCCGAGATTAGCAACAACAACAAAATTATGAAGAAAAAAAATAATGAGCAAAATTGGTATAAATATATAAATAAAAGGAAAAAAACCCAGCATAAATCAACTAGTGGTATCCGTTCATCAAATTCTATCACAGACAAAATTCTAGAAGGGGAATAATGTGGCGGAACTACCACTATAAATATTAAATACCAATTCACTAGTATATTAAGGCACGTTAACTTGATGCGATCAAGAGGTACCTCTTAATAGATGAAGGTTGACATAGTCGTAAATTAAATTCCTTCAGCTTCATGTCTGTCTTTGTGTTAAGTGCTGATGACACTGGGCAACCAAGTGGAGGCGACTAAGTTAAGAAACCGGTTTTTGGTTTCTCGTTTGTGATCACACGTTACAACCTTCGCTTGTTCAACCAACTCTGAATAGTCCAATACCAGAACGGCACTTAGTTTGTTTATATTTTTTAATAAAATTTATTGCTAAAAGCTCTTTTAATTAGCATGGAAGCGATTATAGACAATGTACTTGAAGTAGGCGTTGAGCTAATAGCTAAGGTTCTGAAAGAAGAACTAGAATAGAAAAAAGGGGATTTAAAAGCAAAATAATTTCTTTCGTTTGCTTTCAAAATTTCATTAGTACTCGGAAATATCTGTCAAAGAATATTAATGAGTTTAAAAAGCTTAGCGTTCAAACTAAATAATTTTGAATTTTCAAATATTTAAACATTTGTAATTAGTAATATGCTAGTTTTTTTTTTTTTCATTCACTTTTAAAACTCAATAATAATTTGTAACTTTTAATATCTCCACAGAGGAAATTAGTTTATAACGAATTAGTTTATTCGCATAATCTTTGTTATTTATGTCCCAAAGACAAAGATACGTTTGAAAAATTTCAAAAAAAAAAAATAATAAAATAAATAAATAAATAAATAAATAAAAAAAAAAATACATATATCACTAAAATTCCATTTAAAACTAGCCATAGTTAAAAGATTAAACCAAGTTTAAATTTAAAAGATAAAAATGCAGGATGCGACAGAATCAGCACGTGCATTTTGTTTACTAAATGGTTGAAAGTATTTGGAAACTACTATATGACACGTTTCAACTAATCTGGTTGCTCCACTAAAGTTGAAAGGTTTTAACTTCAGTTGCTAGTTGAAAGCAACCGGGCAACCATCATATGACACGTTTCAACTTCACCGAAACCGCTAGTTGCTTTCAACTAGGTTGCCTCGTGTCATATAGCCTTTATGTAAAGAATATATAGTGAAAGAATTGAAATCTTTGTGAAAGAAGGTATCATTTAAGAAAAGATTTTTTTAAGAGTGTCTTTTTAAAATTTTTAAAGTTTAAGAATACTTAACCTTAAAATTTAAAATTCTCCATTAAATTCAATAGAACATCTTTTTAATGAATAAATTGTATTTAAAAGTTTTATTTAGTTATTGAATAAATAATGAAATTTCTGTTCATGTAATCCCCGTTGTTTAAACATGGAAGAAATAAAATAAATTTTGTCGGAAAGGAATTTAAGGAAGTTTTAGATAGATTCGATTTGGTGGGCCCCACATCAGAGGAGGCCTCCAAATCGAATAGAAAGTTTATTTTAAGTTTCGTTCTTTTCTTAATGCTTTGAAATAAAGGTCATTTTTAGTTCATTTTAAACGGGCAGAGCCTGAAAAAGGCAGGAGTATACGGGGCAGTTGCTCCGGGCTCCATATAATAGGGACCCCGCAAATCGAATTGAAGTTTTAGGTTTCCTTCTTTAATGAACTTTTTTTAAGCAAAATATCAATACAGTGTAAAATCCGTCAGTTTTATGTTAGCTTCTTCAATTAATCTATCGTCTGAACACAATCTATATTTCATAAATCCATGGCTTTCTAGAGCGGAATTCAGCTATATTTCCGCAATGACGATGGACAAATTTGGCCACTCAAAACCCTGTGTCTTTACGTATCGCAAAATGTGATTTGTTTACAAAAATACAGGCTTCTGATTGGCTTAATTGAGGCATCGTAATAGCGAAAGTTTAGCTGAATTCCGTCCTAATGTCAGCAAGGAATGTGAATTTTTCGCAGCTAGATGACAAAGTTAACAATCAGAAAACTGAATTCGGCATGATGGATATAGAATTGTCTGAAAATCAATAAAATGGACAGAACGATTTTTCATCAGACCATCGAGGGAGGGGGGGGGGGCTTTTTAGCTATTTCAGGTTAGGCTATTTAAGTTTTGCAATGAGCCGAGGTGGCTTAGACCCTAAGTCACCACCCTAAACCTTAGGGGATAGAGCGTTCGCCTTCCAATGAAAAGAACCGGGTTCGAATTCCAGCAATGGCTGGTCAATACGAATTCCGCATTCGGCTTGTACCGACCACAGTGTTGAAGTAAAATATCCTCAGTGGTAGAAGGATCAGGGGTTAGAGTCCCATTGCCGTCAGGTTAACCGTGGTTTTCTTTCTCGTGTAACGCAAATGCGGGTTAGTTCGATCAAAAAGTCTTCCACGAAGGCAAATTTATCCCAATACTTGATGCAGGTTTTCCCTCGTTTTCTGGATTGGGCAAATGACAAGGCTACGGAGTTGAACATTAGTAGTTGTAAAACCTAAATTGGGTCGGATGTTCAACGGCGGTTAAAAAATAAAAGAAATCATTAAGTTTTGCAATTATCGGAAGAACTTTAGCGAAGCATTTACTAAAGACAACGTATTTTTGATTTTATAGAACACTTTCACCTAGAATAACTCACGTATATATGTTTTGACAACCGAGAATGTTCCATAATAGTTACGCTGTGCAAAACATTATGTATGTGAACACCTGGTAATCTAGTTGAAAGTGCTAAAACTCTCTAATAAATTTCGCACGAGGCTATTGATTTAAATTTTTAGTTTCATTAAAAGGAAATATAAGCCAGATTCTGAGCACTTTTGCGTCGCTTTCTGCACGTTCATGTACGTTTATTACGCATATGTTATAACGTTTATAGCGCGCGTGTTATAACAAACATTAACCAAAGATATTACCTCAAGATTTCCACTCAATCTTATAGGGTTCACCAAATTATTTGTTTGAAATGCTTACAACATAAATAATTTTTGAAACTACACTATCGTGCAAAATTCTTGGGTCAAACTCAATATTATAGATGGTTGATTGGAAATGTAATAAATAATGTATAATTTTATTCATAAACATTCTCAATATGCTTATCAACCAGAAAAAAAAGTTAGCGCTTTGAAAGTCACTTTAAATCAAATGCAATTTTCATATCAGTCGGGCATTTGTTTTTCGTGAATTGATTTTCTTGCATCTAAGAATTGGATGAAAATATTATTAAAAGATACAATTTTAACAAATAAGCATAAGTTTTGCATATATATTTACGTGATTTTAACTTTAATTTAATATCGACATTTATTTTTAAAGAATTAGTTCTTACAAGACTCGAATTATATAAAAAGAAATATTCAGCTGAATTGAGTGTAAAGATTTAAATTTAATCCAAAGAAGAATACATTTTCCATATAATTGCAAGAAAAGTAAAAATTCTGAAATCAAGGGTAATATATAAGTTGCCTCGACTAAATAAAACAGAAATCATCTCTACGGAAAAAAAAAACCCACGCATAGAAAGGTTAAAATGCCTTTCACGCGTTGACTAAAAACTTTTGCACGCTAGTGCATATTAAGACAGACATAATTGCAGAATCAAAATAAATTCTCCAAAAGTGAGAATCACTTAATTCTGTCATGTAACTTGCATTCGCATATCTAAGTAAATAAAAAATGACATTTTTGCATGATTTCTCGAAACTATCGATTTTTATGCTATCTAAAAACTGTAGAATAATGTATAATTTTTAAAGATGCGTAAAATATGAATATTAAAATGAAGTACGTTCATGGTATTAAAACTAAAGTAAATAATATTGGAATTTCAATAAAAAATATAGAATCTTTTTTTTGACTTGATAGATTATTCTCAAACTTTGAAGGTCATGATGCGTGATGAACTAAACACATAAATATTTTAGAAATTTTTTTTTATAACATTTTATTATTTTTTTAAAATTATTTTTCCGAAATTCAGGGTATTAAAGGACATCTTTGTTATTAGAAGTGGCCCATTCACTGATTGACTTCTTACTTTATTCACTCTATATCTAAAATCGTTTATAATAACAGTTCGCACGTCGAGGCGAACTTGTAATAAAATGTTTTATATATCTTAAAAATACCCGTTCACAGGAGCAAAACCTTCCCCCCCTCCCCTCTTCTTCACTACTTCAGTCATGAAGAATTGAACTTTAAAATTTTCACCTCATTATACATATGTAACAAGAAAATCGACCTAAAATAGCTATAAAGTCCCCCTCCCCTCCAATGGTCAGACGAAATATCGTTCTGTCCATTTAATTGACAATTCTATGTCCAGCATGCTGAATGCAGTGTCTTCTGATGGTTAACTTTGTCATCTAGCTGCGAAAAATTCATATCCTTGCTGACATATTAGGACGGAATTCAGCTAAATTTTCGCCATTACGATGGCTCACTCAAGCCAATCAGAAGCCTGCATTTTTGTAAACTTATCGCATTTTAGGATATGTAAAAATACAGGCCAAATTCGTCCATCGTCATTGCAAAAATTTAGCTAATTCCGCACTAGAAAGCCATGGATTTACGAATTATAGATTTTTTGTGTTCATACGATAGATGAATGAAGAAGCTAACATAAAACTGACGGATTTTACACTGTACTGATATTTTGTGTAAAAAAAGTTCATTAAAGAAGGCCGGGGCAACTGCCCGTATACCCATGCCTTTGTCAGGCTCTGCCCATTTAAAATGAACTAAAAATGACCTCATTACACAACGCATTAAGAAAAGAACGCACAGTTCTTATAGTAATATTAAATGATTATTGCTATCCAATAATTTTTGGGGAAGATAAGATATTCTCTACCCAAACTATTATAGGTTTATAAAACTCATGAAAATAAAAATTAATGTACAACGGAAACTATCTATATTATATAAAACGCTAATACGTACGTATGTATCAATTAAACCGATGATATATTTCTTTTCTCGCGTTGGCAACAGTTTTCATTTTTAACCGTAGGCGTTTTGTACAAATCTCTAAACTTTTTTTCGTATTTATCCACATAATTAAGAAGTTGTGAACTCATTACGTAAACACAATAGCATTTGTCTTCGATTCTCACCGAATTCTAACCGAATATGGGTGTGCCACATCTCCGATTGTCGCTGAGAAAAAAACGGTTGGTTGGTTTTGAGTTCTGAAATAGTTCCTTTTCATTGGCAGAAATGAGAAGTGTTATGCTATTGCTATTTTATTTTGAGTTGAGCGCTTTACTATTCCGCGTTTTGTTATATTATTAGTTACGAGTCAAATGCCGTTTTATTATTTCATATTTTAAGTTAATACTTTGTTTTATTTTAAGTTAAATTTTATTAGAGTTAAACTAGACGTTAAGAACGTATCCAATGAGCGGGCAAAGCGAGCATCGGATTGCGAAGCAATACGAAATGAACTGCGAAAGCAGTTCCGGGGGTTGGCGAGCGCCAGCGAGCAGGGGGCGAAGCCTCCTAGTAACATTAATAAACTGTTAGATAAATCAGATGAAGTTATCGAGTCCACTATTAAAAAAATTTTATAGAGAAAAAAAAGTCTGACTCCAATTTTTCATAAAAACTTTCAATAACAATTTTAAATATATATCAAAGTACCATCTACGCAAAATATTGTAAAAATGAATATATGTTTCTTATCGTTAGAACATAACGTAAAATTAAGATGTTGGCAATTATCTAATCTTTACTAACCTTTCTTAATTTAAACCTTTATTCCAAATAGCCCCCATTTCTCACTAAAAAAAAAAAACGGCCGTGATTTTGATGAAAAACTTACATTTAAATTACAGTTTGAAACGAAATCGGTGTATTTTCTACATAAACTATTAAAATATGAATAAAATAATCCACATTATATTAAGAATACGTGTGACACACAAATTCTCAAGTGCGTACGTATACTAGTGCCAAAATTAAGGCTTAAATGAACAAAGGCAGTTTTTTATTTGCACAAATACTTATAATTTTTTTCAAATAAATATTAGCTGTTAGTATAAAAAAAATTAAATTAATATAAAAATATAAAATATATTATTATAAAAATATTAATTAATACAAAAAAATATTCTTTTAAACTTTTTATTTTCGATTAAGCATTAAATTAAAGTAAGACCAAAAAAAAAAATTTTTTTTTTTTATTGCGAACCTTAATTTCAAAGTGATGTTTTATTTAAAAAAAATTCCCCCGTTTTCAAAACATATTATTATGACATAAAGTGGCGACTGTCAGACAGTTTTTTTAATCGCATTTGTCTGCAATTTAGTGGAGCCCCAAGCTGCTGAGTAGAAGGTATCAAAGAATATAGAAAGGAGAAGAATTCCAAGGAACTGCTCGGTTCGGTAAGCTATACCAGAAAAACAACTTACAGGGTGAGCAACACACTCTTAACAGACTATCATATGATCCAGCGAGAATATTCTACGTCAGCACTATGGTCGGTGCGATTCGTATCGATCAGCCATTGCTGGGATTCGAACCCGTTTCAGCTCATTGGAAGGCGAACGCTCTATCACATGAGCCACCACGGCTCCAACTAATCATATGTTTTTATTTTATTTTATATCCGTCGTTGAACAGCCGACCCAATTTTTTTGGGTTTACGATTACTAATGTTCAACTCCGTAGCCTTGTCATTTTGAACCTATCCAGAAGACAAGGGAACTACTGGATCAGTACCCCCAGAAGTATGATTAGTTATGGGAACATGGAGGATTCAGAGACTCGACCGATTTAACGTGCATCACTCACCATTTACTAGACTTGTCTAGTCTTTGGCAGGCTGGGATCGAATCCACGAACTCTTGGACATGGGCCCTACCAACTATGCTCCGGCCTAAATGATATGTTTTTTTAAAAAAAGAAAATGTGGGAAATTAATACAAGTTCAATAAATAGAATAAATTAGTAGAGAACATAAAATCTGAGTGTCGTTCCCAAACCCATTTCGTCGCCTCTTCGAAAACAAAATGCCCGCTTTTTTGCTAAAATAGATAGTTTTTGTCCGAGACTATTAAATACAGCCTGATTTATAGATTACATAAAAAAATTATGCATATTTGCGTGTTTAGGTCCTTCAATTATGAAACATATATATTATGTATATATACAGACGATTCAAAGGTCTTTTAAGATGACCAAAAATAAATTCTCTTTAGCGCAACAATTTGGAAAACAAATTCCTGACCCATAACATGTAAGAAAGCTACTTATTAAAATATCTATGGGAATTTTTCACTGATAAATAAATAAGTGGAATTTTTAAGAAACCATTTAAATAATTTGAGAAAACGCTGGTTTTAAGGGAGTTCAAAGCAGAAAATCTTAAGGATATCTTAATGCAATGAATTAATCTTAATGTAATTAATTAATAGGATACCTGCAAGTGACGTGGTGTGGGTATCTCAATTCTGATGGGTTGTTGAAAAGTGGCATTTGTTTACGTTAACAACTGTTCTTTCCATTCTGTTTCGGTAAGCCAAGCCCGTCAAAAATCAATTCTTTTAAATGATACATTCTAGTATATTCTTACACACTTACACAAAGATTTCAATTCTTTCATTACATTTTTTTACTTAACTCAAAGACAGACATGAAGTCATTTAGAACATAAGTAAACTAATTAGGCATCGAAGTTGCCAGGTATGCAAAACAAAATATATCACGGTTACAATAAAATACACAAACAAATAATAAATCTAAGTTAAGTATAAGACGTAGAAGAGAAAGAATTGTATTGCAATAAATTCGCTGTGCGATGCTGTACTGTATTTAATTAACTTCACGTTAATTAATATTCTAACTTTTGGGGAGAAACTTAGCCCGATTTTAACACGCTATTTTGCTTATAAACGATCAGTCGGTGCTGACGTCATAGGTCACATGTGTCGGTATACTTGATCTTCTTCTTCTTCTTGAAGTAAAATACCCAATTATCAAAGGATGACAAAAATAAAAATTTATCTTATAATACAAGATGAGACTTTGCTTTGTTTTTCCCCAATATAAAAATTCGAGTAATAATGGAAATTTTGCTTCAATTCAAGTAATACTGAAACTTTTCTTTCTGTGATAATTTTTTTTCCCCATTACTTTTTCCAGCTTTAAAACTATTTATCTCAAAACCTATCATAGTTAAAGATTATTGCATGAAATTTATAAATATTTAAAATAATTTACTTTCATTTATCCTCGGAATATTAATAAAATTTAATTTCATATCTTATTTTTAGAAAAAAAAAATGAAAAATAGGAAATTTTAATTTCTTAAACACTAGTAGCAAAACATACCGATAACTAATTAAATAATGGATATTTTTATTCAAAATGAACCTAAAAATACTAATATCGGAATGTTATATTTTCAGCTACATCAAAAACTAAAAAAATAAAATTTTCAAAGTTTTTAAATGTAACACTTTTCTTTTTTTAAAAGAAAAAAAAAAAAAAAAAAAAAAAAAAAAAAAAGAAGAAGATTTTTAGTGCATTCTGTATGGTACAACAGTTAAAAAAATTTCAAACGTATACATGAAATAAAAAAATAAATAAATAAAAATGGGCTCTGCGCCCCCCTAAAAAAAATTAAATTATTGCAGGTATATAAATGAAGAAAAATGAAATGTTATCTACTTACAGTTGGAGACGATGGCATTTTCGGTTGGCTAGACAGAGAGAGCAAATGAAAGACTGATTAGATGATGCCAACTTCAATATACTTTTATGCATCACTGATTGTATCCTCCAGTTATTAATTTTTTTCTTTCTTTTTATTTAATATGTTTCTATTTATTTCCCCCTTGCCTCTAGCACTGACACTGATATTTCGCACCTTCTCTAAGTTTTATTTTTCAAATTTTATTTTATTTTTAATTTGTTTTTCCGATTCTTAAAAGGCCTCTCATCCCTCGCTTATCTTTTATTTTAAGTTACATTTTTGATTTTTGTTTACATAGGTTAGATTTTTGATTTACATTTACTCGATTTGTTTTTAAAAGTAAAGTTTTGATGAAAAAATATCATTCGAAAGTAATTAAAACTTTCATAAATGTTGGAAAGTATTAAATTTGACTCTTGACAGCTTTTAATAACGTATAAAGCATTTATAGTACAGGGTAGTCACTCAAATCTGAAACAAACAAATTCCCTGCACAATATATTAAGCGGAAACACACAATTACTGCGCTCTTGTGTCAGCTATATTGGGCTAACTATATTTATTAGTTTTAATCGCTGAAAAAACAGCTGAACATACTTAAATAATGCTATAAGTAAATTAAATAGTTTAATATAGATGAAATATCATGGTTAAATATCCCATAGATTACGCTTTGAGTGGTCACCATCTTTTAAAAAAACAAAAATACGAAAAAAAATTCCCTGCATTTTCCCAGTTTGTAAAGAAAAGAAAAAAAAATCAAAATTTCTTGTATTTTCCCTGTTATTTTAGGTGATTTTTAAATTCCCTGTATTTTCTATGTTTTCCCTGTTCTCCCTGTGGAGTGACAATCCTGTAGTATGCAGTTTGCAATTCAGGAAAAGTAATTTGATCTTAAAAACTTGCCTGTTTTTTTTTTTTTTTTTTGTTTTTTTTATTTAAAAAAATTACTTCTATTTCTGTTTAAATTGAATAAACCCGATTTGAAAGCGTTAAAAAATTATCTGAATACATACTGTGTAAAAATTAAGACATTTATCCAAAATCTAAAAATAAACTGTAGTCTAACACTAAATTACCTTTCTCAACTCCTAATTGCAGAATGGTTTAATAGTATCGAGAAAAAATCTGTTAAAATTCTAGAATCTCGCCACCTTTGTTTGGGTGATGACCCTGTTTTGAAAAATAATGATTGTTGTTGTTCTAGTTCAGTGTTTCCCAAACTTATGACTTTTGTGTACCCTTTCTAAATTTTTCGTAACGCTGTGTACCACTAATAAAAAAATTGATGTATTTTTTGCTATAAAAAATCGCACAAAAGTTTACAACTGGCTGTTCACACCACTCATTATTAACTTAACTCTGAAAAAAAAAAGACAATAGAAAAATAAGTAATCGTAAATTTTCATGATATTTCGATCGTACGCAAGATATTTCGTATAAGAACGCGTACCCCCGCTAAACTGTTCCCGTACCCCTGGGGTTACGCGTACCACACTTTAGGAAACACTGTTCTAGTTCATTTACGTCGCACTAGAGCTGCACAATGGGTTATGGGCGACGGTCTGGGAAACATCCCTGAGGATGATCCAAAGACATGCCACCACAATTTTGATCCTCTGCAGAGGGAATGGCACCCCCGCTTCGGTAACCCGACGACATGCACGCGAAGTCGCGCACTTTACGGTAGAACAGTTCAACGAGGACCTATACCGCACACCCTCGGTCCCTACGCAGATTGATTCAAGTGGTCACCTACACGCATACTGATCGCAGCCAGTGATGATTGACTTCGGGGATCTGCTGGGAACCGTGTCTTAACCCAATGCGGGACTGAAAAATAATGAAATTATCCCACTCACATTTGTGAAAGTTGATAAAAAAATTTCCATCTACAACATTTTGTAAGGCCGTTGAAACAGTTTTAATTTTTGTAAAAAAGGTACCGGTAAGTTCCAACCCGAATGAAAAAATGACATGTATATGTTATAAATTATCACAAGGGCTATTCAAATTCTTACAATCAAAGAATTATTTGAGCTTCAGGCACCTTTGGTAATAATGAAATAAATTTGATTTAGTTAAGATTAAATTTAATTTCAGAGATTTTCTTTTTTTTAAATTTCAAATTCAATGAAAAAATTTTTTTTAATGTTGTCCACTGATTAAAATGATAAACTTTCTTTTCAAATATATTTATATATAAGGGGCATTCAAATGAAACCCGGTCACTAGTTCACGGTAACGATAACTCACAAATGTAGCTATACACAGTACACATACTCAAAAATTGTCGCCAAAACTGCTGGCGCATTTATCCCATTGCGACACTAGCCGGTCTATTCCATCTTTGAAGAAGCTAGTAGGCTGCTGTCGGATCCAGGCCTAAACCCAGTCACACACGGTGTCATCCGTTGTGAATCGATGTCCGCGAATAGCTTGTTTTAGAGGTCCAAAAACATGAAAGTCACACGGTGCAAGGTCTGGACTGTATGTTCCAGCGTTTCCCACCGAAACTCGTTGTTCCTGCTTACTCGCCTGCATGTTCCGTAGTGGACTATAACTTGTGTGACCACCTTTTCTTCGGCGTGCAACCACACTATTGTTACTATAACAAAATTGTTACTGTAACAAAATTGTTACTGTAACAAAAGGTTAGATCTTTTATGTTAAAGGCCGAGACAGTTCTAATTATTTTTCTTTTGCACCAAAAACACTTTAATGTGTTTCTGGTGCAAGTTTACAAATGTGTAGTATAATTAATATAACAAATAATTTAACAAATGTGTAGCCGAAAACTAGTGAACAAATATCGCGTGACGAAGTAAATTGTTTAATTTCTTGTCCCTAAGCAAAATTGCGGCTATGACTAAAAAGAAAATTGTTGCTTAACAAAACAAACAATTGAACAAAAAAGAAAACGCATCACAAGATACAATTATTAACCCACAAACATCACCCTAGAAATAATTTTACCATTAGGCTCAATATGCACCGAGAAACCAATATTGGGATGTCTAGATTTTTTAATATTGGTCCTCTATAGCAGTGTTCCCCAACCCCCGGTCCACGGACCGGTACCGGTCTGTGAATGAAATGGTACCGGGCCGTCCATTTCATTGAAACTGAGTTTAAATTCCTAGGTTTATACCCCAAATTAAAAATATCTGTATTTCATTAAAATTTTATTTATTTAAAAAAAGGGGCCCCCAAAAGAAGTGACATAAATTTTTTAATGTTTGTAATGTATCATTGTCATGATTATCCCCAGATGGAACCGTCTCATTGGAAAGAAAGAAGCTCAGGGTTCTCATTGATTTAACGTTCTAGTAAGTTAAATTGTTAAATAACTTTATATTTATTTTTTGGTGTAACTGTATTTTATTTTGAAGGTATGTTTAAATACAATAAAATTAAAATTAATAAGTCAAAATAATCTAAAATATAAACAATCAACGCCCCCCCCCCCCCCAGCGGGCCGTAGTAAAATTATCAAACGTTTACAGGTCCGCGGTGATGAAAAGGTTGGGGAACACTGCTCTATAGGGCCAATAGCGGCCTTGAATTATGACTAAAAAATATCTGATAATTCCATATAGGGTCTATATTGGTTGTAAAGTGGCTGCAAAATGAATCGGACTATCTTATATATGGCCCTTATTGAGCCCAGATTTTGCTTGGGCAGCACTTTCTAAAAGAAAAAAATAAACAGAAAGATGCATTTTAAACAAACAATGTATTCAGGGCATCCAATGATGAAAAAACATTTTTAAAGAACAAAAATATACGCTAATTTTACATGGACTGAGACCAATTAACGTAAGCAGAAAAAAACACAAAAAAAAAAAAAATTCCGAAAGTAGAGAAAGAAAATTTTATTTCTTTTAAAATTTTGTATTGGTTTTCGCCTTTACTCTGCACTTCATTTTTTAAAAAAGACATTAGTGTTGTAAATACCGGGTTAATATACGCCAGGAAATAACCCTCTATCTTCCAAATTCAACATTGTAAGGAATACCGAGCAAGTGTAAATCAAGTGATGCCCCTTTTCCTCGAAAAAAAAAATGGTGTAGGAATTTATCCTTACATTTTTCCGTCGGCAAAAAAAGATATGGAAAAATTCACCCCTATACTTAACGTATCCCAAGTTCGAATCCACGCGATTACTGACCGATACGAATTCTGCTCCTAACTCGCAACGTCAACGATTCTCATGTATAATATCCTCAGTGGTAGACGGATCATAGGTTAGAATCCCCTTGCTGTCCGGCTCACGGTTAACGTGGTTTTCGCAAATGCGAGTTAGTTCCATCGAAATGCCTTTCACGATGGCTAGCTTGTCCTAATGCTTGATCCATGAGTTCCCTAGTCTCCTGGGTTGGCAGACAACGGAGTTGAGCATTGATAGCTGAACTATTATAGAGCTTGGAGCTGAAGGGCTCGCACCAGAAATTTCTTTGACCATGACCAACTTGCAAAGGCCACCAAAACCTAAAATACTACTTTTTTTTTCATATTTTATAACCGTCGTTGAACAGTTGACCCAATTTTTGGGTTTACGACTACTAGCCTTGTCATTTTGAACCCAATCCAGAAGACAAGGGAACTCCTGGATCAGTACCCCCAGAGGTTTGATTTTTTTATGGGAACATAGAGGACTTTGTGACTCGACAGATTTAATGTGCATCTGTTACCATTTACTACACGGGGAGACTTCGGGCGGCGGGTATCAAACCCACGACCTCTTGAACATGGGCCCAGGACTCTACCAACCAGGCTATCCCGGCCTCTTTTGCAGTGTTTGACGCAGGCAAGTCAAAATCTGTAAAACACTCAATTTCCTGCAAATTGTCTTCCTAATTGTTGTCCTTTGCAGCTTTTTTGTCAAATCCCCGTTTGCAAATGGAAGCGTTTACTAAATTTGGTTTTTATTTATTTTTTATTTATAGTGGTATCACACATCACATTTCAACCAATAATAAGACATATTTTTTCACCACTTTAGAATTAGGATTTTTTTTAATTAAAATTTTCTTTTATATTCCTTACAATTACTTTTTCTTCTGTATTATTTTTATAAAATTCTGCTATTTCCTTCTACCAAAATTTGTATAATAATTTATGAGTAATATGAATTTTCAATTAAAAGAAATAAAATTTTTAAAAATGTGTGTGTAAATGATTTGTTAACATTTGGAGAGAAAAAAAAATCATTTATATTTTTTTCATTTATTTAATAGTTTTATTCTCAGAAGTAAAATTAATGAGAATGTGTTTCAGTAGTAATATTTTTTAACTTTTTTTTATTGTCTTATCATTTTTTTCGCTTCAAAGAAAAGTTTTGTGCTGTTACACTAAAAAAACGTTCTAAGGCCATCACTATCAATATAACTATATTAATTATATATAAACTTTTATATAAACTAGAATGCTCAAACTCCTACTTGCTCCATTCACATTTATCTTTGTCTGTTTTTCTCTTCATTAAAAAAAAAAAAAAAAAAAACATTTTGTTTATATTATATACAGTTTTTATAATTTTATGCGAAAATATTATCTTATATGTTAATCGTAATAAAATGAAAGATTGGAAAGAATTGGAATTGAAAATAATTGAATATACTTCGAAAAAAAAATTATTTATACATTGGTATTATAATTATTTATACATTGGACACAAAATTAAGTATTAAATGAGAATAAATTTTACTTTGTGCAAATTGCAAAAATATCACTTAAAACTGCAAACACTTTCAAACAGATTCAATTTTTTTTATTAAAAAAAATAATATTGTGTGAAGTTCGTACACAAACATGTGACGTTTCACAGTTCTCGATTTTATGATTGAATATTAATTGTTTAATAAAGAGGAATAATATTTTCAACTACCAAATATAATTATCAAATCAGGTGAAATCTTATGTTTAAAAATCAACAAAGAAAAGACGGTGTATGGAAAAATTAGTCATTAATTTACGTCACGGCGTCGGTTATCCCCGAGGATCTCAACAGAGGGCTCACCCGCTTTAATGAGACGATAGAAGACATATAAGGGTCCTACTATCCTTAGAGCCTCGCTAAACTTTAATCTTTACCTGGCGCAGATAGGTCTTGCCATTATAACCGTCGTTGAACAGCTGATCCAAATTTTTAGTCTTACGATTACTAATGTTCAACTCAGTAGTCTTGTCATTTCGAATCCAATCCAGAAGACAATTTGCTTTCGTTGGCGACTTTTTGATGGAACTAACCCACATCTGCGTTGCATGGAGAGGAAAACCACGGATAGCGTGATGGCAACGGGACTTTAACCCGTCTACCACTAAGGATATTTTTTCGTCAGCACTGTGGTCGGTACGATCCGGGTGTGGAATTCGTATCGACCTGCCATCGATGGGATTCGAACCCAGTTCACCTCATTGGAAGGCGAAGGCTCTATCCCCTGATCCACCACGGCTCGAGTCTTGGTATTGCAGACTACAGTCTCGTGAAATTGATGATCGATACAAGGAGACGAAATAACAGAATGTGATTAAAAAATCTGTCTGACAGTCGCCACTTTTTTCATCGATATATCCTGGTACACAATTGCTTTGAGAGCTGCCTACGAATAATGACAGCATAAATGAGATGGAGGTCACCCAAGCTGACCACGGTGCTGACGTAAAATATCCTCAGTGGTAGTCGGATCATGGGTTAGAGTCCCCTTGCCGTCAGGTTAACCGCGGGAGGTTTTCGTTATTTTCCTCTCTATGCAAAGTAAATGAGAGTTAGTTCCAGTAAAAAATCCTTCACGAAACCGAATTTCTCCTAACACATGAACCAGGAGTTCCCTTGTCTGCTGGATAGGGTTCAAAATGACAAGGCTAAGTAGTTGAACATCGGTAGTCGTCAAAATTGGGTCGGCTTTTTAACGACGGTTATAAAATACAGATGTCTCAAATACAGAGTACACTCTTTTCATTTTTCAAAGCTCAGCAATACAGTTTTGCTGTTCCACTTTTAAGTTATCTATCTATCCAGGGGTCTGTTTAGAAGAAATTTGGATAATTTATCTTTTAATCGGACCCTTCACAAATTTGTTTATCTTCATTATTGTTTTGTTAATCAAATAAACCCTTCCCAGGAAAGGAGGGGTGGGGGAAGACAAATGCAAACGAACTAAGTTTGGAACTTACTTTATTCGTCCGAAATTAATATTCTGCGCTCAGCAGTATAGGCTAAATACCAAATATTTGTATGTTCCATCTCTAATTTAGTAGCAGCAATTGCTGTTTATTTTTTAAAATTTAATTTTTTTAATTATAATTTTACAGGGACCTTATTTGAACAAATTTACAAAAGCGGACCCTGGTTGAAAGAATGTGACTTAACGTTTATTTTATATTCACAAATTACGAGTAATGTTTTCACAATTTTACAAAAAAGGACCTTTCACAAAATGTCTGGACAGACCCCTGCTATCTTTTATCTATCAGTACAGTTCGAAAGGGGAAAAAAAATTCTTTGCACTTTTATAAGTAGCATTCAGATGGTGCAGGGACGCAGGGCAGTCTCCACGGTGTTTACACGGAATATGCGTTACCGAACGTGTATCTATCTTATACCGAATAGTAAAAGTGCTAAATGAAAGTTCTCACTATTTTTAAATTACAAAAGTACTACATACAATCCCTGGTCAAATCATTAGACGCACTGTAAAATTCTATGTAAAATCTTAAATACCTGGTGATACTATACAGCATTATTGCTTTTACACGGTTTGCACTTGTTTACGTTTAGTGTATCAATTGATTACATTAGACGATAGATAATATAAATTTGGATAATCGATTGGATAAATGAGACGATATATTATACAAATATAGAATATTTATTATATCGGGCATTATATTATTATATTGTAATAATTAGATCATATTATGAGACGCACTGTAATTTTTGAATAATTACATGTTTTGCACGAGTTTATAGGCAATACTTTTACATTTAAATATACATGTAATGGGTTTTAGCTTAAGTGATTTTTTTTTATGTACTTCCTATTTGTATTTATTTTTAACGTATTGCATTACACTGTTAACCCATTGATACACTAAACGTAAACAAGTGCAAACAGTCACGAAAAAACAATACAGCTGTATATAGTATCACCTGATAATTAAGATTTTACGTAGAATCGTATAGTGCGTCTAATAATATGGCCAGGGACTATAAGAAGCTTCCACGCAACAAAAAAAAAAAAAAAAAAATTGCTAAAATCTTTCTATTCTGAAAATGCAACACTGAATTTCTCAGGATCCGCTTTTTGCATCGTTTGATCCTGCTTTAACTATGACAAAAAAAAAAAAAAAAAAAAAAAAAAAAAAAAAAAAAAATTGCTTAAAGAATGATTTGTTTTTAACTCATATTAGTTAAGAAAGTAAAAACTATATTTCTATCTGCAATGCGACTCGGTTGATCGAAGTGCTTTTGTATCAGGAAACTATCTTTCCAAATAAGTGCTTCCTTATCGCCTGATATTTCTGAAACTGATAATCATCTCTCCCCAGATGTATTATTTTTACCTTTCTTTCTGAAGAATCAGCAGTGCGTGAACACCAACGACAGGGAAATCTCTCTCACATATGATCCTTTTCTTTCCTTCACGAGGAGAGTTGAATGATCATCTCTCTATATCTTGTTTCTAACATCCGGAGAATCTCAAAATAAAAATATAACTCAATTAAGTTTTTCTCAACTAAATGGAACTTTTATAGTTTCATTTATAGACGGATCATCAGGAATAATTACAAAGCGGTATTATTGATTGTTATCGTCAATTATTATAAATCGAAAAGGAAAAAATCATATCCTACTCCACTGTTCCTCAACGGAGGCGGCGGGAGTATGCTCAGGAGCGGTAGGGGGGCGATGAGCATGTTTTCTCATTCAAATTTAATTTTAAAAATCCCAAATAAAATTATTAAATTAAAATTAATTTCATAAATTAAATTAATCTAAAATTGGTTTTGAAGAAAAAAATATTAAATTAATATAATAAATTAAGATTAACCGATTCACCAATTGTACGTGCAATAAAACGAACTTTTGCGACACATATTCTCCAAGCGATTGCGTCACGTTTTTGTCTCTGACTCATTTAAGCCTTTTGGAGAAAATTGAAATGCATGCGCTTTCAGTATGTGTGATTTGACCCGTGTTTCTTAGGATAGCTTTCGTGTACTTCCTTTCAATTCACCTCTTGTTTCGATTCAATTTCATTGTTTATATGGCCAGGTACGTGAATAAATTAGTTCTTTATCGTAAATTATTTATTAATTTTGAGAAATAGTTGATTTTCGTCCATCGTTTGCTGACGCCATCAATGTCTGTTAACAAAAATAAGTGTCGTCTCGAAGGTCACGCGCCAGTGCAGTGTCTCGTACTCGGAAGTTTTGATTTGTTCAATCACCCTCGAACTTTCAACTACGCATGTGTTTACTTTGTAACAAAAATTTATCTTCAACGAAACCTTCCTGCTTGCAGGAACATTTGCAAAAAATTCGTCCTGATAAACAAAATAAAGATTTACCATTTTTCCCGAATATCAAGACAAGTTTCTGAAGGCACCTTCAGTCTCAGGCTCTTACTAGCAACCTCATCACAAAAATGCGACGATGATTTGATAGCCTCTTATAATTTATCAAAATTAATTGCTAAATCTAGGAATCTTTCATATCATCGGCAAAGAGTTGATACTGCCGGCAATCAAGGAAGTTTTAGAAACAGTTTTGCACCGTCCAGACGCATCTAATATGTAATCAAAAACATCACATTAAGCATCGACACAGTACAACGACGAATTGATGAGATGGATGAAGACGTTGAAGTTTCCTTATGCAAACTTTTGATATCCATCGTATTTTCCCTTCAAGTTTATAAGTCAATCTTTCCAAGTAATGAGGCTTTACTGTTGGCTTTTGAAGAAGGGGGTACCAGATATTTTAGATGTTCATTGCTTGATTCACAGACAGCATTTAGTTGGAAAAATCTCAGCGACCGTTTGCATCAGTCATTGCAATATGTCGATCTCTGCTGTGATCAAAATTCGCAGTAATGCTCTCATCAACGATCGATTATTCAGCCAGCTGTGTAAGAAAAACGATGAAGAATTTAATCGCTTGCTACTACACACCAAGATTCGTTGGCTTTTCAAAGGCGCCGGTCTCAATAGGTTTTAAAATCTTTTTTGTGTTTGAGTTCCTCGAAGACAGAGATGCAGCTCAGAGAGACAGATCACTAGAATTTAAGAGAGACGTTGCCCCTCAGAGCTTTTTTATTGCGTGAATGGGACAAATTACCTTTTAAAATGATTCGTGCCGCCATCGGCGTAAGAGATTATCTTTAGTAATCGATAAAGATGGTAGTCGATTCGAATAAATCTTTTTTTTAGGTAAACTTCCATTTATCATATTTGTGTATTCATCGTTTTCTATTTATTGTTTATACAACAAAATGAATCGATATTTGTTACAGTATTTTGTAGCGATCCTGTAGTACAATTCGACGAATGACAATACGTCTTCAGCACAGTTTGCGCACTCTCTGTTACAATAATCGCGAGCACAACTCGCAGGTCCATAACCAAGTCGGGGCACAACTCCAAGGACCCGACGATCAAGAATGCCCCATATATATGTAATACAAAAAGTATAATACTTTTGTATTAATAAAAGAATTAAATCTCTTTTGTTTTAATAAAATGTCTTTGTTAAAGAATAAGCGTAGAGAGATTCTATTTTGGGAAGTCAAGGCTGATAAACATACGATTGAGTTATTTATAGAATCTCTCCCCATTTCACTTCCATATAAAGAAGCATGAAATGATTTTCCTTAATGCGTAAGGATAGAAGTATTTCAAAGACTGTGCCTTTTTACTACAAAATGTGTTAGTTTAAAAGCGAGAGCAATGCTTTTCGCATGGCTTTTTCATTATGTTCTGATCCTGAGAATTTGTTCCGGAATTGTCCAAAGTCTTGCCCACTCTCTCCCTTGGGGAGAGCGGATGTGGACTGTTATCGATACCAGCCTACTACCATTAATAAAGATGTTTTGAGTGTAAATGGCTTACGACTGCATTATTTAAGCTATCTATATACAAAATAAAAGGGATTTTAACCCTTTTATTACAAGTTTAACAGGATTATTACATATATATATAGCAAGGAAATTGTGCGAAGATAGAATGGCTGAAAATTTTCTTTTTTGTAATCACATATCTACTTTAACATAAAGGGAAAGATAAAAAACGGTTAAAAAACTTTTTCCAAGAATTTTTCCATTTCTTAAAAGAACAAACACGTTTTGCAGAGAAGGGGAAAGGCCACAACTGTATGGAGTTGATTGCTAACACTTTCTTTACATTGTACTTATGTCTTACTTAGTTGTTTCCTCTACTATCTAGTGTCAGACTCAGTGGCATGCCAACCGGGAGCCAGTGGGCCCTTCTAAAATTTAAGTGATGGGACCAACAATGTGCTTCGCCCCTCCTGAAATTTAGACACTCACAAAATAAAGTCAAGTAAAATCGGTATTAAAAAAATTTTTTTTTTTCAATTTTGAAGCTATTTTTCAAATAGAAAACTTTATATTCCTCTAAAATCTAAGTGGGGGGATTGAATAATGTGCTTTACCTCTCAAGCACATTATTCAAACCTCCCACACCCAAGTCAAGTAAAATTGGCAATTTTAGAGTTACCAAAAAAAGCTATTCTTTCTCAACTTTGAAGCTATACACCAAGTAGGAAACTTTATTTTGTTCTGAAATTAAACTAAATCGGCGAATAATGTGCTTTTTTGACATTTGGAAAAGTAAAATAAAAGTAGAAAAAATATTGCATTTCCAATTTTCACTCTCTTTTCCAGGTAGAAAACTTTATTTTCTTCAGAAATAGTAATGAGGGGGCGAACAAAATGTTTCGTTCCTTCTGAAATTTCGAAGTGAGCAAAAATAAAGTAAAGAAAAATCGGTAATTAAAAAATTTCATCTTTGAATCTATTTTCCAAATAGAAAATTTTCTTTTTCTCTGCAATAAAAGTGAGGGGGCGAAAAATTTGATTTGCATCTACTGAAATTTAGACACTTACAGAATAAAATCAAGTACGAAATTTTAGAAAAAAAAAAGGTTTAAAAAATACTTCTGTTTTGTTTCAATTTTTTTCTCTACATTTGACAACTTTTAATTTATTAAAAAAAAATTAAAACTAAAATACAAAAAGAGAAGTGGGGAAAAGCACTAAAAAAGAAGAGCACAGTATAAAAAAATAAAACAAGTGTTTAGAAAACTAAAATAACTCCCACTCTTTTACCATACCCTGGATAGAGTAATAAAATGCATCCCACAGTGACTAATAGATATATTTTAAAGCATCACTTTGACTGTGGGTGGTATGAAGGTGTTAAAACCCTCATACCACCCACAGAGTTGATCTACAGTTATCTGACTCCTCAAAAAAATAGCCATCTCATTTCACACTATGGGAAAATGTCCTTTTGATTTTTTAAATTGCCTAAACCATTTTTATGACCCTGGGCACTTTTATACTTTTATAAAATGTCATATAGTTACAGAACCATCTATATACCTTATAAGTTGTCTTAAGCAAGCAATTATTTAGATGTTCTAGGAAAACAGATGCAAGCTTTTAAGGGATTCAAGGGGATGACTCTTGTTGACATTTACTTTGGTCATTTTGTCAAGAGACTTTTTCTGAGACAAAAGTTCTTATCACTCTCCGTTAAATTTCAGTTTTTAGTTTTTTTAATTGAATCATTTAAATTAACTATTTTTAATTCATATATAAATTTTCTGTTAGCTTTTATTTTTGTTCTATTTTTGAAATTAAAATTTAACTTTAATTGAGACTAATTAAAATTATTTGCAACTGTCTTTCTTTAAAACATAAATTGTGATATCAATAATTCCCATTCTTAGTAAAATTTTTCTTTGGTAAACCAAAAGTAAATTTATTTCTAATGAGGTAAGCAAATGTTTGCATTTAATACATTTAAAATTGTGTATTTATGTACTGTTAAAATTGTTTTATAAGAATGGTCACACAACATTTTTTTTATGTTCGTATATCAAATTTCATTTATATAGTACTTTAATTCATGATTTTACTGTTTATTATGTGCATAGATTTTGTTCTTATTTTATATTTTTGAAATTATTATGAGCTTTAAATTTTTGAAATTGGAACTTCGAATTTTTCAGGCCTTTTAACAACTTTGTTTTCATTCAAAAATGAAATGCAAGCTTTAATTTTATAAAAAAAAATCTCATTTATTTTAATAAAAAACCGCATTTAATTTAATAAAAAAGCTATGAAAGTTTCATTAAGAATAAGTGAAAAAAATGTCATCATTTAAAGTATTTTAGTTTAAATAAATCACTGTTTTTCAGTCAATAAAAAATAAAGTTATTCAAAAAAATATTTTATTTCATTGTTTTGATAATTCTTTCTACTTTTATGAAAGACTTTCTTATATCGATTCTTTAAGGTCAGCATTGTCTTTATTTTAATGAAATTAAACTATTTTCAAGTCTTTTGCTTAAATTTACAAAAAATGGTACATATTGCAGTTTTATATACTTAAGAAAAAATGTTAATTAAAAAATCAGGATTGAAATAATAGGATTGAGTTGAGTAATTAATCTTTTAAATTTTCTATTTTATTCTTATCTTATAGGATAACGAAATTATGTGAAGCAGAGCTGAAGCATTAAATCCGTTAATGTTACACATTTATTCCTTTTTATTAGAAATAAACCATATAAAATATCATTTATAAACAATAATTTAAATAAACAAATGCAATTTTTATTCCAATATAAAAAATTAACCTCAATTTATACTTTAAACAACAAAAATAACGAAAAAAAATATTTTTAATACTAAAGTTTCATTAAAAAAATCTTTACAATGTTATTATTATGAATAATAAAAGCTGCTTTAATTAGAAAAAAAACAACAACTTATTTTTAAGAAAGGGACAATTTGTTTCCGTAAACGGATTTCCAGATAGGGAGGCAGTGTTGGGCGCAATTTATCTATGTTTTTTTAATCAAAATCATAGAGGATAATCAAAGTACTCATTTGTGCCAATTAACTTTTTGAGAATTTTTTTTATGTACTTGTTTTCTGAAATGGAAAGATTCATTTGATGGAAGAAAAGAATTTATCTGACCAACAGAACTATAAATTATTATTTCTTCAAAATGGGAACATTTCTGCTTATAAATTAAATAACTTTGTTTTCCGTTTTTTGCATGGTTTTTATTATTTAAAACCAGATAAATTAAACCGGAACAAGATGAAATTGCTTTAACTTTATTTAACTTTTCACTTTTTTCTCACAGTCGTCAGATTTATATTTTTTTAATGGTGAAGATGATCTTTTTGTAACTAGTGTTAAAGATATTCATTGAAAGTTTTTGTTCAAAATTATTGCATTTTTCAGCTTAGAAATCCGTAGTAATTAAAATTTATTGTAATTAAAAACGATAAAAAAAGAAATTTTTTTAATTAGCAAAAAAGTTTTGACTTTTTCTCATTTTTCTTATAATAACATTAAAAAAAAGCTTATTACTCTTTGTCATAAATGATTACATGGCGTCATGAATACATATATTTATTTGTCATTTAGACTGATCAGAAGTTTCAATAGGCCAAATATTCAAGAATGAATTCTTTTCAAAATATAGCAATATATTTTTAGGGCTTTGTCCATATTAAAGTAAGGAAACTTTATTTTTTTAATCAATGTATACAGAGAAAACCTTTCTGGATATTTTTTCAATTGTGACTTTCGAAAATGGGGGTATATGTGTGCCCATAAAAAAAAGTCTATAATTTCCTTCAATTTTCATAACACGAGTTGAAATTTTTAGATTTGAAATTAATAAATAATTTTCATTTTTATAATGGTTTGTCTTGAATCCTAACAATATAGTAACCGGATTCAAGAGGTTCTTAAAATTGGTATTTTATGATTAGCTTTATATTTAGAGGAAAAGGACATGGGGGACTGTGGACATGGGAGACAAGAGTAAACAACATGAATAGCTTTTTTTTCCTAGTCAAATTTCATCTGTGAGATGTCGTAAACTGGTAACATTTAAGTACAGTGAGCAAAAATGGACTATCCTGAATAACTTTTGATTTAATGATAGGATCTCCATGTTCTAGGACTACATCTTAATAGTTCGAGGGTGTGACCTCAAATATGCTAAATAATTAGTGAAGACGATATTTTATTTTAAGTTGCGTAATCAGACACAAAAACATACTTTCTCTGAATAAACATAACTTTTGTTCAGAGGATTCGATTTTCCATCCCCCATAATATAGGGGTTAGTCGTAATCTGGGAAATATGGTCTCAATTCAATAGTTTGGTCGGGTGAGAGATCCAAAATTTGGACCCCTAAATGTTAATTTTATTTTATCGTATTTCGCCATAGCTCTAGATCTTTTTAAAGGAATTGAAAAAATTTTGCACACGATTATAAAATTTATTTATACAAAGATAATTCCATGCAAAAAAAAAAAAAACTTTCAGTAAATATTTATTACTTTTTATTTAATAATAGTCTGAAAACTTTTGAATTGTAAGGTATACAGTTTTTTGCATGATTTTAAAGTATCTAATTTCACATGGAAAAATACAAAATTTGAGCAAAATTGGTTGAACAGTTCCTGAGAAATCGAGTTTTATATGTATGACTTTTTGAAAATTTAATTTCTCAGGATTAACCAATTTTGCTCAAATTTTGTATTTGGCCATGTGGAAAACTTACAATATTTTGTAATCAAATTTATATGTGAACAAGTAACTTGTTTACATAAATATATTTCCTAACATGATACATAAATAGCTAAAATGACGGTTAGAAATAGAGTACAGAAAATATTTGAAAGGGCCTTGGGAAGAATTTTTTGCCCCCAAGGGGTGAAGTTACGGCACTGAGAAGGGCTCACCCAAGTAAGATCAGGCAACTTTTGCAAACCCGGGTCTAGTTTATTTGAAATATTTTCAGATTGTTAAGGGTTAACGGCATCTATGAAACTAATCTGTATTCTATTTTTAATGATTTCATTGAAATTGAATTGTCAAATTGAATGCAGAAATTAAGATTTGCAATTTTTTTCACACAGTAAAAAAAAAGTAAATAAAGAAATTTGGGAAAAACATTGAAAATATTATTACAAGTTATTATAATTTGGTCATTAGACGTACATCACATATTCAGTTGTGGACCAACCCTGCAAAATTCCTTCTTTTCTATTAATGAGGAATTTCATTTATAAGTGCTTATTTATAAGAGTATGAGTTTCATTTATAAGGGTATGTATTAAAAGAATTAATACTAAAAAGTTGAATTAGAGTTAAAAATGGGAGTAGTTTTCACAACGATGACATGTTAAATTAAGCCCTATTTCAAGTAAAAACAGGCCATACTAATATCTAAGGATCTTAAATCATACCACTTTTTTTTTCATTATGCTTAACTAAATACTTTTTTTTTTAATTCATTGCAATAAATAATTTTATGAAGATTTTTATAGAATAAAAATAAAATTATATTTGAGAAAATTTATAATTTTCAAACCAATGTGTCTTTTATTAGTTCTCAGTGAAACAAATAAATAAAAGGGTTTAAAATGATTTTTCAAAGGTATCAACACATTCCTATGGCCAGAAAATTGATAAGGTTCCTTAATTAACAAATACTTATAAATATTTTATTTTTTCATCATTATAGATATTTACTTAGCAATATTTCTTTATCATCCTCTACAATTCCTAATATTATTCTCTGCTATCATTATGATTTGATATTTTATTTTTATCGCAAATTAACAGTTTAAAACTGAAAGTGGTACTCTTTTATTATTAAGTAATCCTGTAATATCACCTGATCAGGTGATGTTTTGTAAAACAATATCGAAAATTTTTATGAAAAATATTGAAAACGGTATGTAACTTAACCATATTGAAATTATTAGCTAACAGCAAATGTGTTATTTTTACTTTTATGATAAGCTGTACATAAAATTTTTTCTAGCCAAAACTGTTATTAGAAATTAACATAATATTACTAAATAATCTGGCGAAAAACATGATCTAATTTTAAAGCAACCAAAAGTTGATTAGAAATTAAAAAAAGGGGGGAAACACTATATTAAGTTGCAATGTTAACTGAATAACATGATTATTCAAATCTAAGTTTGAATTTTATTCGAATTGACAATAATAACAAAAAGTTTGGGATTTTTTTAATTGAGTAGATTTAAATTTTAATGTAACAATCTGCTTATCCTTAAAAAAAACAAAAAAAAAACAATAGCAATCTAAAACTTTAAAAAATTGTACATTACAACAAAACAAGTTATAAATAGTTCCCAAATATTTAACTTTCTTGTTAATGTTAGAAGCAAATCATGCATTCTTATTTAGTACTCAGGAATAAAAATTTATAGTATTTTTGCAAACACTTTCATTAAAACCCCAGGTTTTTGATGAGAAACCTAGGTGGGTTTGGAGTTTTCAAACCCTGTTTATTACAGACATGTTTAATTTTTATGAATTTTAAAAATGTTACTGTTTTCTATAAATTTACAGTAACTTATTACACATTGAAATATTATACAATCTACTTAGGTACCTTAAAATTGCCCCCCTCCCCAATATGAAGCCCAATATGCGGCTTTGAAATCACGTGCAACAAAAAAAAAAAAAACAAATCGAAACTCGATATTGGATTACAAAAATGTGAAAATACAAATCATGATGCATAATTTTTAGATTGCGTAAATATGAATCCTGATGCATAAATTTTTAATCACATGAATACGAATTGCTACATAGGATTTTGAAAACTCGTAAATACAAATCGCGCTATTGGATTTGTAAGTCTCGTAAATAAGAATTGTAATGTACAATATTTAAATGGCGTGAATATGAATCGCAATGCACAAGTCTTAAATCAAGTAAATAACGAAAATCGATGTTTGATATTAAAATTATGTGAATGAGAATCAAGATATTTGTACATTCTGCACTTGGGATTTCTAAAAGCCTTGTTTTATTGTTTATGTTTAGCCATAATAAATAAAAATTTACAAGATTAATTGAATGAGCAAATAAATATTTTCACTGCAAATCCACCGCTATTTTCTTTTATTATTTCGTTTGTTTTCGTGCCAGCAAACAGGACGTAGCAAGACTTCTGAATTACGAAAATGCAAAAAATATTATTTTTTGCGTGTATGAGCAGAGAAAATAGCTAAAATCAGAAAAAACGTGTAAGGGTTAGCAGCTACGCAGATTGCATTTTCTGCTTATCTTTCAATATCAGAAATAGTTAAAATTATTTTATTTGAACGACTAAATTTCTAGAAAAAGTAGAATATTTATTAAAAACAAACGAAACTTTAAGAGTTTCGAAGTTTTTGATAAAAAGGCTGAAATTTGAGAAACAGCAGAGAAAAAATCTCATCCCTGTGTAAGAAACAGTAAATAATACAACTAAGTAGTTCTTTGAAATACACCTTTAAGATAACAATAAATATACTGTACAAATGAAGTAAAAAACATACATAAACTTTAAATTTGTCAGGAAAAAAGGAATCAAAATATTTATAAAATACACTTACAGAGAAGAATAGATTCTGCTTTTTTGCCAAGCCCTGGAACAATGGTTTAGATATTTGGTTTTCTAAGTAATACTGTGCATCAATTGGAATGCTAACACATAAATCGGATCTTCAGATTTCAAATAAGCAAAGCAACCATCTTTTTACTTATTTAACTTACTTTTAACTTACTTACTTTTTACTTATTTACTTTTTTAATCGCTGATGATTATCCACACAGGGTACTCTCAGATAAGGTGCACCTCCTGGATCACATTTCTTCCTTCTAGAAAAATGGGGAAAATAACAGTAAGAAACCATAAAGATAAATAAATATATAACATCAAATGTTATTTTAATATTTAAAATAGTAAAATGTAAAATTTTGTACCAGCTTAGTTATTTAACATTTTCCTAATTAAAGATTTCCGATAGCAAGATTTCACAATTTGAGTCACGTTTTTCGCAATTTTACTTCAAACTTTTTTGATTTGATCAATAAAAATAGCTTCAGCCATCCCTGCCTTTTAGTTATTTTTAGACATGTGATTGCCGGAAGAAGAAATTATATAAAAATATTTTTTAGTGCTTCATTTTTTATGCTTTATACATTGAAAATAAAAAGACTGTCATTTTTATGTACAAAAGTAACATTATGAATCGAATTTCGCATGACGCAATAATAATTTATAAGCAATACATAATTTAAAATAATTATTTTTAAAAAAATAGAGAAAATTTGTAAGAATAATAGGAGATAAAATGATCGAAGCATCGAATAGATGGTATCGGAGCAAATCTAGCACATCAAAAAGTGATCACTCAAATGCATGATTCAAATTTTGCGTGTTGTAATGATGTCGGAATTTTAAAAACCATGAGAAAATGAATTTAACTAACTGCAGACGGAAAAAAAAAGATCAAAACACAAATGATGATGAGCGTATTGAAAAGTGATTATACTGAAATGCACAAAACAAAATTTCTATTTCATAATATCACATTAAAAATTAATGTGATCTACTTGTAGCCAAATAAAAAATGAAGCTTAAAATATCACATTGATTAAATAATTCATGTTACAATATGGAATTTGCATCAAAATCGCTACTCATTAAAACGAAAAAATGAGAAAAATTTCTATTTTTCTAACAATCTTTTAAATACTTGAAATTTTGGAATTTCTTTTAGATTATAAATTTTATACAAGGTTGCCACTCAAATCTGGAAAAAAAAATTTCCCTGTACATATTATATTATAACCGACGTTGAACAGCCGACCCAATTTTGGGTTTACGACTACTAATGATCAACTCCGTAATGTTGTAATTTAGAACCCAATCCAGAAGACAAGGGAACTCCTGGATTAAGTATTGGGAGAAATATATCTTCGTTGAGGACTTTTCGATGGAACTAACCCGCATTTGCGTTACATGAAAAAGAAAACCACGAGAACCTCCCACAGTTAGCATGACGGCAAGGGGATTCTAACCCATGATCCGCCTACCACTGAGGATATTTTACGTCAGCACTGCGGTCGGTACAAGCCGGATGCAGAATTTGTATCGACTTGCCATCGCCGGGATGGAACCCCGATATTGGGCTAACTGTATTTATTAGCTGGAAAAACAGCTGAACATACATAAATAATGCGCTATAGAAAATGAAATAGTTTAGTATGGCTGAAATATCATCATTAAATATCCCATAGATTATGCTTTGAGTGGTCACCATTTTTTAAAAGACAAAAATAAGAAACAAAATTCCCTGTATTTTCCCAGTTTGGAAAGAAAAAAATCACAATTCCCTGCATTTTCCCTGTTATTTTAGGGGATTTTTGAAATCCCTGTATTTTCCAGGTTCTCCTTGTGGAGTAGCAACAATGTTATACTTTTGTGTTTGCCTGAGTAGTTCATCAATTCCAGCCAAAGTTATGGATTTAAATTTTTTGTTTTGTTTTGAAGTTTAACCAAAATTGCATTTTTCTTTTTAACAAATCTGTGTAAAACAGGGTGGCCACTCAAATCAGATTTCAAATTTCCCTGATTTTTTCAGGCTTTCCAGATAAAAATCTTAAAATTACCAGGCCTGTGTTTCTTTTTTCTTATAAAGTGTAGGATGTGAACAAGGAAAGTGTCTATATTATAAAATATGTTATTCAAAATGTTAATTTTTTAATATATCATCTTGAAAAAAATAATTTATTTTGACAATTTGGCAAGATTTTTTATTTATTTTTTAATGTTTTGGTACAACATTAATTTTTAAGAACATGTGGAGAAAATATGTTCAGCTTGTAGGTGTTTATTGAATAAATTTTTTTAATGTGTTACTTTAAGTAGTTTTTGCTCAAAGTGTACCAAGCAAATGGCAAAAACAGAATGACCAATAAGACTTTGGATAAGTATTGTTTAATATATTTTCGTTAAGCAAAAAGGAAAACCGTTTCAGGTGATTATATATTAATAAATTTTTATAATTACAGTGGCTCCCAAAACTGTTCGTTCACTTATAACTTTTATTGAAATAGGAAATAAAAATTCATTAATTAAAATGGGTATTTGATAATAAGATGTATAATCTAATCTTAGCAAAACTGCATGGAATATTTTAAAAACAAAGCAAAAGTTTATTTTTAAGAAATCAATAATCAAATAGCAACAAAAATTTTACCCCACGAACGTCCTCATATACTTAAATGTTTTGCGATTTCAGAATTAAAATTATCGTCTATTGCTTTAAGTTTTTCCTTCAATTATTTATCGTTTAATTTTTTATATATTTATTTGCAATTTAGTATCAAGCTTGTGATAGCAAAATTATATTTTAATTTTTGCTTCACCGTAATATTTTCTTTTATCATTTAAAAATGGCTCGTGGTCATAACAAAACAATAGACTAAATTTTAAAGTTGATTATTTGTCATCATAAGAGGTAAATCAGTAATGAATATTGCTAAATTAGTTTAATGTGTCCTATTGCACTGTGCAATATGTGATAAAATGCTTAAAAGAAGGACTTCATATCAGAGAATAAAATTAAAATTTGTGGAAAAATTCATAAATTCACAAATGAGTGTTGTAAAAGTTTCTGTAAAATTTAATGATAAATATTCTGCTCAAATTTCACCCGACAAAAAAAACTAGTTACATTTATTTACAAACTTATAAAGCTATTGTAGATGTGAAAGGGAAACTCTACTAAATATTACTAATTAGAAAAATTAAAATATTTTCTAACAGGAGGAGATTTTTTAGAAATTGTACGATGACATTTGTGTGGTAAAGTTTTTGTTACTTTTTGATGATTGATTTTTTAAAAATAAACTTTTGCTTTGTTTTTAAAATATTCCATACAGTTTTGCTAAGAATAGAATTTATTTTTTATTATTAAATAGCCATTCTGAAATATTACTTTTAATTAATGGATAGTCTTATTTCATTGAAAGTCATAAGTGTACCAACACTTTTATGAGTCACTGTATTTACATTTCAATATAACGCTGTACTGTATTCTGTATTTTATCTTAACAGAGCTTTTTATAAAATTCATTGATCATATTTTCTTTAAACCAATATCTCAAGTCAAATTTTTAAATAATGTTTTTTTGAACTAGCTTTATTATTTTAGAAGATTCAGTATACAAAAATGTCACAAATGTAAAATTGTCTAATTTTTTGCAGTATACTCTACAGAAAAAAAAAAGAAGATAAAATTCTTTAAATTTTATACTTTTTCTTATTTGAAATTAAAATATTTAAAGAGTTCCAATCTAAACACAGAGTTTTTTTAGTATAGTATAGTTAATTGTTTTTGTTTTAACAACTAGAGCCTTGTATAATGCAGAACTAAAACACTAAGTTTCACTTTCCTTCTTCCTACTAAACACATATGAATAAAAAAATATATATTTTATGTTTAAAATATATTTTATCATTTAATATGTTTCCTATACATTCCTTAGTCTTTGTCAGCTTTTTAGGGTAAAAGGAGGAATAGTTTTGGAGATCTCTGGAAAGCAAGCAACATTTACGAACTTTCGATATTGTGATAAGTATACAATTCGAATTTTGAATAAAAAATCATATATTGACCAACAAAACAGTAAAATTAAATATTAATATATAGTTAGTTCTCAAAAAAAACTTTTTTTTTTAAAAATTAAATTATGTTATAAAAGGTTAAAATGAAATAGAAAAAATTAGCATTAATGCAACAATTGTAACAATTTGTCGACAAACATTGCTGTTAGCGATTGTAAAAAAAATGTGTGATAGGTTGGCTTGCTGAGAAAAAATAATTCACAGATTTCTTTGAAAGGGAGTACAAAAGCTTTCCGAAAAAGACTGCAATATAAAATCTATTATTATTAAATTATAACCAACAAATTTTTGGAGAATTTTATAAAGTTAAAAATACAAAAACATTTTGTCAAAATAGAAAAAAAATACCACCAAAGCATCGGAACAAGCTTAAGCCATAAATGGATTCAGCCCAAGGACAGATTTTAAAAACAGAAGCTATTATCCTAATCCCTTTTTCCATCACCATCACAATCTTTCCTAAATTGCACAGTCCCATAGCGGTCAAAGGTTTCTACATTCGTTTAGCAACCGTGGGAGAATTTTATGTGGTATTCTAGTTAAACATAGCTGTAAGAGAGCAAATTTTGATGCAAGCAAAGTATGGCTAAGTTGAAGATATTTCAACTGTTTGGCGATACATTTCTGCCTAAACAAAGTGGGTATAATAGATGAAATAATTTTAAAAATTATCGAAGAAAAAATTTCCAGCTTTTCTTTAAAATTTCCTGATTTTTCCAGGTTTTTATCCAAATTTCCCTGATAATTCCAGGTGGGTGGCCACCCTGGTAAAATGAGTCGCACGTATATAAGAACTTAGGGGGAAAAAATGGAGTGCTGGTAAGGACGGGACGAAATAAGAATCTCCTTAATGAGATTTTGTGAAAGTAAGGAAATTTAAATTTAGGAATGGCGAAACTCCGATAAAATTTTGTTGGAATACAAATTGATTTGCGGAAATCTGCAAATCAATGGTCTTGAGATTAGTAGAAGAATCACATACTTGTATGCAAATATCCACAACAGAAAAATTTTTACAAAAAATCTATTTTACATGTTAAAAAATTTGCCTTTAAATAGCGACACATTCGAATTTAAATATATCCTTTCTACTACAAAGGAGCAAAGAGCAAGAGCTAACTGTATTTTATTTGTGGTTTAGACAATGTGAAATATAGTCAACCCCCCCCCCCCCATAGTGAGCACGGTTTACAGCGAACTCTCGGATAGAGTGAACGAAATGTTCGCTCCCGTGCCTTGCTACACACGTATAATGTTTTTTTTTTTTTTTTTTTTGTGGATACAGTGAACCCCCCCCCCAAAAAAAAAGAGGAAGTTCGATATTATGAGCTTTTTTCTGTCTTCAGCTGATTTCTTTTCTTCATTTTTTAAGTTATAATTTTGAAATTTCTACTTCAAAATAAATACATATACCGATTTTTAAAACCATCTATAGCATGGAATGTAGCAATAAGCATTTTTTCTTGTTTGATTCATTATTGAATTGGGTTTCGCCTTAAAAAAAGTTGGTTTCGCATTCAAATCTTTCAGTATCTGGACAAATGCTTCAAGTCAAAGTAGATGAATTTGCTGAGCAATTTGGTGAGGCTACTTTTATGTGCTCAAATGCCTGGGTAGACAGGTTTAAAAGGCGGAATAACATAAATTCAAGAAAAATTATCGGAGAGTCGAGAAATGTTTCCATATCTGATGTGGAGGATTGCTCATCAGCCAAAGATTATTAAATTTTTTTTCTGTACTCAAGACGAAGAGTAATGAAAGTTAACACATTTTTGATGCTACATATTACTTTTCAGTCTTTTTTGTATTTCATTTTATTGGTCATTTATTTAAATAATATGTAATAAAAAGAGGGAGTTTGAAACCATGAGTTAAAATTGCTTGCAGAACGGATATAGTGAAGTCCTGGTTATAGTGAACTGAAATTTCGGTCCCTTGAGGGATCACTATAGCGGGGTTTGACTGTATAAATAACCTTATATTGTTTCATACATTATTGGACATCAATGCTTAAAAAAAATTTTGTAATGAAAGCATGGGTATCTATTTTGTTACTCTCAGCGATTAAATGTTCTGCAAGTTTTAAAAATTGCATCGAACATCCCACGTACAATTTGAATCAACATTGCATACTGTTTCGAAGATATTCAAAAAGTGAAATAAAACATTGGAAAATAGGTTTATACATGATAACCTACTTAAAATTTATACTTCGTGAAAAGTATACTTTAAAACTTACCAATGAGCCAGTTCAACATGAGCTTGTTTAGCTGCATATTCTTCATCTGTCTTTGTCAACTCTTTAGTAGTAACTAATTGTGATGTATCTATTCGGTTACAAAGCAAATCGGCTGTAGTTTGTTTGGCATAATCACAAGCAACCCCTGGATCTCTAAAATCAATTAATACTACATTATAAAGCCTGCAATAAGCTATAAAAATATGGTAATATATCTTACGTTGCACTAATACTTGTGCACATAAAATAAAATCCAATAAAACCTAATAAGAATTTAATGATCTAAACCTATCAGTCTATTTAATGTAAATCTCTAAATTAAAATAAGTTGACAAATAGAAATGTAGTGTATAGCGTACAAAACAGCAAACATCCTGGATAAATTTGATCTAATGATTGGAATTTCATGTAATAAATAGGACTCCCTCTAAGTTGTTTGAGGGCCTAGTCTAAAATATGTTAATTATTTAGCACACATTTACATTATTAATTCACATACATTTACATTATATTCATCATGTTAATTAAACATAATTTTTTTTCCATAGATTTGGATTCTTGATCCTCAACACAAAAGGAAACAATCTAAAAAATAAGATCTTAACCCCTTAAAATTAAAATTTCTATGTTGTGAAGTTTGTTTCTACTTTAGGATACTTAATTCATTATTTTCCTAATAGATGGCATTACTGGTCCTAGTTTTCACCGATTACGACTTCAGTAATACATAAATTTTACAAATCTTATACCATACTGTAAAAGATTTGTAAAATTTATGTATTGAAAATCATATTGTTGTGTTTTTATATTATATTATACTAGTAATTTTATATTTAGTTTCAAAATTTTGTTTCATTTGCTCTTATTGAATAAGATGTGTGTGTAATCCATCACTTTTTTATGTGTATGTTAAAATTATAAATACAGTAGTAATTGCATTTAAAATTTTACTCTTGAAATAAAAAAAAAAAAACATTTTCTAACTTTATAATAATATGAAGAACAAAATTAAACAGTCAAAAATTCTTTCTATTCTCGGTCCATTTTTCTGAAATATATGTCACTGTTAAGGGATTAATAGTTTAGGCATCAGCGCAAAAAGTTTGAATCCTTAAATGTCAAACTAATAAATTAATGTAAATTTTGAATGCCTCTGAATTCAAAACTTTTTTGGCCATTGATAAATTAATTAACTGGAAGTTAATGAATAATTTACCTTTGGTTAAACAAGCTTCAGAATCATGTGCAAAATACTTCATTTGCTTCATTAGTTCCTGTGATACGGAGAACGCAAAAATTGAAATAAACTTTAAGAGGCCTAAGCGATCAACCAATATCATAAAATGTTTCTCAACAACAATGACTAGTAAAATAACATTAACAGGGATGCCACTTAAATCTGGAAGAAAAAAATTCCCTGTGTTCTCCCTGTACATATCATGCACAATATATTATGAGGAAACAACCATTACTGTGCTCTTGTGTGAGCTATATTGGAATGACTATATTTATTAGTTTTAATTGCTGGAAAAACAGCTGAATATACTTAAATAATGCTATAGTACAGGGATGGCGAACCGATTGCACGCGATACAATATTTTGGGCACGCCACCGATCTGAAAGTTCACCATGAAGCATATTAAAAAATAAATTTAAATTCACAAACAATAAAAAAATGGACAATTATTTACAAAAAAACTAACAATTAAATACACAAATAAACAATTAATAACCATAAAAAGACAAGCTAACAATAAATAACTAGCGAAAACTAAATTAACAGTTAATGACTAATAAAAAACAAAGTGAAATAAAAACTGCACAAGAGATAATATGACACTTAAGCAAAGGCATGGAGACTCGAAAGAGCTGGTGACCACAGCACAAACATAGCTTACTCGATAATTCCTCGTCCTCGGAAACTAATTCATAGCCAAACTAAAACATCTCCTTCTTAGTACATTTCCCTGTAGTGCCAACTTGATGTGAAACGAAGTATAGCATAATAGTCAATTTCATTGACACAACTGCATTTTAAAGTTTATTTGTGTTATATTTACGATTTTTAACTGTTATTTAATATAGCTAATTCAGCAAGAAAAACAAAAGTGCAAGACTAGTAAGCGTATCAGAGAATTTCAAACTTGGTGGACTGAGAAATATGGTATGATTAGTAAAGACGACAAATCGGTGTGTATTTGATGTTCTGGAACAGTAGTATGTCGTGTGTAAAACGGCATTTTGAAACAAATCACAAATTCGTTAGACAAAAAAGCGAATCAGAGGGAAGTACAATGGAAGACAGAAATAACCAGTCGACCTTAAATATGTTGGCAAAAATTGAGTGTCGGCCTTTTCAAGAGGGGGAATTTTTGAAGGAAGTTTGGTCCTCACTTTTTGATAATTTCGAGATACTCCTCTATCTAGAAACACAACAAAAGAATAAATCTTAAAATTGGCCGAAAATTTAACAGATCAATAAAAATTGACTCTTTTTATATCGCTATGTCTTGAAGAAAGCACTGGCGTCACTAAATCTGCACGTTTAGCTGTTTTTGCTCGATATTGCGTAGGAAACATCATTAAGGAAGAATATTGCGATAACATGGTTGCTAACAACTGCGAAAGGCACAGATATGTATATACGGCTGTTAAAAATTCGCTTATTGAGAAAGAAATTAATTTGAAAAAAATTGATTCAGTAACAACTGGTTACAACCAGTAACAACTGGTTTAAAGTAACATCTTACAACCCTAATATAAGTTATTTGTCATCTAATCTGCAACAACGGAAGTTACACCGATGTTACTTTTAATCAAATCCCGCGTTTAACTGAAATTTTTGCAAAATGTATTTTATTTTCGTTGTAAATGAATAGTTTTGAGTTGATAGTATTGCGTATTATTATTTTCCCAATAAACACGAAGTCAAAATTATTTGACGGCACGCCTATGACCTCATTAAACATTTTCTTAGAAAAAATGGCACGTTGATACACAAAGGTTCGCCACCCCTGCTATAGTAAATGAAATAGTTTAGTATAGCTGAAATATCATCCTTAAATATCCCAAGGATTTCGCTTTGAGTGCTCAGCATTTTTTAAAAGACAAGAATAAGAAACAAAATTCTCTTTATTTTCCCAATTTGTAAAGAAAAAATCAACATTCCCTGCATTTTCCCCGTTATTTTAGGTGATTTTTGAATTCCCTGTATTTTCCAGGTTTTCCTTGAGGAGTGGCAACCCTGTATAATAATTAACAAGGTATTTAACCCTCTGACTGCTCATCCCACGATTTCCACAGGCTACTCAATTCTAGCAAAATCTGCTCATCCCGCGGGCATGTGTTTTTCTTCCTTTAATGATGAGCGCATCCCGTTTATTCCCCGTTCAGCAGTATTAGACGTTTAATTTACGTTTTGACCAACAGATGTCGTTAGTTGTCCACTAAATTGCAGTATTTGAAGGCGTGTAGTGTAAAGCGATTTCATAAGCGCGGTAAGCGCATAGTGTAGTGTAAAGCGATTTTGGTCCAAAAATTGAGCAGTCAGAGGGTTAAGCAGTAAGTACTAATACAGATAAGAAAAAAATTAAAACTTCAGGCATCATGCACACACACTCAAAAAAAATAATAATAAATAAAAATAAATAAAATAAAGTTATAAGTTTGGGTAAGAATGAGCCTTCTTTCATCAGACAATAACAAATACAATGGGAGAAAAATGGGTGGTAAGAGAATGAGTAGAGAAAAGAAAGTTGCAAAATATGGAAGGAAAAGGGCAAAGGAGGTAAAAAAAAAAATTTAAAAAAAAAAAAAAAATCCCAGAAAAAAAAGAGAAGGAAAAGGAAAGGGTATTCCTAATTGTCTGGTGAAGGCATGCTAATTTCCCCCCGAATGTATAGCTCTAATTATGCTAGGAAGAGTGTTCAAATAAATACTTCAAATAATTTTTCCATTAAAAATGCTTAAAAAGAGAGACATTATAAGCAAAGTTTAGGTAAAAAATTTGACAAAAAAATAGCAAACTTATTTTTAGTTAGTTATATTCATTTAAGTGCTTAAAGAAATATGATTAGTTTGCACAGGGTGAGTACACAGTCAAATTTCTTCTTATGCATAATTTAAATAAGCCTATAGATTGATTTCTAATATTAAAATACAACCATTTGATTTCTATTTAATTTATCCTAAATTAATGTTTTCAAAACTCAAATAAATACATAAAACATATGAAAAACAAGTTGATTCTGAATAATAAATATTTATACATTGACATTTCAGAATAAAACTATTGATTACAGTAATTCTTATATTTGCAATGTGGTTTAGGGAAATGGGAAATTTTGAACATTTGTAATTTTCTCAAATAAGTGCAGAAAAATTATTTTTATTAAACATTTATATCAGCATGCATTAGCTGAGATATTTATATTTTCATTATTAAATACCACAAACTGACTTGTTACTTCAAAAGATGATATTGGAAAGAGTAGTTGAAATTCAGGAGATTTTATTTTGCAAGTGTTTTGTAACAGGCTAATAAAATGTTAATAGCCAACAGGGAAACACATCTCTCAAATTTTTTTTTTTTTTTTAACTACACAAACAGTGATAATTTATAATGAAAATCCAAAGAGTATAGCTGCACTTTTTAAATAAAAATGTTTTTTCTGCACTTATTCAAGCACATAATAAATCTTTAAAAATTCCACGTTCCATTAAGCCTTGCAATTTATACAATGTATATAAGTATATGAGTTTGCAAAATTTTAACCATGAATTTAAAAAGTTTTGTTGTAACAAACGAACAAAATTCCTATAGTTTTACTTTGCACTGCCTATTATAAATATAAAGAAGTACTTCTATTACTTTTCCAGTAAGATATAGATATAGTTGTTTTTATAACATAAAGCTTCAAATATTTGAAAATAAGTGATAAAAATCAATTTTTAACTTCTGAATCAACTAATAAAAGTAATAAAAACGAAATGCCATGCATCCCGTTTTGTTACTACATAAGACGATACTGGAAATAGTAGTTGAAATTTGGGAGATTTTCTTCAAGTGGAGTAGTAGTTAGTATGTTAAATTGTTTGGCTTAAATATACCCTACTCCGTAACAATTTTAAAAAGGCCTGAAATTTATGTAAATTTTGTTTAAAAACTGAAAAAAAAAAATAGTTTTGCATAAAAATAAGTATTTATATTTTTTTTCAATCCTAAACGTTTTTAACAGTCGCACTAAATAACATTAAGAAAATAACCTTTGTAAGATACACACAGAGGAGATAAAATGGTTTAAAAAAAAAAAAACACTCATTAATTAAACTGCATTTATTCAAAAGAAGGAAAAAAACAAAAACATTTTTAGATATTTCAACAATGTTGGGATATTCGGCTTCTTTCTGTATATCAATTTCTGATCCATAGGAAAAATATACATATATATTTAGTTTTTTATTTTATTTATTACATTTTCCTGACACTGAAATAAAGTTTTTCCTGTGATATAAAAAAAAAAAAAAAAGCCACATATTTTTTCAGATTTTTTGCTACATAACCTTTCCTATATGAACATTTTTGTTATAAATAAACTAGGAAAGTCAGCTTTATCTACTGCAAAAATATTAAAAAATACATTTTAAATTACTGTGTTCAAAATTTAAAATAAAATGTAAATGAAAATTAAATAATTTGTCAAAGAAAAACTTTTAACACTAAAGATACCATAACCGGTCAACTGACCGTTTAGGAACTTTTGTATCAAAAATGCGCTATCATCTTATCCTTTTTGCACATTTTACTTCATGACTTTTTCTAACAATTATATACAGTCAATATTTTCTTTTTTTTTTTCTTTTTTGTATTTTGTTTGTTTCGAATAATACTTGTCGTATACCTATTTTTACCACAACCAGTCATTTGACCGGGAGAAAAATTTATTGCTTTATAAGGTTATCGGATCAGAAATGACAATGTAAAGCGGGCTCAACATATTGCATTCGAGGAGTTGCACATTTCTGCAAAGACTGTTGCTTAGTTATTTCAATCAGAATAACTGTGAATTCAAATTTCAAGAAAGTACCTAAAATTTTAGATTTGAATATTTATGTCAGAAAAAGCGGCAAAAACTAAATGTTTTGGTAAGTAGCTTATATTTTATTTTGATACCTTTACTTCATTTCTAACTAACTGTTAGTTTTTACCCAGAAAAATGACGAAACAATCAAGACAGCACAAGTTCTTAGAAGAAATTATATTAATTATAAGAATTATAATTCTTATATATTCTTAGAATTGTAAGAATAATTATGAGAATTATATAGAAATAATAATTATTAGAAGAAATATGTTTGCGGAAAATGTACAATGCAAACACCCTGTATATGTAAAAAATGCGTTCAGCAATGAATTAAAAATTTTTATTCTTTGTGTTTGTAATACATAAAAACTGACAATATACAATTCAATTTGATTATAATAAAGTTATTTTAGTTTATTTCCTTCCTAACATCCATATTTCATAGATTCAATCAAGAAACATAAAGTCCGATCATTTGACGGGCTATGTTAGAAATAGATATATATATTAAGTGTTGGTATGTTTAGTGTTAAATCAAAAAATTTGAAAAATTCTGAAAAAGCACTTAAATTTGCATTAACTTTCAAACAAATAAAAATTTTGAAAATAAAAAGACTCTTTAAAATTATAACAAAATGGTCGTATCATCACGCCGAATTCTCGCTCTGTAGTTACATTTCAACAGGTAACATCAACCAACATGGTTTTTCTTTTATCACTAGTTTAACAGTTAATAATTCTCCAACTAATTGTCCTATCTGAAAAACTTTTACAACGTTTTACTTCCAATACTTATTTTTATGCGTAATTTCAAATATCTTTCTTATAGGTTTTGAGCAGCAAAGCAAAAGTCCCGTCATTTGACCGGCTATGGTAGAAATAGGTATATATTAAGTGCTGGCATGTTTAGTGTTAAGAACAGAAAATACTACTTGAAAGAGTATGAGATCTCTAAGTGAGATTAAACCAGAATGAAAATTGTAAATAAAATTATATAATGCAGTTCTGCCTCATACCAGAGAAATAGCCAAACAGGGCAATTTTCCAACTTGAGCCCACATACACTGTCAGCACTTATTTTCAAAGCTAACTGTCGACTGTCCAGAATCTTTTTTCAAACCATCTTTTGTTGAAATGAAATACATTTTAAAATGCAGGAGGGCAAAATACTAGGAGAAGAAAGACAGGGCTCATAAAATTTTATGTACTAACATCCAATTTTTCATGGTTCAAGGGGTAGCCCTTTTATTCGAATTAATCATTAATGAAGATTGATGAAGTCTGTTAGATGATGTGACAGACACGTTATGAAGCCAGATTCAAATAATTTATTTATAATTTAATTATTTCCAAAAATCCAGTCAAGAGGGAGGTTAAAATTTTGAGTCAAAATACTTTTTATATGTGAGGTGCCTTCCCAGAATAAGAGCAAAGAATATCTATTAAAAAATGCATTGTTAAAATTTCAGAATATTTTTGCTGTTAATCAAGTGAAATTCTGAAAATAATGCCTTATCATAATCACAATGAACTAATTTTGGGAGTTATGTAATGCAAGAAAATTAAGTTAACTTATATAAAAAGATAATAAAAAAATATGTATCCTCTTTAAAACAGTTTCCATTTCATCATTTTATTTCATATGATAATTACAACTAAAACATTTTAATCTTGTACCAGTTTTATGCTATCAGAACTTTGATTTAAGATATATCAGTACACAGTCATACTTTGGTGACATTCCAAAGAAAGTGCTACATTGAAAACAAATCATAAATGCACAAATCATAAATTAAAAGAATATTTTTAAAAAAATGTCCACAAGTTATTGTTAATGCAATTGCAACAAAATATAATATAATATAATATAATATATATATATATGTGTGTGTGTGTATATATATATATATATATATATATATATATAGAGAGAGAGAGAGAGAGAGAGAGAGAGAGATAAATAGATTAGATAGATATCTGTGTATATGTATATATAGAGAGAAAATTTAATTTCTCATTTAAATAAAATACAATAAATTACATTTGTATAAATACTAAAAAACTCAATCAATCAAATTTAGACCCAATTTTACAATCCATCAATTGCTTGAACACCAGGAACATTTGTAATATTTCCAGCAAATATGAGCTACCTTTCATAAGACAAACAAAACATGTATTTAAATTTCTTTTAAAAGTAGTACAAAACTATGTCAGAAATCTAAGAGCACCAATGGCCAACAAAAAGTAAAAACTGGTGGTCAGCTTTGATTTTTCCCAATTCAATATTATGCAAAAATCTGTGTTAAAGATTTCTGGGAACTTTTCATATGATTTATAACTAAAATTCAATAGTATGCATTTGGAAAATACTTATGTGGTAACTCTTTTAATTGTTAATTTTTTTTAAACTTTTAATTGTAGTAATCTGTCAACCCTGTAGCAAAATTTTTTCGGGCTTTCTGCGACAACTTCCCTAACACTAATATATATTTTGCCTTAAGATACATTTAATTATAACAGTTATTAATTTAAAGTAACAGAAACATTGTGTTTACAGAGGAAAGTATAAAATAAAAATGTATAAAAATTTTTAGTTGTAATATTTTTTGTAATATTTTTAAGTAATATTTTTTAAATTCCAATATTATAGGAGATATTCTCACATTTTGCAGACGGAAAAATGCACTAATTATTTCTTCTTTCGAATTTTGTAAATCATTACACAAATTGAAATTCGTAAATAAATTAAACGATAAATATAAAATTCGTACGTAAATTAAAAATCGTAAAATCTGTGCAGTAACTCCCAAAATAAAGATCAAGAAGCACGCAAATAGGACTCAGTAAAAAAAGAGATACTCACATAAGAGTATGTAAAATATGGTGTTCTTATGGTATGGTATGTATGGTTCTAGGGTATGTAAAATATGGATGGGTAAAAAAAACCCATCTATTCTAGACCGAACTATCTTTTAAATTTTCGCGATTTCTGAATTCTTTATTTTTTATAAAAGTTTGAAATTCTAGCTAAAGCCATTCATTACAGATTATTATTACCGTATATTCCGGCGTATAACGCGCACTTTTAATACAAAAAATAATATTGGAATTTACGGGTGCGCGGTATACACCGAATATAAAAAATTATTGATTAAAAAAAATTTAATATAGAAAAAAACTTTATTTTAAAGAAATAACATACCTTTACCTATATACTTTATTCATTTTCGTTATTACATAAATAGTTCATTATATTCGTCTTCCGTTATTTTTCGAGCCATAAATCGGCTACACCAACTCACAGTAGCCTTGAAGTTTTCACTCTCGTGTGGATTAATCTTTGCCCATTTTAGAGCAAACAAGCGAACACAGTTTCTTGTTACAATCAAGCCATTTTGCCGATTTTCCAAAATCCAGTTTTCTACATTTTCCTCTAACACCGGCCATTTTGCTAGTCCTGTACGCAATGCACACTTATCCTTAGGCATATCCATTATTTTTTGTTCATTTTTCTTCCATTCACGCACCGAGCTTTCCCCAATACCAAAATGTCTCGCCGCAGCCCGATTTCCACTTTCTTTCGCAAACTGAATTACTTTGCATTTAAATCCAGCGCTGTGTTTGCTTCGTTTGATAGGAGCCATGTCTACTACTAAAAATTACGCTGAATTCTTGAAGTTTACAATGTTTACTTTTCAAAGGCAGGACATCAAATGGTGCGATTGGCCGAAGAGGAATTACGTTTTGTCTCCTGATTCGTGGTATGCTTTTGAGACATACACAATAGACAGCATTCCAGATACCCCTCCCCCCCTTACTTCTAGAATGTGGGGAACAACATTCTTCCACACACCTGCACTGCTGAATACGACTACATCTCTTTTCTCAGAATCACATTATTACTCTTTCAACTCTACCCTCACATACATGTCCAATTCAGTTCTTTTATTTTTGCAAAAGATAGGGAAAAAAACTTTTTATTTACGATCTTGAAAGACGAAATATTGCACATGTACAATCCTAATTTTCGTGAGCGTTATACGAAGAGTATATCTTAAAATTTAAAAAAAGTATTAGAAATTACGGGTGCGCGTTATACGCCGGGGCGCGTTATGCGCCGGAATATACGGTATTATTTTTTTAAATCTCAAACGAGAATAAAAAAAATGATGAATATTTCCTTCGTCTCTGATGCGCAAGAAGGAATCTTTGAAAAAACATTCTGCAAAAAAAAAAAAAAAAAAAAAACATCTTTCGAAAAATTATTCAGACAGGAAAACCAAAATTTTCTCCTTCCCAAATGAAACATCTTTCTGCAAAAACTCTGCAACGTTCTGAGACAATGTCACCACAATTCTGCCGCAGGGGCCTGTCAATTTAAGTCCTCTATGTTTTTACCATTTACTTCTACAGGTGAAGGAGAACCAGGTTGCACTGAAATACCTTTTGAACTGTTAAAAACGAGCACTAGCACGTGAAGATCCGATCATTAGATCAAAAGTTATACAAGGTGGTCCATTTTTTTTTTCTAGAATACCGTACACCATATATTTATGAGTATATTTAGAGTATTGTGGTAATAGTAATATTTTTCACACACCCATTCCATTGAGTGTTTACAGCAGAAAGTCATACACTAATTGACACTTCAAAAATAAGAAATTGCAACTTACAGTCAACAAAATTATTAGTCTTAATTTCCTGTCAATCACTATATCATGTTTGAAAAGAAATTTTAAACTACAAAATCTTAAATCTACAGCTTAAGTCAATTAAAAGCATTTTATTTTTTAAATTTCAATTTAAAGAAAAATTAAAGTAACTTAATTTTTCTTAAACTTGATTTGTTTAAAATGCAAGAAAAAAAAATATTCAATTGATAAATACATTAATAAAATAATCTAACATTAGTTTGATTTTAAAGTTTATTTATTAAAAAGAGATAAAATTAGGCATTTTTTAAATTTTGACACACTAGAGAAACATTTGCCTCACATTTTAATAAAAAAAATTTACTATTGTAACTAAATTTAAATACTTTTTTCTTTTTAACATACTTTCATTGAGTCGAGTCAGCTACTTAAGACTAAACCCAAAAAAATTTAGATTTAGATATTTATTTTCTCAATTTATAGACATGAAAGAAAATAGTTATCTCAAAATAATATATTTGAATGCTTATAAATGAATAAAACTATTTTTCTTAACAAAGTTACTTTGAAAGTTCATTTGCTTAAAATGGAAGGAAAAAAAATACAATTAATAAATGCATTTTTAAAATAATCTAACATTAGTTTGAATGTAAAGTTTATTTATTGAAAATTGGCATTTTTTAAATTTTGACACCCAAGAGAATTTTAATAATAAAAAAATAAAAAAAACTGCCTCACATTATAATAAAAAAATGTTACTATTCAAACTTAATTTAAACACTTTTTTCTTTTAAACATACTTTTAATGATTCAGTTACTTATAACCCCCATGGCGGAATCGTGGCAACATTGTCGCAGAATGTTACTGAGTTTTTACAGAAAGATTTTTCAGTTGGGAAGTAAAAAATTTTGGTTTTCTTTTCTGTAGAAATTTTAGAAAGATTCTATCTTCTCTTCAGAATTATATTCAAAATTATATGCCATTCTTGCTCATCGGAGTGGAAAAAAAGACTTGTAATTTTTCTATTTTTCATTTGAGAATAATGAAGTAAAAAGTTTGATTTTCTTATTATATTTGCATATATTTATTAATATTGCATAATTATATTATATACTAATTTATTGCAACTTTTTTTTTAATTTTAAGCAAAATGATTGATATATTATATTAATTAATTAATTTGTCAGAAAATACAAATGCAGCTTAGAATAACTGAATGCAAGTAACCAAGTTTTAATTAAATAAAACTAAATTTCTAAAAAAATATATATTAGACTATTAATATAAATGACTACAGAAGATAACAAAATTAACTGGGGAAATTTGAAACTTATAATTATTGACAAAACTTGTAATTTTACAAAAATTAATTAGTGAATAATCGTCTAATAAAAAACAGTCGAAAAAACCAAACTGCTACTACCTGAACTCAATCTTTATCAATTAATGGCTTAAAAATTTAATCTTCTTTAGTTCTATAAATGTAGTTAAGTATAACTGAATGCAAGTAACCAAGTTTGAATTATATAAAACTAAATTTCTAAATATATATATATATTAAACTATTAATATAAATGACTGCATAGATAACAAAAGTAATTACAGAAATCTTAAACTTATTGGCAAAACTTGTAATTTAAAAAAAATTAATTAGCGAATAATCCCTTAATAAGAAATAGTCGAAAAAAACCAAACTGCTAATACCTGAACTCAATCTTTATCAATCAATGACTTAAAAATTTCATCTGATTAGTTTTATAAATTTTGAGAAAAGCACCATAGAAAACATCCAGCTGTGTAACTTCTTTTTAACAATCATGAATATATATATAAATAAAAAATAAAATAAAAATTAGTAGTAAAAGAAAATTATAAATAAGCTGAGAATTGTGAATCAGAGGAATGCTTGTTATCATATACTATTAAACTCTAAACACATAATGTAATAAGCATGAAATAAATGCTAATTCATGATTGAATGTTATGAAATTAGAAAATCATTATACCTGCAAATCTGTAATTATTGTATGCTGAACATCTTCCTTTTGATCTTGACGGAAATGGTAACTGATAGCATTCAAAGTGTGTGAACGCAATTTGTAATCCCGGACAAGAATCTGAAATTTTTAATAACAATTAAAGTTAAAAAATATTAGTGTAAATCATTTATAAAAAGAATTATTTCATCTGATTAAAAAAGCTTAAAAAAAAGCAACCTCAAATTTAGCATATGGTAGCTTTAAATGTAGTACATTTTTTAAGGCTGTTGTTCCTGTTTTGATATTAAATATTATTTTATTTCAAAATTTAATTGTTGACTACAAAAATTAATTTAAATTTGATTGAATAGCTGAAAAAGTGCATCTTGCTTTAAAAAAAATATTTTGATATCCCAATGCAAAAAAAAAAGTGACTTATTTTCTTGTAATAAATAAAATATTTCACGAATTATCAAAGATGTTTTTTACATAAAACAACTTGTTCAAATTTTGTTAAAATATATTTCTAAATTTTCATTTCTAACCCCTTATTCAAACAGCTAAAACACTATTCAAAAAATTTTAAAACTTTCTGGAACTAATTTATTAATTATTTTTATAAAAATTACTATTACTATATTATTATTATTATTTGTAACAAATAGAGCTGTATTCTCTCTTCAATATTGATAATTTTGTTTTCACATATTCCCATACGTCTTGATTGAAGAATGGAATCTCAAATGATAGTTCTACCTTATACTTCTTCCTAGAAAGGGAAAACTACTGATCTTTAAATGATTGGCCCTATTTATCAGGTACAGGAAATCAAAGTTCTGGATGTTGTAACCTGTGATGATGTCAGGATCTACAGCACAAATAAAATCAGCCCATTCCTAACATTAGTAAGCAAAAGTTCGTTAGAATCATATTAGAAGAAACTAAGTCATTGAATCAAAATTTCCTCATTTCAAAAATAAATAAATAAAATTAGATTAATTTTTCTAATTAACTAAAGATTTTTCATAAAACACATTTCAAATATTAAATATTATAACATTTATATAAAGATTATAACGTAGTAAAACATAATTAAATAACACTAATAAAATCACTGAATTATAAATCAAATCTGTTTATGAATAGGGAGAAGTTATGGAATGTTTATCATCATTCAATGTTCATCAATAATTTGATCATTGAATAAGATATATTTATCTTGAAGAGATATTTCAAAAACATTTGATAAAAATATCAAACAAACTTCAAATCAAAGAAAAAAGTACTTTTACACTATGTTGAATCTTTAACTTCAAATTTTGCTAATCAAGCGAATACACTAATATTTTAAGATCCGTTTGTACATTGAGAATTACAGCTAACTTACTAACTAACTCTCTGGCATTACAGTCCATGTTGGACCATGGTCTCACTAACAATTTTCCTCCAAAGTCACCTATCTCTAGCTCTTTGTTTCTAGTTTTGGACTTTAGAGTCTAAAGGTCTTTTCCCACCTCGTCTAACCATCTCATGGCCGGCCCTTCTCTTTTCCTTTGGCCCTGCCCCTTGAATATCTTCTTAGTGCCTCTGTTTTCCTCCATTCTCTCAAGGTGTCCTAGCCATTGAATTCTCTTTGCTTTTACATAATTTATTATAACGTTTTCTTTAAATAGTCTTGCAATTTCAAAATTGTATCGCATTCTCCCCAGATCACCCTCTTTGACAGGTCCCAAAATAGTTCTAAGAATTTTTCTTTCCCAGGTGATCAGCATTTTTTCTTGTTTCTGGGTTGGAGTCCATGTCTCTGACCCATAGATAACGGTTGGTCTGAGTATAGTTTTATAAACCTGAAGCTTTGTTTTCCTCGTTATTACTTTTGATGTTAGCAATCTCTTAAGTGCAAAATAACTGTGATTTCCTGCATTTAGTCTTTGCTTAATCTCTGGCATAATATCGTTGTTTTCAGTGACAACCTAACCCAAGTACTTATATTCCTTTACTCTTTCAAATTTTGTCATTTCATTAACTTAAAAATTGCAGCACATGTTTAATTTATTAAAATTTCAAAAATAAATCAAGTGAAAAATATAAAATTTAAAAACTAGCAATTAAATCAACTTTTAATGTATTCGTAAAGTTAAAATTCGAAATTTTTTCATAAGTATTCCAGTGCCCCAATATTCCCATTTAAAAAATCAACTGCTTGATAAAATTAAGTGTTCTCAGAATGAACATGCCATAGGTATTGTACTATAGATCAATGGTTCTCAACTCAATTCTATGTTGGGGTACCTGTTTACAAATGAAGGTTGACATGGACTTCTCTCCCCACAGGTACAATATTCATTATTTTTAATAAGAATCCTGATTTCTTAATATTATTTTAACATTTAAATTGTTATTTATAATTAGTTTAAAACAAAAGAGTAAATAAATTTTTCTAAAGGAATATTGTTAAATATTTAGAAAAAATATCGATAACAATTACTATTTTTATTAATTTAAAATACTAGAGTCCAGATTATCCGAGTTAATTCAGACTACAACTAACTCAGATAACCTAAAAACTCAGTTAAAGCGAAAAAGGAAAAGGAAAGAGTCAATATAAATGCAATATATTTAACAAATACAAAATTTATACGAGTGCACTACATACAATTTATATTATAATTAAAAAATTACTTAAAAACACTTAAAGAACATACTTTACGAGAATTAAAGAGTTTTTACTTAAAAAAAGTCTTTAGAACTTTTTGTTTTACATTATTTTGGCGCTTTGCTGCAGCAATGTTTCGCAATTTTTTAAGGGATAGCAAGAAGGCTGGTGTCTCAACTTCTTGCTGTTCTATATATTCAATAGCACTTTTGGTAACTTTTAGTCCACCTGTATGAGAGATTTTTATATGTTGATTTTCACTGTCATTGTCTTCATCATCTTTGCTATATCTATTTTCCTTCTTCTGGGTGTTTGGAAGATAAAATTCAGAATTTTTTCTTTGACGGTAGTTTTAAAAATAAAATAGAACAAACAAACAAAAAAAAAATCATTTAAATATTAGATAGCTCAGTTAAAGCTGAAACTCGGATAATCGGGAGTCTACTGCAAATCAGATATGTTTTCTCTTTCAATAAAACACCCATACGATGTTTGCACTCTCTGATGTAACAAAGCTAACTGTAACCAGTGAGCTTTGTTATTCATAACTTTTCTAAATATATGCTACTTGGTATGTGAATGGTATATGCTCTTTACGCAGGGCCCGACTTAAGAGAAATTGGAGTCTGGGGCAAAAATTATATCTTATTCAATGATAAACTTATTATATAATGATACCCCCCCCCCCTTTGCTTCACTACTTCAGTCATAAAGAATCGAACTTTTTGGAGATATTTAAAGTTCTTGCCTCATTATAAATTTGTCTAGAACCTAAAATAGCTAGAAAGTCGCCCTTCCTCCAATGGTCGGTCGAAGAATCGTTCTGCCCATTTTATTGATTTTCTGACAATTCTATGTTCATCATGCCGAATGTAGTTTTCTGATTGTTAACTTAGTCAGCTAGCTGCGAAAAATTCATATGACATTAGGACGGAATTCAGCTAAATTTTTGCAATTATGATGGCTCAATTAATCCAATCAGAAGCCCATACTTTTGTAAACACATTGCATTTTGGGATATGTAAAAATACAGGCTCTTCATTGGCCAAATTTGTCCATCATCAGTGCGAAAATTTAGCTGAATTCCGAACCAGAAAGCCACAGATTTACAAAATATTGATATTTTGCGTTTATACGAAAGATTAATGAAGAAGCTAACATAAAACTGATGGATTTTACATTGTGCATATATTTTGTTTTAAAAAAAGTTCATTAAAGAAGGAAACCTAAAATAAACTTGCTATTCGATTTGGGAGCCCAGGGCATCTACCCCTTACTCCCCTGCCTTTGTCAGGCTCTGTCTTTATATTACATGAAATAGTTGAAGCAGTGTAGAGTATATAGATTCATCTGCCTCCTGTTATTAGGAGTGTCTAACAGAAGACTAAAATGTATACATTAAAAAACCTCCCTCAAGGAGTTGTCATATTTTTTTTCTATGAAATAAAAAAATATTACAAAATGAATAGTATACATATTTAAATAAACTACATTTTCAACATTGTTCCTACTCAAATGTTTAACCTGAATCCCCTTTTTTAAACCACAAGGAACCAAATTTTAACAATCAATGTTATCAACAGTTCTTCATCAGAAAATTTCAAAATAAGAACATTTTAAGACCCTGAAAGTCTGTAAAGAAAAAAAAAAGAAAAATAATAAAAAAAAGAAAGATTAATGACTTTTTGAGCATATTAAAAAATAGCTGTGTGAATTTAAAATGATTTTAAATGAATAAAAAACTGCTTAAATATTGCCATATTTCGCTACTTATTAAATATCTTAAATAATGGCTTTCCAGTACATAATTTAAAACAAGGGAAACTGACAGATTAAATACACAACAACAGCAAACTAGAATACAGTTATTTTCGAAAATGGAATTTTTTCAGCTTTTGTGAAACCATAAGTATCTATAATATGTAAGTGAAATGAATAAATAGTTTCAATAGATCATACAAAAAAAAGTTAAGAAGAAAAAAAATTAGCTTACTCTCTTTTTGAACAATTTCAACAGCTAAAATGGCATTACTAAAATTATCTTTATTGGATTTCACGTCTGCAATTACAGCTCGATTAAGAGTTTCCTAAAAGCGTAACATAAACAAATTAATCATAAGAACATAACTAATTTAGTATAGTTTACTGTCTACACATGAAAATTATCAAGATTAGATTGCTATTGAAACTATACTAACAAATATTTAAAGACTTTCAAGTGCTTCTCCCAAATTAGGGTACATTGCCCCATACTTCAGAGAGTTTTGTATTAAGTTTCGTATAATGTTTTATCAACTTAAACAAGATTTGAGACACATTAGTTTTAAAAAATGTAAAACTAAGGCAATACAGTATAGGACCCCAAATCTGGCACTCACAGGAACGACGAAATTCCGTATTTCGGATCTCTTTCGGAAATTCCAATATGGCGTCCATATATTACGATAATTCAATTATACTGTTTATTTCAGAAAATTTGTTAATATCAATAAATTTAGTTAAGTTTTGATCGTAGATTATGATGGGGTGAATTTAAAACTGTCCCATCTTAAGAAATTTCATTAATTAAAATAATAATCTATATAATAGAAATATCAATGCATATTTTTTATAAGCTAACAATTAACAACGATAAAAAAAACTAAGCTAACCAATAAACATGATTTAAAAAAAACAAGCTATCAATCAACAAAAAAAAAATTAACAGTTAATAACTAATAAAAAGCTGCATAAGGGATAGAATTCATTTTGTACTCCACATGGTAGTTTCAATGTCAAAAGAGTGTGGCTAATTTATGGTCTAACTGGAGAGAGAAATGTGGGGACAAACTAGTAGAGAACTTGCCCAGCTGTCAAGATTGATTGAGCAGTTTTTTCCAACTTGCAACTCTTTATTTTGTTCATTGGAAATGCAGGTGTTTTTACTTTTCTCTTTCACTTTATTTTAAACTGCTTTAGAAACAGATGTTTCCTTTGACACAGATTTTTTTTTTCATGCTTTTATTTTTATTTTTAAAAGATAAAATAAAGTTACTCACTTCAACAAAATAAAATTCCAAACAAAAAGAGAATATAGCTGAATTTTTTTCTGTTAAAAATAAAAATTTCTTTAAAAAAAAGAAGATCGGATTAATTGCCGAATTTTGGGTCCTGTCGGATTAGGGGTCCCATACTGTAATAAGTTTAAGATTTCTAAATATATTTGTTAAAAATTACAATTTAATGATGCTTAAACTTTGAGGAATTTTAACTAATATTCCAGGGTAAGCTTTTTGACATCAAATAATGGTTTTAGATCAAATACCTTACAACATAAAGATAAAAAAAAAACTGATAAATATTCCCTAAACATAGCACAGTCGGATTGCTGGAAATCAGGTGGTGATAAAGATTAAAAAATAAAAAAATGCTAAACATACCCTAAACATAGCACAGTCAGATTGTTTGAAATCAAGTGGTGCTGGCAAAAAATAAATAAGGAAGAAATCCATGAATGTGGCATAAAATACCTTCCATTGATACACCAAACATTCTCATGATTGACACAGGTCCAACTTTACAGCCAGGCATCCCTGGCACTGGCTGTCCAATATAATATGCAATATCAAGTTGTTGAAACACAATAGAATCCTTCTTGGGATCAATAGGAGGGGGAGGTGGACGGGTCCATTTGGTATTAGAAATGGAATCAACATCTTCTCCTGGAGAGGAAAAAGAATTTTAAAATGGTACATGGGAAAATGTTAAAAATACTTAAAGAACTAATATAAATATATATATACAAGTATCTGCAACATTTTAGATTTTCAAATCCATGACTTTTCATGAACAATTCCAAGAATTTTTCATGACTTAACAAAGTTATTATTTTCTCTGACAAAAACACAACAATAAATTTAGAAAAGCATTATAACAATACTAATTGAAATGATAGGTATAACCAAAACTGTTATACTTCGCATCATCACATTTATTAATTGTAAACTTAAAAAACTAAATAAAGAAAGAGATGAAGCAATAAAATAGTTATAAAAAAATACAAAAGCAAATAACTAAATACAATACAAATATGTAGTTATTTAGACCTATTTTGTTTCTTCTTAAATGTAAATGTAATATAAAAAGCCTACACTAGAATTTTAAATTGATAAAATAAAAATAATAAATAGATTAAAAAAATTTTGAAATCATAGAAGATAATTTGCACTAGAAATGACGTTCTTTCTTTCAATTTTTGAAAGAACACTATAATTTTTAAAGAACATAATAAAAACATTTTATATTTTAATAAAATATGACCGTGAGTGGGGATTTTGTTACAAATTCAGAGCATCAGAATACTGTGCAATTGGTAAATTTCATTTTAAAAATTAAATTTTTCAGCAACCTAAATCCATGAAACGAAAGGAATTTTCACCTAAACTAAACGAAACTAACTAAACGAAAGGAATTTTCAATTGCTAGTAATAAAATGTAAATTAATTCTAAATTATTTAAATGAAGCAGAAAAAATGTCGTTAAACTTTTAATGTACCTATGATTTCTGGAGATTCAGCTCGCACTTCCTCTTCCAGATCATCCATAAGAGCTAATTCATCTTCAAATTTACTTTTTTCACATTCATTGGCTTTTTTAAATTTCTTAGCTGCACCTTGGCTACCAAAAGTCTTTCTTTGACTCATTTTGCAAAGGAATTTCGTAACTTATTATATCTACATTAGTGGAAATAAAAAAATATTATTCAATATTATATAAAATTTCACTATATAGCAATTTCTCAATTAAACTTAAAAGAGAAATCCTCTAAGAAAGCTACATTTTTATCTCTGGATTTGTATGAGTATTTGGCACAGCTAATAGGTTAAAACTATAGCCAAACAAAATGAAAAAGATAACCCAAAAAATATTATCTTATTAAAATAAAAGGAGCAGGACTTTATTCCTAAAAAGCCAGGGACTAATATATCTATGTAAAAAGCAAAAGAACAACAGTACTTTGCCGCACTTTTATTTATTTTCGGAGCTAGTACGCTTTCGACTACTTATTTTCGTTAAACTTTTTCTCTGCTTAAAAAACTTGGAAGTTAAATTTAAATAACCGTTTCGAAAAGCAATATATTTTTTTACAGAAATTAATTGCAACCGTTAACCAAATTTCAAAATTTGAAACCGAAACCTTTAAGAAATTAGTTCTTGTTTATTTGACATTGATTATAAAAATCACTATAATTTCGAACGTCAATAAAAGAAGCATGCTAGATTTGAGTTAGCTGTCAAAGAATAATTATAACATAAAAAGAACTATAAAGGAACAAAATATATTTACAATCGCCAAGGTGCCAAATAGGTTTTAAACTTGCAAATTTATTAAAAAAGAAAAAAAAAAATGTGAATGTTTGCCCGGGGTTGGCCACGAGTTATACCTTTCGAGTTGGACCCTTTCTGTGATGTTTTTTTTTTTTTTTTTTATAGTTTCTCACGGGACAATGCCCAGGAGATTCCAAGACTTTGCGATTATTCTGCCACAGATCACGATACGGAAATCTCCAATATATCAATACAATAGTGTGAAGAGCAGAAAAAAAAAAAAAAAAAATAAAAATAATTGAAATAAAGCAAATCAAGCAAAAAAGAAATTATTCAAGAACTTGAACTTTTGTTTTATTTTGTATTTTTCTTAATTTTGAAATTTAATATTCTTGTATTTTTCTTGAAACAAAAACAGTTGTTTTTTCTTTTGAATAAATATTGTTTTGGGTAAAAAAAAAATTGAAGATTCCTTTGATGTAAGGAATTTATGGTGAGCAAATAATCTTAAAAAATCTAGAGCATAAAGAAAGAAAAATATAAGTAAAAATAATCTAAATTTAAACTATTCTCTTTAAAATATGTTATGGCTTTTCGTCTTAATCAAAATTCATTTAACATTTAAGTTATAACGAAAAAATGCTTAACGTTTTAAAACCATATTGAAACGGTTTTCGTATAAAAATACGAAAATAAGTTAAGTGAAATTTGCAGAAGTTTGCCTAAGTTAATAGAGATAGTTTTAATTTTCTAAAATGTCATCTATCCTTCATCCAATGTCATCTAAGGCTTCAGATTATAATAATTAATAATAGCTTGTGTTAGATTCCAAGCTGTGATTGTTTTTATTGATACAACATACATTTGCAAGCTTGTGTGCTCAATTAAGGCTTATAAACCTTTGTCAAGTGGAAGGACAGATAGCACAATACAGATCCTTAAGATGCTTTCTAATTAGTGCTTCAAAGTGTCAAGATTATACCTGTATATGCCGTTTTTTATATTGAAAATACAATTCTCTAATGCATTGACTTTCGAAATGCCACATGTATATAACCTATTTTTCAAATAAACCATATAATTATGTAGGTTTAAAGTTGCCGATAGTTGATTATTTTTTAGTTATGCTTTTTTCTGTAATTTTTTATTTAAATATTTACTTATTAAACCGTAACAAAACAAAACGTAACAAAATAAAACAAACAAAACATAACGAAACGCAACCCGAAAACCGTTATGTATACGTACTATATGTTACGTGCTCACTTTATCTTACTTGGATGTGTAACGATAAATAAATAAAATAAATTCATTAATTAGGCATTTAACTATTTAGGTGGTCTGCCATTTCTAATTTCTTTTGCAAAATAAAACGAAATGTTCTTTTAAAAAGAAGATCGTAATTAAACAAATGAGAGTTGTTTAATTATTTTTAACGAAACTCGCAAAACATTTGTTATTATTAAAACTTCTGCTGCAGAACAATGAATATAACAATGCCCCTTGCAGTAATTTTGGGAAACTAACCTTTTAGAACTTTCAATCATTACGGTGTTCCAATTTACTTTATTGCTTTATTGAACTTTGTACTTTCATTTACGTCGCACTAGAGCACTGATGGTCTGGGAAACATGAGGATGATCATGAGACAACATACATATGTCACATCCCATTTTACAGGGAGAACACACTCGCATACTATCCATCCATCCACAGATCGTAATTTTGACCTGAATCAGAGAATGATCCATCTCCAATTCAGTACCCCCAAGAGGTATAATTTGTTATGGGAACATGGAGGACAGATTTAACCTGCACCATTTACTACACGGAGAGTCTTCGGCCGGCGGGGATCGAACTCACAACTTTTTGGACATGGGCTCAACGCCCTGCTAACCAGGCTATCCCACCCCTGCTTTACTGAAATTGCATACATTTACAGACTTGTGATCTCAATTTAGGCTTGTAAACCTTTGTCAAGTGTAAGGACAGATAAACAGATAGTTTAGAGAAGGGATGTAGATGTAGTTAATTTACGTCGCACTAGAGCTGCACAATGGGCTATTGGCGACGGTCTGGGAAACATCCCTGAGGATGATCCGAAGACAAGCCATCACAATTTTGATCCTCTGCAGAGGGGATGGCACCCCTGCTTCGGTAGCCCAACGACCTGCACGCGAAGTCGAGCACTTTACGGTAGAACAGTTTAACGAGGACCAATACCGCACACTCTCGGTCCCTACGCAGACTGATCCAAGTGGTCACCCACCCGCACACTGACCGCAGCCAGTGATGCTTGACTTCGGTGATCTGTTGGGAACCGTGTCTTAACGATCAGTTCACTGCGGATAAAGTCCACATAAAATTACATATTGGCTATTTTAATTTTTAATATTATAAATAGCCACCAGTCAGACTAAAACTAGACGCTCCAAAATATTTAGAAGTTTATAATTTAAACAGAGCAGAAATATTTTAACTTTAGATTAGAAATCTGCTGAAATCTGGGAACATTATCTTCATTAGTTTTCCTTGCAACGGCAAATACCCGAATAGTTGGCAGTAGAAAATTTCTTAGATTCGCAAAAGTAGTTCATAAAAGGACGTAGCTGACAAGGGATCCCTTCGACACACAATTTTCATTAAATTATTTTCATTTTGTATTCAGGGCAAAATTAGAGACAAATATTATATTTTGCATTTTTAATAATTTATAGTTATAAAATACAGCATGAAGCAGAGGTGGCTTTTGCTTTAAAGGGAAAATCTATCAAAATATACGGATAACTTCTAAGCAGTGCTTCAGTTTATTTAGATTTAAGACAGTTATTCATCATTGAAAGTTCCTTAATAAAATTGATTCATTTTTGAATATGAGCTTTTTTTGTACTTAAGTATAAATGTAATCCCAATAATCCAACATTTCTTTAGTAACTATTGAACTTTTCTTATTATTAAGGTATAGCAAAATTTTTCGCTTGTAATTAAAGCCTCAAAATGTGCAGTAAAGCTTTTTCTGTGCAGTGAAGCTAATCTGGCAACACAAATTCTACAAATGTAAAACCACTAGAAGTGTAAAACTAAACGCACGGATTTTTAGCAAACCACTGTTCTTTAAATAACTAAGAGCTAAAGTATGTTTTTTACTTTCAATGTACTGTTATTAGGACGCACTTTCTAATGTTCTGCACAACTAAAATTTTTAATCGACGCATTGGAAAGGGCTAATAAAGTGTTTAAGAATATTCTAGATCATTCATTTTACATCAAAATTCTGTTTTCTGTCAAAAAAGTAGAAAGAATTACCATGATTTACACCTATTTTAAGCACCACAGTGATTTGGAGTTTCTGTTTTCTTTTTTCCAGCTCCACTCATAATGTTAAAAATTTAATTTGTTCTCATTTTAAAGTTGATGTCAACGATTTAATAGAACAAGATCTGCCTTGCAAGTTGATAGATTGTTTTAAGTAAATAAATTTTTAAATATTTTTAACTTAAAATCTTTTGGAAGCAAAAGAAAGTATTGGAAAACAAGAGAAAGTTTGAAGTGAAGATTGAAAACGATGAAATAAAATTGCGTTCTATTCAAAATATCTTAAAGACCTTTAACGTTACGTTGGATTTTCTACTTTTCTAAGCATATTCAGTTTATCCGAAGTTCAGTTTAGTTTTTACGTCCCTTATGTTTCAGGTAAAAGTATTTCATAGCGGGATATGTTTATAAAAACATTTAAAATTCTTGTAAACTAGATTCAGAATTTCTCAAAAGAGATTCAAATCTTATTTTGCTCTGAGTAAATTATTAGCATGTAACACTACAACGTATCTTAACAGAAACCTAACACTAACTTAATTTTAGAGTGAAATAAGATTTTATTTGCGTGGAATATTAAATATATTTTTATTATAAAGAAAATGAATTATAAAAATTGCTAAAATTTTGTAAACTCCGAAGATTATGAATAACAAATTATATGTTCCTTTCTAAACTATATAGTTACTATAATATCTAGTTTAGAGTAAATGTTTTTAAAAATAACTAAAATATTGATTCTTTAAAAATGTTTAAAGGTCAAAATGGGATCTGTAGGCCTTTATAAATGGTGTTGGCTAATCTCAAATTTCAAACCAGTTTTAACTTATGAGGATGTTAAATTATTCTGTAATTTCAAATTTTTTGCTTAAAGGTACTGAGTTATCTAATTCGTATCGCAGGTAGATTAATTTCATAGCTTTGTAACAAAATTTACGTAGCTTTCTTATTCGCCGCAATATGTTTAGATTTATTTAATTTTTTTTGGAAAAATAAGAAGCAAAATTCTAATCACTGTGGCTATAAAAGATTCGGTAGTCGATACGTTATTTTTAAATTGTTTCTTTCAAGTTTCAATTTCGTTAGATCTTTAATTTTTTTTCTCCAACTAAGACTTGTTGCAGTTATGATTTCCAGAATAAAACATTTCTATGTCGATGGTCGTATAAAATTTCGAAAAGCTTAGGAATAATGAAATTCTTCAATCATAATATCAATTTTAATAATATCGCTGAGTCTAGAGTATTTGAATAAACTCTGTAGTACTAAAATAATAGTCTAGGAATTTTATACTAAAACTTACAAGCACGACCTTTAGCACACAATTTTAACTTTAAACTTATGGAGGAGACTATAAAAGTAAAAGGGAAATTATCCTATATTTATTCCACCTTCAAATTAACTGAAAGTTATTGCAAGCCATTAAGTCTCTGTAATCTTTACCCAACGGTATCTATCTGACCGCAAAGTCTGACAGCGATTGACCGACCATTAATGTCTTACGGTCCCCCTCTGTGTAATCTATCTTGTGCTAGGTCTTACTTTTTCTAATTGAAAAAAGGTAAACTTTTTAACAGGGTTATAGTTGTCAAATCTAAAAAAGATGTCCGAGCCATCCTGTACAATCTAATTACACTGACAGGTTGTATTAGGTTATATTTTCAGACCTCACCATTGGACGAACTCTCTATAAATTTTAACTTATTGGGCTAAATATATTTCAAAGAATTTTTTTTAAATTTAAAAGTTAAGTCTAATCTACTTTTAATCTACATTCATTTCCATATACTATGACAGGACTAAATAGTCTACTTTTGTCTTGAAAATTAGTAGTTTAAAGTTTAATGAATTTATAGCATGGCACTATCATTTCATCCTAAATCTATTTGCAATTAAATTCCGGGGAATTTTTAGTGCGCATCATTTGCATTAGATGGAAAGGAAAACGGCGAATAACTCCAATGGTTAGCCAAACGGTTATCAGATCCTAAATTTTTATTACTGAAAGCCAGTGCTGTTTCAGAAGTACTGAAATACTTTAACTTAATATGTGAACACTGGTATGCGGCGAACGTAACTAGCACAGATCGTGGATTTTATAATATTGTAAGGACGTTTATTTGCTGTTCTTCCGTTAAAAGAAGCCTAAATAAGTTAGTGAATTTTTTACCGAAATGAGAATTGCTTATTGATGGGACAATATAAAACAGGAACTTGCAAGTGATGACCAGAAGTTTTGAAGTGACTGGGAGAATGTGATGCATGAAGTGGTAGACGGCCGTTCTGCTTTCGCTTTGTGTTTCACACTCTTTCAGCCGTTTCCGACCTTCACGATTCACTTACTCAAATTTCTGTTTTTGGACAATTCGGCTTCGTGCTATGCGAAATATGAAAACTAATGTTCAAGGGATAGAGTGCTTGTCTCTTAGTTGAGTGACTCGAATTCGAATCCCAGTGATGGTGATGACTGGTCGATTTGAATTAGGCTCCTGGCTCTCCCAGACTCCAGTTCTAACGTAAAATAGCCTCAATCGTACTCAGTGGCTTTAATTAGTAAAGCGTATGTTCAAGGGATAGAGCGCTTGCCTCTTAGTTAAGTGACTCGAATTAGAGTTCCAGATGACTGGTCGATTTGAATTAGACTCGCGGCTCTCCCAGACTCCAGTTCTGACGTAAAATATCCTCAGTGATAAAAGGGATCATGGGTTTGAATTCCCTTATCAGTCTACCTATTGGAGATTTTCGTGGCCTTTTTATCCATTTGCGAATGCGGGTAATTTTAATGTAACGTTAAGACTTAACAAAAATTCGGTTAGTTCTTCAAAGTTATCACCCAAGACTTTTTCTGTGCTTGATAAACGTTTGTCTTTTGGGTATGATTCAAAATTACGAGGCTACAAAGTTTCACATTGATAATTAAAACACCGAAAATTTTATAAAATGAAATTGGTAATTAAAATTAATAAATTAAGCAATGATAGTTTATTTTAAATTTTAGTTGGAAAACAATCGAGATATCACTTTTTACTGAATTAAATTAATAAATTTAGTCACTTAATAAAAATCATTTTTTAATAATGAGCATAGAAAGCTTGCAATTTATTTTTACTAATGTATGTTCAATTCGAAAAAGTATGAAAACAAATTCATTTAAATCGCTTTTTTTTTCTATTCCCCAAATTCTAGTTTTTGAACGAACTTTAAATTTTAGTTCTTGTAAATTAGTTTCTCTTAAATGATCAGTTATATGTAGTAGTGCTAAATTTCATCAAAATTGCATGTATAACTAAATTAGTAATTACAAATGTGGATTTTCGTTTGAACTCTGTTTGGCAATAGAATTTTTTTTGATCATTTGTACTCTTGTATATTAGAACTTGTACTGTATTTATGCTGGAATTTGTGAGCCGTTTATTTCGATGCTATAATTTGTGACTATTTTACTTAGTTTTGATGTACATTTAAAATGAGGAAACAATAAATTAGTCCTGTATGTATTGATGTGCATTTTATGGTTTTTCTTAAAACATTCAGAAATCTTACTTCCGTGGTGTCGTTTCAAATAGTATTTAGTCTTCTAGTCCTTTTTTACTTTTAGTCTTTAGTTTAAACTTTTTTTATTTTCCTATTTGAAACGCAAAAATAAAATTGCTAATCTTAATACGAACTTCAGAATTCATTTAGTTTATTTAAGTAAAGAAATCTTTTTAACATGCTTTAGAGCATAGACAACTTTTCATGGGATCTTCTTTATCCTCAAAATTTAGGATTGTAATGGAAATCTGGAAAGTATATGGTAAGTCGTAAATTTAGTTGGTGCTAAATTTACTTGCTCATTCAACCCATATCTAACTTTTAAGACAATCAGAATTTTTCCAAAGATTATAAAGTTAATAACTAGTGTTACAGGTAACTTCATTTAATGCAAGTGAATTTTTAATTTATCATTCTCTTAATTGACAAATATTCGGAAGAGTTGGTTCAATGTTGAACCAAAATATCGATACCTTAACCACAATACTGTATACTAACTTGAACTAACCAATGATTAAACTTGATACCACGTAAGATTTCGTAAATTTTGAGCGTATTGAACAGTTTATAATGTGACAAAGCATAAAACATCACGCAAATAACTTAAAATCACTTTGATAATTATTCGCTGCGAATCAAGCATCTGCAGTATTTATTTTGCTGACGGGTTTGAATTTGTTTTTGAGATGAATTTCTAAAACTGTAAATATCTCAATGTTCAGGAAAACATAAGTTTCAGTTGAAAGTTTTATCCTCAACTATTGAAAGATTTTTTTTAAAAAATGTATATTACAATAAGTCATTGTCCTATCGTTTTATAATTACTTTTGATAAAAATTTAATCAAAATTAAATTCCTGGGATTCTGTGTCCTTAAAAAATTGCAATTTAATAATCAAAATAAAGTCTAATTTGTTAGAGGGAAAAGTCGCATTTCTAATTTACATAAAGAAATCTACGAAATTTGAAGCAATTAGAAAGGTAAAAATTGTGAATCGAAAGTTTCTAATTCTTTAATTTGCATGTTTTGAAGTGTTTCATGTAGCATAATATCGACACATTTTCCTTTACAAACGAAACATAATATTTTTGTTTAGTTTATCATTCTTATAGTCACCTACGTGAAGCTTAGGGTACGGCTTTGAGTATCTTGGATATGCTTCAAAGTATAAACATTCAAAGTATAAACAAAAATATAAACATTCATGGTAATATGCATATTTTGTCAGATGCAGCTCAAATGGTAGTCACAATTCGATGATTTACCGAGAAATATTAATTAAAACCGTGTTTTGAAATTGCTAAATTTGAATCTTAAAATAATTTGAAGTGTTAGAAAATTGACAAGATTGATCAACACTAGTAGCACAATTTGCTACTTGTGCATTACTTGAACTTGTACATTAAGTTTTGTTTTAGTTATTTGTATTTATTAATAAAATAAAATAAAAATATGTTGATTCCTTTGCCTTTTTTTCACCTTCGAAATAATTGGTAAAGGGAAATGGTTAATGACGCACAAAAACTTTGAAGAAAAAAAAAAAAAAAACCCTGCTCGCAATTCTTAAGAGGGGGGGGGGGGGTTAAAACCTTATAATGGGTGTGCCACTGGTCTGAAAATGGCAGTAAGAAATAGAAAAGTGTTAGTGATTTAAAAAATTACCGCAACGATTATCTCTTAAAAATGTTCTAAAGTTAGTCATTGATTTTGATAATATTCGCTAGGGGGAAAAATCTCGTCAAATGGAAGATTTTTTAGAATATTTAAATTATGTGCCCGTTCTAAAGACGGCATGATGGTACACATGAAACTAAATTATAGGTTGGCGAGAAAAACACCTTGCTGACCTTTGCTCCTATTGGACCCCTCCATTATTAGAGTGGTTAAACCCCCCTTTGAAAGAGAAGAGGAAACAATATTTATGGATAGGTGGAAATTCACTTGAGGTGGTAATGCAGAACCCCTTTCACGAGCTTTCGAAAAGACCGTTCGTGCAAGGAGAGTCGCAAACCCATCAAGTATGTCGGATCATTTCTTTGTCACATTTGTAATTGGAATATTTACTTTATTGCTGGCATTATGGTAAGCATTTGTATCTTTCTTATTTCACTTCATTCATCAAACAAATTAAATCATAACCCCATCACTTAACCACGTCCCTTACTTATTTTTTAAAAAACAAATACAAAAAATCAACATATTTTTTATTTTATTAATAAATACAACGAACTAAAACAAAACATAATACACACGTTCTAAGTTGAAATTTTTTTATGTGTAAAAAAAATTTTATTTACCGTCTATTACTATCCCAAATTATTTCTGGCAAATGAAAAAAGTTAAATATGAGTCTTTGTATGTGTTCACATCTTCATCATCTGCATTACTTTCACTTTCGCTCGCGAACCCCACTTTAGAAACTCTTTTATTTTTTCTGTTAAATTTATCAACCATTGTATATACAATTGTACAAAACACGTCTGCAGTTCCACATATAGTAAAACTCCCAAACAAAAATTTGCAAACTTCCAATCACAGCAGATCATTATTAATTTTTGTTTTGCTTCCGGACGAATAAAAACGTGATAAAACAAAACGTTTTGACGAATTCTGCTATGCCCGAGTTTACTCGGGATAATAAATATCTGCACTATATACATACCAGAGTCAACTCGGGATAAACAGGGAAACGGTTAAATGATTTATAACATGACAAATGGTACTTCTTTACATCGAACAAAAATTGGTTTGCTTGAAATCATTATAAATTTTTTTTTTACCACAGAATAATTTCCACTATAATTTTTATTAAAAACTGGATATATATTTTTGTAAGAAGAATATGCTTTTTTCTTATGGATTAATGTTAATGCATCACTTTTCTGAACTATCTTTGACTGCTCTCAGTAAAAATTATGATGACTTATCATCAGCATTCCCCCGATATTGTGAATTTAACACTAGAAATACCGGCCGAAAATGTGAAAGAATAACTAATGTGTAAAGAAATATTTTTTTAATTATTTTTTAATATTGTTTGTATTATTTACAATTATATAACAAGTTATTGGTAAATATTGACAATAAAAAAAATTTACTTCATTTGAAAAGAAAATATTAATTTATGCATTATTATTTGTACATTTTTTGCAAATGAAAAAGCAGTTATAAAGTAGTCAAAATGACTTCCTTTAGGCAACCTAGTGTTAACCACAGACCTAACAAATATAAGATTGTAAAGTCCCGGGCCATATTATTCGACTCACTCTGAGATTCTATATAAAATCTTAATTATCGGGTGATACTATATAGCTGTATTGTTTTTACGAGGCCGAAACCGGTTTACATGTGTTTATGTTAGTGTATCAATTGGTTAACATGTAATGCAATGCGTTAAAAATAAATATAAATGGGAAATATATAAAAAATTTCCTGTATAAAAATCCATTACATAGGTGCTTAAATATGGGACTGTCGTTGTTATTTTATAATAATTATTTTTATTTCAAGATTAATGCATAATTTCTTTAAACAGATATGAAATGTTGAAGAAAGTTATTTTTTTTTTTAAACGTGAGATTGTTTTTTTTTTTTTTTTTTTTTAAATTTCATACAGTTGAATTTCAAACTGATGATGGAAATTGTTTGTACTTTACAATGACATGCTTTCGAGCATTAAAATAAATGCATAAAAAGACCCTAGCAAATAATTTTATCGTAAAAATGGACAACGCCTATTATCATTTTATCGCTTAATAATATCATGAAAATTTGTTTTATGAAAAAAAAAAAATAATAATAATCGCGATTCTTCTCAGTTTCTATACGAAAGTGTTTTAAAATTGTGATTCAAGAAGAATTATTAAAAATAAATCATTTCTAATTTTTAAGACTTAATATTTCAAGAGGATGACATCATTAAAAATAAAAATTAGTACTTAATTGTCCGATAAACTTCCTTAGCAAACTTTAAGGTAAATGATTTTTTTTCCTCTAAAAGTTGATTGTTGATCGATTTGGAAAAATCTAAATTAAATTGCTAAGAATAACAGAAAGAATAAAAACTAGATTAAATATTGATGAACGAATATTAGGTAGGAAAAAAATTGAGATAAATCGGATGTATAAGAGGTGAAATCTTTTATCCCCTACTTTTAAAAACATGTTTCTAAGATACTGGCATTTAAAGTTTTAAATTATACTCACACTACCTCATATCAGTACTATTATATACCGCATAACTGACCAATTCAGTCTATCTTGAATAAATTTATTTTCAAGATAAGGTAATATAAAAAAAAGAAGATTCTTTTTTCAATGTTTACAGTCCCTGGACACATTATTAGATTCACTATAAGATTCTATGAAAAATTATAATTATCAGGTAATACTATACAGCTGTATTGTTTTTACTCGGATGAAACCGGTTTGCACTTATTTAAGTTCCTCTATCAATGGGTTAACATTGTAATGCAATATGTTAAAAATAAATACAAATAGGAAGTATATAAGTACATAAAAATCTCCTGAATAAAAACCCATTACATGTATGTTTAAATATAAAAGTATTGCCTATAAACTCGTGCAAATCATGTCATTATTAAAACACTTAAGTGCGTCTAATAATTTGATCTCATTATTATAATATACTAATATAATGCTTGATATAATAAATATTCTATATTTAAATAATATATCGTCTAATGTATCCAATCGTCATATTTAGATTATATATCGTCTAATTGAACCAATTGATACACTAACGTGAACAAGTGCAAACCGGTTTCAGTCACGTAAAAACAATAAAGCTGTATAGTATCACCTGATAATTAAGATTTTACATAGAATCTTATAGTATATATATATATATATATATATATATATATATATATATATATATATATATATATATATATATATATATATATATATATATATATATATATATATATATAAATTAAAACTATTTTGTGCATTCTAGGTATTCTATGAGAAAACAGTCGTATTGGAAGATGAGAAAAATTCCGTATGTAAAACCAATTCCTTTTATTGGATCTCTGTACGAAAATATGATTACAGTAAGATTTATACTTTTTATACACTATAAAGTCTAAAAATATTAAAAAAATAATTAGCTAGCAAAAGCAAGTAAAAAATATTAAAAAAATAACGGGCTAGCAAAAGCATGAATAAAATAAACAGAACACATAAAGAGATAATATAAAAGCCGACGATAAAATTAAAAAAAAACTTTAGAGTTAAGTGATTAGTTTTGTTTTGGAATTTGAGTTTTCATATGACCCGCTACGGGTTTTTATAGTTTGTTTTACAATATTATAACTATCCCGTTACGGGTACTTCATATTTCTTACTATTTGTGAATAAATGTTCTTTAGAAGAAACAGAACTGTTATTTTTATAGCTTGATACGTAACAACACGATTAAAATAACAAATAAAATATTCACGAAGAAGAACATTTTGATGACTTTCAAATCAACTATTTTTGTTCAGCATGAAACTGTGGGTAGAGTCTCTATGTCAACCTTCATCTATGAAAAGGTACTCCTGCATAGAATCGCGTTAACATGTCTTATATTCTAGTGAATTGAAATTGTATTTTTGTAGTGGAAGACACACTACAGCACTCCCCCGCCAGAATTATATGTTGGATAGAATTCGATGAACGGATACCACTAGTTTATTCATTGCTGTTTTGGGCGAAGCCGGGAGAGCTGTATTAAGATCACCGTACTTTTAAAAGCTGATCGTGATAGCTGTATTAATTTGACGGTCGTGGTCGCTCTTGTGTTGTCTTTAGCAGTCGAGAGTATACTGTGTAGGTTTTGTGTGATCGTGACTAAGTAGCAACAGCGCGAGGAGGGGGATAATGTCGCAGTTACAAGTAGCAATTCAATTGTTCACAATGTGAACCATCCATCGAAGAAGGCGTGTTTTATTGAAGTGGGCGTTACTGTTAAGAAAGGCGTGTTCACATCACGTCTGAAGGTCATCAATGTGAGGAGAGAGTAGATATCTCAACCTTCATCTATGAAAGAGTACGCCCTGTAAGAGTACTAGTCCTAGTGTTTTTATTTTATTGGGCACCTGGGCCGCGAAGCGGCCCCTATCCCATTCATCTGGAATTTTAACACAGTTTTGGTTGAGCATTGAGGTAAGCAGGCAGTGGAGTTGCTTTTATGAATGTTTCAAACACTTTGCTTGAAGTTATCGCTCAGTCCTGCCCTGTAAGAGTAGAATCGAGTTTTATATACTAGTCAATTGGAATAGTATTTTTCTAGTGGGAGATACACTACAAGACGAAAAGTTACTTTTTAACTAAAGATGTCCTAACATTTCGCCAGTGAAAATTTTATTTGTAATGAGGTTGAATATTAAAATATTTCTGCAAATTAATGTGAAATTCATATAATTTTCTATCGAACACATATTGCACTATTTCCAAAGTATAGTTCGAAGGACATATATTCTGCGCCTACGCCCCTAAAAACTTTTGTTATTATTTTTAAATTGTTTTAAAACAAAGTTTAAAAAAATGTTCCTAAAAGAAATTTTTTTTTTTTTCGATAGTTGAATGATTAATGTAAAATTTTGATATGACGTGGAGGTATCTACTTTACGATTAATTTTCAAAATATTATTAATGTTGCTTCTGTTAAAAATATGGTATTATAATTTATTTATTTTTTAACAAAATAACGATACATTATATGTTTTAAATATCGAGTTTTATAACTATAATAATTTATGTCCTAAGTTCTGCCGATATTTGGTAGGATATTTTATCTGAAAATGAAGCTGTTTTAAACTCCGTGTCCTAGTAACTCCTAAATCAAGCAACAAATAAGAAGCTAATTGTTTACATAAAAAATCTATGATCTAAGAGATGGAAAATATCGCTCACATGACAGTAGAACTCTTCTGGTGACCAGCGATACGGAATTGATTTCGCTGAAAAGTCACGCCATCGGATGGCATAAATGCAATGAGATACCTGCAAGTGAGGTTGTATCTCGGTCCTGACTGGTTGTTGAAATGTCGATTATGTTTACGTTAGCAACTATTCTTTCCATTCTATTTCGAGTAAGCCAAGCCCATCAAGTATCAATTTTCTTACGTGACACATACTAATTCTTTGTCAAAGATTTCAATTCTTTCACTATATATTAATACAGAGACTTAACACAAAAACAGGCATGAAGCCGTGTGGAACATATTCAGCGCATCGAAGTTGCTAGGTACACAGAGCAAAATATATCATGGTTACAATAAAATACATAAGCAAATAAATAAAAGATGTAGACGAGAAAGAATTATATTTCAACTCATTCGATATGCGATACGACTCTGTAATTAATTAACTTATAGTTAATTAACATTCTGACTTATGTAGAAAAACTCAACTCAACTGTAATACGCCATTTTGCTGATAAAGATTAGCCGGCGCTGACGTCATGTCATATGTGTGGGTAAGGGAGTTCTTCTTCTTCTTGAAGTGCCCAATTGACATAACACGAGAGTTTCGAAAACGGAGAACAATCGGGTTTCGGGAGGTGTGGTTAGATTTCATCTTCTCGAGAACTTTTTCCTCTTTCTTTAGAGAGGCGAAATTCTGATGTTAAAATCTCATAGACGCTTAACCCGCCTTTACTAACTACTATTTCAAGTCTCAGATTTTATTTTATCTTGTACTTTGTATTAAATATAAATTGACTATTCGAATGCAATTTCATTTGCAGTTTTTTTTTTAAAGTTTATTGTAGAAATTTTGGAATTAAGTAATAATTTTTCAAATTATAATGTTAAAGATGTTTGCCTTTATGTTTTCATTGCAGAAATTAGAACTATACTTTTACACAACTTAACCCAAAGCATAAAATTTATAATTCTCATAATTTTTTATTAAATTTTATAGCAGGTTGTGCTTTTATATAACTTAATCAAATTCGTTACTTTTTTGTGTTTAATTCATTTTACAATAAATACATTTTTCCGATAAAATTGATATTATTATGTTATTGATATTAATATATTTATTCGACTTTAATATCATCTGAGGATAGATTAGGAGAAAAATCCAGTGCTCGGAGTGCAGGTTAAATGCATACCGGGCAGTGGCACTGAACCCTAAAAAAACATTGATGTAAGGCATACCGGCATTCACTAGACCTAGTATATATATTTCGGACAGTTACCAAAGCGACTGTCAGCATTCACCGGTGGAAGTCAACGGAATTTCGGTCATTCACAATAACATATAAATTTCAACTCACGCATTTGTCGTTTATTCAATTTTTTATCAATTAGTTATTTAATTTCTAATTAAAAATTATCATGGTGAATAAACTATTTTTTATTTTATTTTTAGCCTATAATGGAATTGGAATTGAAGAGACATTTTGCACTGGGTTCTGTTTATGGGTAAAATCTTTTTCATTCATTATTTACATTCTCTTTATTACAAAGTGATTGAATTTCTTTCTACTACAGTTTCTGGCCATATTTATAGACGCACTAAGATTCTATGTGAATTATCAGGTAATACTATACAGCTGTATTGTTTTTATGTGACTGTTAGCACTTGTTTACGTTTAGTGTATCCAATTGGTTAAATGAGACGATAGATAATATAAATTCGATTACTGGGTAAATTAGACGATATAAATATAGAATATTTATTATATCAAGCATTATAATAGTATATTATAATAATTTGACCAAAATATTAGACGCGCTATAGTGTTTTAATAATGACATGTTTTGTACGAGTTTACAGGCAATACTTTTATATATAAGCATACATGCAATGGGGATTCCATAGATTTTTATATACTTCATATTTGTATTTATTTTTAACGTATTGCATTGCAATGTTAACCAATTGATACTGGAACGTAAACAAGTGCAAACAGTCGTGTAAAAAAATACAGCTGTACAGTATTACCTGATAATTAAGATTTCACATAGAATCTTATAGTGCATCTCATAATTTGGCCAGGGACTGTAACTTTATTTCAAAAGATCCTTTTTGGTCAAGAAAATGACAAGGAGTAGTAGTTTTTACTTATTCAATGATTGTTTTTAGTAAACCTTCAATGATATTATTTTTCAGACATTATGAGGCAAATCGGCCTCTCATTTCAATCGCCGATCCTCAACTATTGCGGGACATTTTCGTCAAAGATTTTGTACACTTCGTCAACCGAAGAGTAAGTTAATCATTTTCTTTTGATATTAACGCCTCTACGACTGAAATGACTTATTCACAAAGCCTTTCTTATAACCTTGTTTCGAAAAGCAAATCACAATGAAAAAAAATTAAAGGGGTCATTTACAATGCTGTAACAAAATAATAAGTATTCTCTGCATATTTTACATTTCGGAAAATAATACAAAATGTTTATTATTAAAAACAGCTGTTTCGACACTATTTTTGGTGGTATATTTTTCTGTTCCATTCATATATTCATGTTTCAATATTTTATATATTTCACATCAGCTTCCTTAGAACGTATGTCAATTCGTAGTTGGCCACCAAATAATAATTAAATAATACAAACTACGGCAAACAACGTTAAAGAGCACAAAAAAAGTTTTAAAACCAAGGTTTTTTTGTGCTCTTTAACGTTGTTTGCCGTAGTTTCTATTTTAGCACAAAGGTCCCCCACTTGTGTTTTTAATTAAATAATAGTCAAAAGTTTTAAAAAAACTACGTTTTAATAAAAAAATTAAGCCAAATAAAGACAAATAATCAAAAATATAATCAACTTTCAAACAATTAAAAAGGAAATTTTAAAAAAATTCTTTTAAAAATGATAAAGAAAAGCATATTTCCTCGTTTTTTCCTTCACTTAAAACTACAAACAAATAATTTTATTAAAAAATCGAAATGAAATGGACAAATAATGCCAAAACCCTTTTTTTGGCCCCAAGGTTTTAATGCAAAATTATCTTAACAGTTTCTTTTGGCTTCGGAAACTATGTGTAATAATATTTTGATCCGTTTGTTCATGCTTACGTCTTTTAAAAAAACAAATTCTTGAACTTTTACTCTATTTTTATATTTTAAAATCGTGAAATAAGAATCATGTCACAAAGGAACCACTCATTCAACAGAACTGACATTTCAAATGTATGCTCTCATAGCGACGAGAATTTTTTAGGCGTGGTTAAAAAAAAACTTAAAATCGTACCGATAGATGGCGATGCAATACAGCAAAAACTAAGAATGTCGTTAATCGAGGCAAACAATGAACAGTACTGTGGAAGAAAAAGGCATTACTTTATGACGCACAGTCCCTGACCAAATTATTAAACGCACTATAAGATTTTATATAAAATCTTAATTAACAGATGATACTATACAGCCTTATTGTTTCTTCGCGACTGAAACCGGTTTGCACTTTTTTACGTGTGTGTATCAATGAAATAAATTAGGCGATATATAATATAAACTCGACGATTGGATGAATTAGAAGATGTATTTTATAAATATATAGAATAGAATATCAGATATAATGTAATAATTAAATCAAATTATTAGACTCACTGTAGTTTTTTAATAATGACATGTTTTACTCGAGTTTATATACAATATATTTATATTTAAGCATACATGTAATGGGTTTCGATTCAGGAGATTTTTTTTAGATACTTCCTATTTGTATTTATTTTTAATGTATTGCATTACAATGCTAACCAATTAATATACGAACGTAAACAAGTGCAAACCAGTTTCAGTCGTGTAAAAACAACGAAGCTGTATAGTATTACATGATAATTAAGATTTTACGTAGAATATTTAGTGCGTCTTATAATTTGACCAGGGACAACCCGTAAATCAAACAATAAATGGACAGTTTCCTTCGACTTGACCTTTTCGTGTTACAAATGATATAATTCTAAATATTAATTTATGAAGAATTTTTGTTTCAATTTGTGTTCAAAAAAGTTTTAGTTCGAATTTCTAATGATATTAGTTTTTTTCCAGCCGTTTAAATCGGGTGATAAAATATCGGATAAAATGATCTCAATTCTGGAAGGAGATGAATGGAAAAAGGTTCGAAGTATCATATCTCCTACATTTTCTACTGGAAAGCTTAAAAGGGTGAGTCATTTTAAAAATATAGTCACAACCTGGCTCATAATATTTTTCCTATACTCATTTTGACAAATTTTTATAGATTTTTTGACTATAAAAATTTATGAATTTATAAAAATCATTCGACAGCAGTATACCTTTTAAAACAAAGGAGTCGCGTTTTATTATTAGGAAAAATACTTTTAGAATTTTTATACATTTTTTTGTCTTATAAAACTGATTAAATTTTTTTATCTAAATATCAAACAATTATGCTATTTATGGTTTTGAGTAACTAATTGATAACTACAATATTTGATCCAGGAGTTCCCTTGTCTTCTGGATTGGATTCAAAATTATAACGCTACGGAGTTGAACGTTAGTAGTCGTAAACCCAAAAACTGTATGTGGCTGTTCAATGACTGTTATAAAACGATCAACTGAGAGTCGTGATGGCTCAGGAGATAGAGCATTCGCCTTTCAATGAGGTAAACCGGATTCGAATCCCAGCTAGGGCTGGTCGATACAAATTCCGCATCTGGTCAGCACCGGCCACAGTGGTGACGTAAAATAACCTCAGTGTTTTTTTTTTTTTTTTTTTTGGTTTTTTTTTCAAATGGCAGGCACTGAACTTTATTCTTCGCCTTAGAAGATGCCGGAACTGTTACTCATTTTACAATACCCAGTGGGCACCTGTGAACCAAAGTCACGGAGGCGAGCAACATTACCCACGCCACACGGGATTCGAACCCGCAGCCATTGGCTTCGCAGTTAGGCGCCTAAACCGCTCGGCCACCTGGTCGCAACCTCAATGGTAGACGGATCATGTGTTAATGTCCACTTGCCGTCAGGCTAACCGCGAGAGGTTTTGCGGTGTTTTTCTCTCCATGTAACGCAAATGTGGTTTAATTTCATGAAAAAGTCTTCCATGAAGACAAATTTCTCATAACACTTGATCCAAAGGTCTCCTTGTCTTCTGGATTGAGATCAAAATTATGAGGCTACATTCGTAAACCCAAACTCAGGTCGACTCTTCAACTATGGTAATAAAATAAAATTTAAAAAAAAAAAAACGATCAACTGTAACTGACGTCATTGGTCACATGTGTGGGTATATTTCATTTTCTTCTTGAAGTGCAAGTACCCATTGTATAATTTTATCAGAAAAAAATGAAGGAAAAAAATACCGTGTTTCTCAAACTGTGATTGCACGATGGCCTTGCATGTATACTGCTGGAGACTGAACATCCGCTATTTGTGAAAATAAAATATCAAGAAATCGAAGCACATTTAAGTTTTTCCACCTCATCTCCGAGAAACAAAAACTTTTACAGTACCTGAAACGTGAGTTTTTCGCACATTTTAATTTCTTCTTTGATCACACACTAGAATAAGAAAATTTTTCATGTACCGCTGAAGTGTAATAATCAAATGTTGTTCTATTACGCCATTTATAAAATAATAAGGAATATAACACGTAGCAAACGATATGTTCATTGGAAAAAACAATGAATAAATTTTTAAAAAAGTAATTTAAATAAAAATAACAGATGATAATTTTAATTATTATTAGATTAGGAATTTATCCAAAAATATTTCGATATGCGATGACTTTTGTGAAATAAAACTTTTATTAGTTTTTGATTTCTTGAGAATAAAGATTTACTATGTTTTTTAAAATATCTCATGCAGTTTTGTAATGAATAGATTAGTTATTATTATTTAATACCCATTCTGAAATACTCATTTTAATTATTGAATAGTATTAATATTTATCCTTAATTATTATATATCGTAATATTAATATATATAGTAATTGAGTACTTGCACTTTAAGAAGAAGAAGACCTTTAAACACATGTGACCTATGCCGTTATTGCCAGCTAATCTTTATCAGCAAAATGGCGTATTAAGTTGAGTTGACTAAGTTTTTCTACATGAGTTAGAATTTTCATTAGCGATAAGTCAATTAAATACAGAGCACATCAAATTAGCTGAAATATAATTCTTTCTCGTCTACTTCTTTTACTTATCATTTGTTTATGTATTTTATTGCAAACGTGATATATTTTTGTTTTGTGAACCGAAAAGCTCTTAAGATTATTTTGTATTTAAACCTTTGGAGTAAAAAAAAAAAAAAAAAAAAAAAAAGAGTTTTGGCATTATTTGTCCATTTTATTTTGATTTTTTTAGTAAAATTATTTATTTATTTGTAGTTTTAAGTAAAAGAAAAAACGATTGCTGATTAGTTTTTGATTATTTGGTTTAATTTTTAACGGTTTAATTTTTTTATTTCAACAATTTTCATTTTTTCATTCGACATTTTTAATTTTTTTATTCAACAATTTTCCTGGCAACTTCGATGCATAATTAGTTTGCTTATGTTCCCCGCGGAATCGTGTCTGTCTTTGTGTGAAGTCTCTGTGTAAGTACATGGTGAAAGAATAGAAATCTTTGAGAAAGAATCTTTGTGAAAGAATTTAGAATGTGTCAGTTAAGAGAATTGATACTTGACGGGCTTAGCTTACTCGAAATAGATTGGAAAAAAAGGTTGCTAACGTAAACAAATGCCACGTTCTAACAGCCTATCAGGATCGAGATACCCACACTACGTCATTTGCAAGTATCCCATTGTACGAACAGTTTTGGTGGCCCCTGTACATATTTTCTTAATATAACATTTTTCCGATTTATTTTAAAAGCTCTTTGATATCTGGGCCAAATCTTTTATCTACTGTTTTTTTTTTTTTTTTTTTTTTTTTTTTTTGCATTGAAGGCATGTTTTTAAAAAATAGTTTGCTTTGTAAAGTACCATTCTGCTTAAAACCTCTATGTTTGTACATTATTCTTTGTTTATAGCAAAGTTTTTCGTTTTTATTTTTATTATTGTTATTATTATTATTTTTATAAAAATTTCAATACAATAAAATGCATCTGAATATTTGTATCAAGGGTATATTAGAGTGAGTTACTTCTTTGGAAATATTTGAAAATAGAACTTAGTATCCAATTTACTATTTCAAACAACAGTCATTTCATGTTTTTATTTTTTAAACCAACGTTAAACAGCCGACCCGTTTTGGGGTATACGACTATGAATGTTCAATGCCGAATTTTTGAAAAAACTTACACACGTTACAAGGAAAGAGAAACCACGAAAGCCTTCCAGATGGCAGCGGGATTCTAACCCATGATCCACTTAGGAAATGTCGGCGCAAGTCAAGAACCGAATTCGTTTAGTAGCCGGTTCAAACCTAGGCCACATGATTGGGAGGTCACCGCAAACAAGAGTCATTGAAACGGGGCTCAAATCATGTATCAATGACAGTTGTGATTTATTATTTTAACCCTTATGATTGTGATGTTTAGGTGATGAGCATTTTTAAAGACTGTTCAAAGACTTTGATTCAAAACTTCAGAACTGCTGCTCAAAAGAATGAACCTGTAAATTCAAAAAGGTATGTCTTACTTTTCCGCTTCTTATAGTTTGAGCATCCATGACAATAACCAATTATACCTTCAGTACGTTAATTGAGTCATTATATAATATACAGTCCCGGGCCAAATTATTGGACGCACTATAACATTCTATGTAAAATCTTAATTATCAGGTGCTACTATACCGCATTATTGTTTTTACGCTGCTGAAACCGGTTTACACTTGTTTATGTTCGTGTATCAATTGGTTAACATTGTAACGCAATACGTTAAAAATAAATACGAATAAGAAGTATGTAAAAAAAAATCTCCCGATTAAAAACCCAATGTATCTATGTTTAAATATAAAAGTATACCTATAAACTCGTGCAAATCATGTCATTATTAAAAAACTACAGTGTGTCTCATAACTTGGTCTAATTAATACAATATTCTAATATAATGCTTGATATAATAAATATTTCATATTTATATAATATATCGTCTAATGTATCCAATCGTCAAATTACCATTATATATCGTCTCATTTAACCCATTGATACATTAACGTAAACAAGTACTTTTCTCAGCTTAATTTCCTAATTTCAATTAAAAATTCTTATAAAATCAAATCAATCTGCGATTAAATACGTTAAAGTTTACAGTGTATTATCATTGATAGTCATTGAAATACTGCAATAAAGTATTTGTATATACTGTAAGTTTTAATAAACCTAATGAAATATTCGAATGCATTATACATTTAAACATACATTTGCTGTTATACTGTTACTGTTATGTATATACAAAAAAAAAAAAAAAAAAAAAAAAACTATTACGAAACTGACCCAAAACACGCAAAATAATATCCAACAAATCCTAAACTGCAAACGATAATTTTACGACCACATCAGCCATTCAATCATTTTACAATTCCATCAAAATATAAACCAAACGATCGGTCTCCGAATACACTCCGGATCAAATAACGAAACGAAAGTACATATTTGTGAGACATTATTGACGTTGTAACAAACTTGTCTTTTTACAAATCGCAAAATACGATATGTTTACAAAAATAATGGCTTCTGATTGGCTTCATTGAGCCATCTTAATTGCGTAAATTTAGCTGAATTCCGCCCTAATATCAGCAACGATATTAATTTTTCGCAGCTAGATGACAAAGTTAACCATCAGAAAGCTGCATTTTTTATGATGGACATAAAATTGTCAGAAAATCAATAAAATGGACAGAACATTATTTCGTCTGACCATTGGAGGGGGGGGGGGCACTTTATAGCTACTAAGTTTTAATCAATTTTCTTGTTATCCACAATGAGGTGAAAAATTTAAATACCTCGGTTCTTTATTACTGAAATAGTGAAGCAGAAGGGGCCCCCAAAGAAGTTTTTGCCCGGGGACCCAATCAGGCTAAGTCGGGACTTGATTATGGGCTGTCGTACAGGCTCGTCTCATGTATAAGGGGATGTCGTAAAGGGGTTGAATTCTATAGACGTAAAGAGATTTCTCTATTCTTGTATTCTCTTTCAGGTTTTTTGGTGCATTTACGATGGACGTGATTGCGAGCTCCGCTTTTTCTACCAAGATCGACTCACACAATGATCCAGAAAACGATTTCGTTCGGGCAGCCAGGAGAGCTTTCACACCAAAGTTTAATTGGAGATTGATCTTATTTCGTATGCTCAATTCTTTTTTAATAATTTATTCGGATCTAGATCAACCCATCATTTTTTCCCCTTCCATTCTTCTTTCTTTATAGTGATATCTCCGAAGATTTTGAAACTGTTGAACATCTCTTTAGCAGATCCTTCCGTCAATGGATTTTTCAGCAACGTTACTACACAGATAATAGAACAAAGGAAAAGGACAAAACAGGTAAAAATAGAACATATTATGTTAATGATTATGTTCATACAGTCAAACCCCGCTATAGTGAAACTTCAAGGGACCGAAATTTCGGCTCACTATAACCGTGAGTTTACTATATCCATACTTCAAACAATTTTAGCTAATTTTTTGAACTGCTCCCTTTTATTACAAGCTATTTAAATAAATGACCATTAAAAATAAATACAAAAGTGATTAAAAATCAATATGTAGTAACAAAAAAAATGTGTTAACTTTTATTTGTATTACTTTTTGTCTTGCGTACAAAAAATATAGTGATGTGAGACTGAGATAGAAGAAGCAAACAAGAAATAATGCTTATGACTACATTCCACTCAATGAATGGTTTTAAAAATCATTATATGTATTTTATGTAGAAATTTCAAAATTACCAAAAAATAAAGAAGAAAAAAATGAGTCGAAAGCAGAAAAAAGTTCATAATATCCAATTTCCTCTCTTCTTCTCTCAAAAAATAATATTATATGTGTACAGTAAGGCGCGAAAATTTCGTTTACTATATCCGGAAGTTCACTATAAACTATGTTCACTATAGCGGGTTTTGACTGTAGTAGTAGTGGGGTGTCGAGTCAATGTGTCGCTTACAATTCGTCGTGGTACAATTCATCGTACACAATCCATCGGGGCCGCAGTTCCGAGTAAGCACAATTCGTCGCGGGCGCAATTCGTCGTCAGCAACAATTCGTTACAGGCACAATTCGTGGGAACACAATTTGTTGGCTCGACGACGTTGCGAGTATAATTTCTTGCGATTTCGATGAAATATATCTATTTGCGAAGACAAAACTCTTGCATTTTCTACGAAACCTAACTAAATATTTAATGTGAATAGCCGTTCAAAAAAGCACCTCAGAGACTCGTTTATTGTTACTGAATAGATTATTGTAAGAGACTGACCTTTTCGACTCTTTTGAAACATTTCTTTTAGATTGTGTGTTTCTTGCGAAATGTTTAAGAGAAATTTTTACTCTTTAATAGACCTGCCTAAACTGTTATTTTAAGTATCTCATATTTCGAGGATCTGTCTGTAGGTAACTATATATATATTTAATAGCTTTAAAATGAGGAAATTCTCAGTCAATATTCTGATGGCCCTATTCCCTTAATATTGACTCATTGTACTCAAATTGGACCACTTATTATATTACCGAGTACTAGTGTACCCCAACAGATGAAATAATTATAGGCTTATTAGGGCTTATCTTAATAATTATAGGCTTATCTCCCCTTAACAACAACAACAACAAAAGTACGTTTTTACTTTGTAACATTATATATACTCATTAATTGTTATCCTTAAAATTAGACCATTCAGATAGAATAACGCCATTATTTTATGTGTTATTTTGTATCTCTTATTATTTTATGTCAATTAAAATGTTTTTTTTTTTTTTTTTTTTTTTTTTCTTTTTTTTACAGAAACGGAACGATTTCCTTCAGTTGCTGATGGATGCTGCAGAAGAAGAAGATGATATTGACAGCGGACCGAACTATCAAAATGTTTTCACAAATGACGGCTCTCATAAAAGTAATTATGAATTATCTCTACTTTTAAGAACTGCTTATAAGAGTTCAGACCATCATTAAATGAGACGATCCGTCCCCCGAGGAAAGTTTTATTTTTAACGACTAGAGGGTGGTGGAATCATTACTAATTTTTGTATTAGCAGATGATGTGGGCCTAATGTCTAATAGGAACATTTAAAGATTTAGAAAAGTTAGCTAACATTAGGGGACCTTTGGCTTGCAGGGAAATAAACTAAATATGGGCTGTTATGGACGGACCAACCACGAGTGTAGTAAACACTGAACTTGGTTTGAAAGGGTGACAGAATTCAAATATCTTGGCTCAATTATCACTGGGAAAAAAATGAATTAAACCTAGAGATAAAGGCTAGACTGGCATATGGTAACAGATGCATAAGTTGTTTATTCATCCTTCATTCATTTTTCGAAACATATTCTTGTAAAATCTATTATTTGTAATGCATTTTAAACTGCAAATTATTGTCTGCACAAGAAGCTTATAGTAAAAAATATATGCTTACTATTTATGTAGATAAAATATTCTAAAATCTATGTTCTTATACAGAAGTCAGATTGACAGCAGAATTTAAAAAAAAAAAATTAAAGCAAATGCACGTTAAAGTTATAAAGTTAATAGAGTTTTTTTTTTTTTTTTTTTTTTTTTTTTGCAAAACTTTTTTTTCCATTTTGTGTGCTTATATAACGTGTTCTAAATGCCTTCACGGAACAATTCAGTTTTTCGTCTAAGACAAAAATCTGCAAAATCGATTGCATGATGGTTTGCGACCTCGAAAACCATATAGTTTGATTCTATTTTTTCAGTGAAATGCGTTTGAAAATGTATTTCTCTCTCATCTTTTAGATCTGTTCCGATTTAAGCCACATTTACTTGAACTTTAAAAATTAAAGAGTAAAGAAGATTCCCCCTTCAAATAGGTTATAGGGCTTCGTATCCCAGCCTCGAACATCTTTAATAACAAATACGAATTATTGTATCTTAGGCGGAAAGCAATGTTTCTACTTTTCACCATCAAATTATTATTTTCAGATTATTTCGAAGTTTACAAAAATTTTTAAACTGTAAAATGTCAATAGCAACGATGACCTCAAATTGCTCTTATTTTTACTGATAAAATCTGAAGATAGGATCATCTGATAAGATAGATGGAAGTTAGCAGAAAGATGGTAAAAGTTCATCGAACAGGTAGGTACTTTATTTATGGATCACTAGAGCTGCACAATGAGCTATTGGAGATGGTCTGAGAAACATTCTTGAGGATGATCCGAAGCTTGGCCAAAGGATACTCTGAGTGATCTTTGTTCCCCAAGATCCGAAGACATGTCATCGCAGTTTTGATCCTCTGCAGAGGGGATGACTCCCTTGCTTTGGTAGCGCGATGACCTGCTTTCGAAGTCTACTTCTTTACGGTAGAACAGTTTAACAATGACTGATACCGTACACCCTCAATCACTACGCAGGCTGATCAAAGTGGTCGCCCATCCGCTTACTGACCACCGCCACTCCGCTTACTGACCTTGTGTGTTTTGCTGGGAACTGTGTCTTTTTCAACGCGGCTAAGTAAAAGTATTCTATTTCAACAGATATTCATTTCTTGTTGTAGGTCTTACGATGAATGAGGTGATTGCGCAGTGCATTATTTTCTTTTTGGCTGGTTATGACACTACGGCTTCAGCCCTCTCCTTCTCCTCCTATTTACTGGCCATCCACCAAGAAGTGCAAGAGAGGGCCCGTCAAGAAATCATCTACTTCTTAGAGAATGATGTGAGTTGCTATATTACAGATTCCATCAAAAAATAATTTTCATCGTTTATGTTGATTTCATGATGGTCCGGCATTATTTGATGGTCGCCATCATCCAACATTTTTAATTTCGTGTTCATGGGTTTTGATATGCCAACAAACTTCCATCGCACCATGATGGCTACTTTAATACTATGATGGTCAACCATCAAGTGAATCTTGACTCTCATGGACCAACAATCCATGATGATTCGTGATGGTTCCAACAATACGTTTCCATCATGGTTTATTGGGAATTCTTGTTGGTTCTCAGGAATAAACCATCCAAAAAAAATTTTGTTTTCTTTTTCTTTTTTTATATTGGAACATCATAAATCAGTCCCAATTCCTAGATTTATTTTTAGCATATAGTCCCTGGCTAAATTATTAGACGCACTCTAAGATTCTATGTAAAATATTAATTATCAGCTGATACTAAACAGCCTGATTGTATTTAGGCGGTTTGCACTTGCTTACCTTTATGTATCAATGGATTAACATTGTAATGCAATACGTTAAAAATAGATACAAATATGAAGTATATGAAAAATCTCCTGAATAAGAACCCGTTACATCTATGTTTAAATATAAAAGTATTGCCTATTAACTCGTGCAAATCATGTCATTATTAAAACACTACAGTGCGTCTAATAATTTTATCTAATTATTATAATATACTAATATAATACCTGATATAATAAATATTATATATTTATATAACATATCGTCTAATTTATCTAATCGTCGAATTTATATCATATATCATCTAATTGAACTCATTGATACACGAACGTAAACAAGTTCAAACCGGTTTAAGTCGCGTAAATACAATAAAGCTATATAGTATCACCTGATAATTAAGATTTTACATAATCATTTAGTGCATCTAATAATTTGGCCAGGTGACTGCACAATAATTGCTATTTAGCTACAATTAAGTTTAACATACAAGAAAATTTCAATTACAAAATTGGGCTTTGTATATGATTATAAAAGGAATAAATTCCGTTCGGATACCAATATGTTTTTTGTCATTTAGGCAGAACTGAAACAATTTGTTTATTAGTTAACTAATTGAGTGACATGATTTTTATGGACAACTCCTTTCATTCAATCTGGTATTAACATTTTAAATTTCATATTTTATGAGTTGTCTCATAAAATTAAATTGTTCAACCTATTTAAAGTTTCAAAAATTACGTTAAAAGGTTAAAAAACCTCTTCAAACCTAACCAAAAAAATCTAAAAATGTAAAATTTGATCATGCTTTAAAGTTCCATAATTGTTAGAGTTTTATAATATGGGTAACAAAATAAACTTAGAACTCTCTGATAATACGTTTTTATAAATTATAGATAATATTTTTAAATACAAAATGTCTTTTCGGACAAAAAATAAATTAAAAAATTTGTACACATTAAAGATTTAGCCGAGGAAAAAAAAATGTTATCAGAACTTGACGAATTGAGATTAAAATTAAGAAAGGAGAAATGGTCATAGGAATTTGAGGCAAGTGATGCATTCTCCAGTTTAATCTGGTCATTCATCTTGCTTTGCTGTTTTAACTTTCCTAATAATAATTCGTTACTTTTTGAAACGGTATTTCATCTGTATTATTCACTAACGATGTTGCGCTTGGAGGATACAATAATGAACAAGGGGAAAGACATCAAAGATTTTAGTGAAAATCAGCAGATGAAGCATTTTATGTTATTAATTTTTACTTTATTCATTTTTTTTTCTTCAAAATAAGTACACTGATAAACATTATTGTTGCACAGTTTAAAGTTTTCTTTAAAACGCACCATTTTTTAATTTTTAAAATAAAATTTGAACTATGAATTCTGAATGTAATATGAATTTGAAATGTACGGCAAAATTAATGTTAGCCACTGATCAACTCAATACATAATACAGTCAAACCCCTCTATAGTGAACATGGTTTATAGTGAACTCTCGGATATAATGAATGAAATGTTTGCTCCCGTGCTTTGCTATATACATATAATATTATTTTTTGCGGATATAGTGATTCAAAAGAAGAAAGCAAATTTGTTATTATGAACTTTTTTCTGCCTTCGACTGATTTTTTTCCTTCACTCTTTTTTTGCAATTTTGAAATTTGTACATAAAATACATATACCAATTTTTAAAACCATCTATTGAGTGGAATGTAGCCATAAACATTTTTTCTTGTTTGCTTCTTCTATCTCAGTTTACCATCCCTATATTTTTGTACACAAGACGAAAAGTAATAAAAAAATGTAAGTTAACACATTTTTTGTTACTACATATTGTTTAATTATTTTTGTACTTCTTTTCATTAGTCATTTATTTTAAAAATGTGTAATAAAAAGAAGCAGTTCGGAAAAATGAGTTAAAATCGTTTACAGTACGGATATTGTGAACTCCCGGTTATTGTGAATCGAAATTTATGTCCCTTGAAGGTTCACTATAACGGGGTTTGACTGTATAATAAATGACGATCAAAAAATTGTCTGCCACCCAATCATGACTTTTTCCGTCGTACCCCATATTATCATTTCGTAAAAATAATTATGATGAACCTTTCTGTTGAACAAATTATTTCATGTTTAATTCTTAATTTAGAAAAGAACCTTGTAAATGCTTCTATACATTATTAATACCAACATTTTTTATAGATTGAAAAATTGTTTAAATGTCACAGTTTCCTAATTTTACTCTATAAAGGTACTGTTCTGAATCACAAGGGAAGGCTGTCAGGGTTTATATATTTATTATTCCTTTAAGGTTACAGTGGACTCTCAATAAGTTTTTCTTAAAAAAAAATACTGCTACATTGCTGTAACTTGCAGGGATTGTTTATATTTAGAGAGAGAGAGAGAGCATTAAAAAATAATAATTTGATACGTAATTCATACTATAACATGAAAAATTTAAAGTTTAAAAAAGCTCAGTGCGCTAAATTTTCCCTTAAATTTAAAGATTATTCGTTCATTTCAACTCTATTTACATTTCTCTTCAAATTGTAGGGAAAAAATCTACATATTTTTCTACTAATGTCCATACAGAGGAGAAAAATAAAGTTTCGGCAATAAAAAAAATTAAAATCGTTCATTGAAATGACTATAAAATATGTTGTAGTACCTTATTTCGAAATTTTTTCTCTTCAAGTTTTTGTTTTTATTGATCTAAAGAGTGTGTCAAAAAAGTTTCATGCAATAATCATCAAAATTGCAACGCATGGAACTATTTTAATTTCCAAATCGATGCAAAATTTTTGTTTTGAGAAACACTACACAAAACACTAACAATAACAAATAAAAAAGCAAAATAACATTAATATTGTAAAACGTTTTTCAAATTCTTATGATTTTAATAATTAATATGCTTTTTTATATCATTTAATTAATATAAATTGGTCAAAATTGATTTTTCGAGTGATTTTCACGATTTTGGGAGTCCACTGTAGCCTTAAGTACACATTCTGTCTGTATATTTTTTAAATAAATTATAGGGTGGCTTAACTTATGAATCTCTGAACAAGATGAAATATTTGGATAATATCATATCAGAAACCCTAAGAATTTATCCTCCAGCTGTTAGGTAAGTACTTTGATTTTACCTTTCAAGGACTCAATGGTTCGATAAGCTAATTAATTAGTTCAGATGGCATTTTAACAGCTTCCCTGATTATCCCGAGTAAACTCGGGCATTCGTCAATACGTTTTGTTTTATCACGTTTTTACTCGGCCGGAAGAAAAACAAAAAATAATCATAATCTGCTGTGATTTGGAAGTTTGCCACTCTTTGTTTGGGAGTTTTGCTATTTGTGGGAAGGCAAATGTGTTTTGTACAATTGTATATACGATGGTGGATGAATTTACATAGAAAAAAGGAATAAAAAAATGGGGTTCTCGAGTGAAAGAAATGCAGATGATTTTCCAGATGATGAAGATGTGAACCTATACAAAGACTGATATTTAACTTTTTTCATTTGCCCGAAATAATTTTTGATAGTAAACTGATGTAAATTAAATATTTTTTAAGCGTAAAAACAATAAAGCTGTATAGCATCACCTGGTTATTAAGATTTTACATAGAATTTTATAGTGCGTCTAATAATTCGGCGGAGGACTGTAGTGCTTTGTTTATGAGCTGCAAGTATATATTTATGTAATATAGTGTGACCTATGAAAAGGGGTATATAGAAGTGAGACACTTTAGGACGAAAGGGTGGACGGGTCAAAAATCTAACGCATCAGTTCCCAAAAGATGATCCGTGGAATCCTAGGGTTCCAAGGAAGGATCACGAGGGTTCCGAGAGTTAGGACTTTTTTAATGAGTTATGATTCATGAATTCAGTAATTACAATCATATTCAATCAATAATCCATTATTTTAGTATTTTGGTTATTTTTTGAAATTATTCAAATAAAATGCAAGTGAAAAAAGAAATAGCATTTTTTTAAATATATATATATAGCTATTTTCTATTGAAAATATTTTGGATTAATTATATGAAAGATATGAATTTATAAAAATGTAATTCGTATTTCCCATCTAATTTTTCAATTCAAAATGAAAGAACTAGATTCAACATGTTTGTTGACCCCAGGCAGCCATTTTAGCACGGAACAATTAAAAACCATCTTATTTTGTTCATTTTACTCCAAAAACAAATTTAGGAACTAATACGCCACTTTTTACAACTTGCCTAATTTTAAGAATGTTATTGACAGAAAGATGTTACCTTCTTCACAATAAATATTTTCAAAATATGTTGACAAACATTATATATAAAGTCGAGGTTGTGCCAAAACAAGTTCGACCATTCCGTAACCGAAAAGGAAATCGCTGATTTAACACAAAGATATTCTTAAATATTTATTTATTGAAAAAGTCATTACTAATTATTTCATGTTAAGAACTATTTTAAAATAAAATGTAGAAAAAGGAACATTAAGGACTAAGCATCAAGTTCTTTCTTCTTCTTCTGGTAATTATAAAATCCAGTTGATATTCATAGATTACAATGCATCAATTCTTATAATTTTTATCACCGCAAATTGGTAAATGCGAGAACTTATAAACTACCGTCATGAATTTGAAAATAACGAATTTTCCTAAAATGGCTCGATTCTATATATTCAGGTGATTTTGAAATAACTGCACTACTAACAATAACATATTTTAATTGTGGCCCACTATACTTCTGAGATGACCATCTTCTACACAAGGTGTTCAATCATTACCTCCCTTAATATTAGTAATGAAAGTAAATAAAAGTAACACATATAATGATGGAAAAATGAATAAAAGTAACACAGTTCAGGCTTATCAGATAATTAAACTAGCTTTGATTTTTTGAATTCCACCTACTTTTATAATAATTCGTCAGATTTCGATGTTATTTTTTAAATGGTTTAACAATGACTTTTTCTTGAATGGAATAACTTTTTTTTCACCTATGTATTTAATCTTTGACATTTTAGGTGAATAATTTTTAGACTTCGTTTTAAATACGCTTCTTTTTACATATAACGTTTGCTTTCTTGATTTGCATGATTTTGCCATTATTGATAATAAAATAAATTTGAAAAGATAATAAAACTGATATTTAAATAATATAAGTGATTATTAAAGGTATCAGTTTTTTAGTTAACAAAATAAATTATTCATTGAATCATGCCGTCAGTTGTGTTGTCTTAAAACTTTTATGTTTATTTACATTATTATCTTTTGTTCAAAGTAAATAGAAAAATTATTTGAAAATCAAACAGGTGTGTTTACCAGCAAATAATTTATTTAACTGTGTCATTGTTTTTAAAGCACAGCTTCTTTTCTACTTTGAATGTTACAAAAACAAAGACATCGGAAGCCGGTAACTTATAAGGAAAATAAAAGGCCCAGAAATTGACCAACTTTTGTTTTATATCATGCTTATTTAACTAATATTTAATAATATAATGATAAAAGTAACAATAATACTAATTTTATTAAACTTATGACAATAATAATAGTTTTATTAGAATTATGGTATGAATAATATTTTCAATAAAGAGAATTTTGATGATAATAATAATTACATTATAATTGTAATGCCTGACTTCTATACAAATAACCACACCAGATTTTCAGTAAACTTAACTTTATTCAAAAACAAAAGAAATTAGGCATTATTTTAACTCCAGCTCTTACCAAACCATGGGAGACTCTTTTTCTACCAAGACAAACATACATCTACCTTGATTTCTAATATGCCTCCGAGGAGGTGACAAAATGCGCTAAGTGCGCCTCAACAATCGCCAAACAGTTGCCAAACATTACATTAATTATAACATTTAATGATTCGAATAAATAGTGTTGAGTTGGGCTCTAATTTTCTTATGTATGTAATGCAATTTAAGTACAGTACAGCATATATTTTTTGTCTCTGTTTTAAAAACGTTACGTTCAATTCAATCCGATCGATTTATTAAAACTCTTATTAAATAATATAAGTTTTTATTAAAAAGAAAAATTATTTTCTAAATTCGATTAGCATTCATTAATTATAAGCTATAAAGTTTCTCTTTTTTTTATACTAGCGTGCATTATTTTTTTTTTTTAATTTTTACTGATAATGAAAATAATTTCCTCACAATTACTGCACCAGAAATTTCCTTATAATTAAGACACTAATAATTTCCTTTTTTTTTGTTTAACGCTAAGTTTATTTGTAGTAGTTGTAGTTAATTTACGTCACACTAGAGCTGCACAATGGGCTATTGGCGACGGTCTGGGAAACATCCCTGACGATGATTCAAGACATGCCATCACAATTTTGATCCTCTGCAAAGGAGTTTGCGTGGCACCCCCGCTTCGGTAGCCTGACGACCTGCACGTGAAATCGAGCACTTTACGATAGAACATTTTAACGAGGATCAATACCACACACCCTCGGCCCCTACGCAGACTGATCCCAGTTATCAACCAGTGATACTTAACTTCGGTGATCTGCTGGGAACCGTGTCTTAACGATCAGTCCACTGTGGGACAACACTAAGTTTAATTTAATACTTTGCTTATTACACGGATTGATTTCCGTATCTTGAATGTATACTTCATAATGTCATTTAATTAAAATGATGTAAAAATTTTTATGTCTTACTATTCAAACTTTTTAGACTATTTCTAAATTAAATAATAAAAATAAATATCGTCTGTACTAACTATTTAGCACCTCGCAAGCATAACTTAATGGGTCTTGGTTTGGATTTGATGGCGTCTTCACTTTTCAAATACGATAATCAAGAGTAATAGTAAACAGTGCGCATGCGTTGCTGCTGTTTGATAGTTTTTTTAGAATTCTTTTTTTCACTTTTAATTTTGTTATGCATTAAAGTCGGTGAGTTTATTTTTGAGATAGTTGGACAAGAGAGAGATCCCATAAAATACTTCTTGAATAAAAGAGAATTTCATCATTTGAATGATATTTTTATTGTTTTAATTAAGAATCAGAAATTCTGGATCGTTTTCAATACTAATTCAGGTCACAAATAAAGAGGATCCAAACTGATTGTCCCAAAAGTTAGAATTGAAGAATGAAAAAATACGCGATGCCAGGCCTAAACTTACCGAGGCTGAAAGAGCCAAAGCCAAAGAACGTCGACGGGAATACCTTAAGCTTTACACACAAACAGAAAAACGAAAGGATTCCGTTTGCAAACGCAAGCATGAAGCTCGTCACTCACAAAAGTACAAAAGTGGTTGAGAGAATTGAACCCTACCAAAGAGAGAATGGTGGCACTCCGAACCCCTTTCATGCAAATACGAGAATTGGGTGTTGATCACCAGTTAGGGATAAAAGGATCCATTGTCAGCGTACCCAATAACTTGCACAAGACCGTAGACTGTCTTCCGTGCAGAATAAACGATTCATTCACTATTCATGTAAAATTGAAAAAAAAAGGCCTAACTTTCAAATCATATTTCATGTATGAACTTGAGGATCCGAAACGTTGCAGCTTACAATCTCCATCAAACACCATTGTACCCACCCGAAAATGATCTCGATTGACTGTTCAATTTCTATTCAGTCGTCAAAAGAATTTAACAGAATGTGTCTGAGCTGCATTTGAATATGTTTGCGAAATTGTGTACCGAGCAGTTCAGGATTAACAGTTAAAAATATCCAAGATGAAAACACAATAAAGTTTCTTTTCTAAAAAAAAATTAGACAACCATTTTGCCAATGGGTAAGGCGATCACAATTTTTTTTTTATTCATATTTTTTCTGTCATTATTATTATTATTTTTTTTTTTTTTTTTTAGAACTGAACGGAAAGTTGAATCTGAATACGAATTGGGGGACACTGGCATCATTCTGGAAAAAGATATGATCGTAACAATCCCAATATACGCTCTGCATCATGATCCTAAGTATTTTCCGGATCCTGAGAAATTTGATCCAGACAGGTAATTCTCATTTAAATAGCTTGTTTTAAACGGTTCTCGGAAGGACTCAACATGTTTCTATTTAATCGGATGAGTATGTTCCAAACTCCTTATGTTTCTCGTGAAAGGGAAGAACATGTTCCTGACTCAACATGCTTCCAGAGAATTATGCCTATAAGCATTATTCCAGAGAATTAAATTTGAAGGAAGAAAGCTGTAAAAAAAGTTGTAATTTCCATGTGGGCAATAAAATGTTATAATAGAGAGTTCAGGGTTTCTTAAAGTGTTTGGTCTGACAACCCCCTAATATTTACGAACATTTCGTGGGACCCTAAATGCATTGCACAAATCCAACACAAGAGTGAGTGAAACTGTCAGTTTCATCACTTCAGTAATATACTGTAGCAGTTTTCGATAATCTATTCTAATTTTAAGGCATAGAGCAATGTGAGAATTTCAAATCAGCAAACAATCACGATAAAAACAAATTTCTTGTGAGAATTCAAGTATTGATCCTCTTACAGAGCAATGGAAAGGGTGTTTATTTTTAATCCTATTAACAATTCTTGGCAAAATGGTCGACAGGGCAGGAAGAAGCATTTCTTCAATATATATTTCTAATTAATATCTATTTTTATTTACATTGTGTAAAAAATATTCGGTAATTTGTTACATTCGAAATATAAGAACTGACGACTTTAAGTTACCGGGAATACCTTCTTAGAAACGTTTTATAGTTTGTCTACGGTAGGAACTCCCCCTTTCCGCAAAGTCTGAGGAGTCTGTTGCTATGGAAACAAGATTAGCGCATTTCAGGGAGGGTAACTTCTCTTCAGACTAGAACTAACAGAGTAGACCGAAGGAAAAGATTCCCTTTCTCTCGCCGACCGGAGCTAGATTCTGTCTAAAATAGTGACCCCACACCCCTACTTAAAATAGTTATACCTCTTAACCATAGTCACCGCCACGGGTTCAGATGAATGGCGAGGTGTGTTCTTACTTTAGACAAACTATAGCAATCGCTTTGAAAAAGATTCTTTTATCCGCTTCCCTGATTATCCCGTATGTATTGCAAATATTTATTACCCCGAGAAAAATGGGGTTTGGTAGAATTTGCCAGTACGTTTTGTTTTACCACGCTTTTAATCGGTTGGAAGCAAAAAAACATAATCTGCTGTGGTTGGAAGTTTGCCAAGTTTTTTTTGGGGGGGGGGGGGGGAGTTTTGCTGTTGGACTGTGGGACTGCACACCTGTTTTGTGCGATTGTATTTATGATGGTTGCTGAATTTACATAGCAGTAAGAGTAAAAAAAAATGGCGAATTCCTTTGAAAAGTATCCCTTTGGGTTGTCCCTTGTTTTAAGAACTATCATACAATGACTAATATTTATAACTTGAGATAGTGAATTAAATGTTTTTTACACATGAAAATTAAAACTTGTACATTATGTTTTGTTTTCGTTCCTTGCATTTATCAATATAATAAAAAATATGTTCTTTGAAATAATTGGTTAGATTCAGCTCGGAGGAACGGAAGAAGAGAGACTCCTATTCGTATCTTCCTTTCGGACATGGACCCAGAAATTGCATCGGTATGAGGTTTGCGCTCATGGAAATAAAAGTGTGCCTCGTTTATATCATCAACTCTTTCAACATCAAGACCTGTCCTCACACAAAAGTATGCTTTACTTCATTATCGACTCTGAAAAATAAAATAAAAGGCAATTATCAACAGATGAACTGTACAGTTCGTTCACCAGGCACTGGACCCCACCTTGTCGGGCGAAGAGTTAATTTTAGTGCGGGAGTAAGAAGAGAAACGTCACCGCGCTTGAAATTGAGACAACACTTAATGCACGCCAAAAAGCAAACGGTGAACTCACTGCGCTTTATCATCTCTTATTATACCTTCCGTTACTCTAGCTCATTAAATGTCTCAAACTATTCACTCAAAAGAGAAAAATATCAACAACTTCATGAAATATTTACTGTTAAAATATGCACATAAATATTGCGAAATAAATATTTTTGTTATACGATCGCCAAATAGTAACCTTGTTCAGTATTCCTGTTAACCTTCTCCCAAAAATAGCGAAATAGCACGTGATGAAGGCGGAGCCAACTCCTGGTGAACGAGCTTATACCTAAAACACAGGAACATCTTATTCCGATAAAACAACCTTCTGTCAGGTTTTAGCGCTAGAAATGATAGCTCTGGTCACTGACGGCAGCGCCATCTGTTGATAACTTTTGCAATGAATTTTACCTAAATTTTTTTCAGCTTTCATAATAAATATATCATTTGTTTCATTCCTATTTTATTAGATATTTTAAGAAACTTATATATATATTTTAACTTATATAGAAATTTATAACAGACATTATAGATATTTATATGTGTATTAATCAAGATATTTATATAAATATAAATTTAATATAGATTACCATAAATATTTTAAGAAAAATAATTTATTTTTGCTTGGTCTAACAAAAATGTTTACAAAAATTGTATGCTTTGTATGGCTTTAAACAGGTTCAATTTGCAACCTTACTTTATTTACGTTGGGGTGAACATTAATTCTTAAATTGGGGTGATGGTTACTTATGTTGGTTACTATTAAAAATTATAATGGTTCATGATGGAATTATTGATGGCTACCATCAAGAGTATGCTGATCCATCAATAGAAAACCATCAAAACTTGTGTTAAGACAGATAAGCAAAATGAGGACATTTTCATCTGAAAGCGATACTGTTATTAGAAGCTTATTAACAAATTGACCAAAAATAGAATAAAAAATATATACAGTTTCTGGCCAAATTATTGGACACATTATAAGATTCTATATAAAACCTTAATTATCATGTAATAACTTACAACTTTATTGTTTTTACACGGCTGAAACCGGTTTGCACTTAGTGTATCAATTGGTTAAATTAGACGATATATTATATAAATATTATAATATCAGGTTAACAAGTGTAAACAGTCGCGTCAAAACAATAAAGCTGTATAGTATCACCTGATTATTAAGATTTTATATAGAACCTTAGAGTGCGTCTAGTAATATGACTAGGGACTGTATAATGAGGAAGCAAATGCTTATTCAATTCAAGAATGTTGTGTTGAAAGGAAACAATATTCTCACTGTATTTTATTGAAAATTTTGATAATTTTTCGATATATATAATACGAATTATATTTATTTTTATTCGTTATACTATATATTGAAAAACGCACTTTTTCAATACATAGTATAGCAGGCTTCAAAAGCTGAATAGGCTTAAAAGTGGAATAGGCAAAAAAAAAACACACTTTTTTTTTCAATATATAGTATAACAGGCTTCAGAAGGCGAATAGGCTTAAAGGTGGAAAACGCACTTCTCCACCTTTTTTTTTTTTTGTTTATTTATTTTGTTCATTTATTTTTTATTTGTTTGTTTATTTTTAGATTCCCATACAGTTTCGACCGAATGCATTTGGACTTCTGCAACCCCAAGAAATATTTCTGTCTTTCGAACTAAGAGACGACTCTCCACTTCATATTTGATACTATTTCATGCTAGTTGTAACTAAATCGACATACAACATGGAATTGCAGCTTTAATTAGGTGTTAATGTGATCCATTCTATTGTGAAAGGAATAACTCTAAGAAAATGAAAGATATGCTACTTGATAAAAGAAAAAAACTTGATGAGCTTCAATATTTATAAAAGTTAGAAAAACAAAAGCATCGAGTTTCGAGGACTCATAAATAAGGCGCCCATTCTTAAGGCCCATGAATGAGAAACCCAAAACATACTGAACGCTTCCCTTACCATTTTTTTTTTTTGAAAAAAAAAAAAAATGCAAAAAATCAACATATTTTTTTATTTTATTAATAAATACAAGGAACTAAAACAAAACATAATACACAAGTTCTAAGTTGAAATTTTAATTTTTTTATGCGTAAAAAATATTTAATTTGCCATCAGTTTATTATGCCAAATTATTTCGGGTTAATGAAAAAAGTTAAATATTAGTCTTTGTATATGTTCATCATCTGAAACTCTTTTTCAAGTAACCATCCATCGTATAATACAAAACACGTCTGCCTTCCCACAAACTCCCAAACAAATGCTGGCAAACTTCCAGATCACAGCAGATTATCATTATTTTTTGCTTTACTTCCGGCCGAGTAAAAACGTGATAAAACAAAACGTATTGACGAATTCTGCTATGCGCGAGTTTACTCGGGATAATAAATATTTGCAATATATGCATACCCGAGTTAACTCGGGATAAACAGGGAAGCGGTTGAAAAAGAAACGCACTGTTGGAAACATGGGAGTTTTGATTACCACAAAATTCTCATCACCCTTTTTTCATCAGCTTACCTGGATGTTCTGGAATCCTGTACATCCATATGAATGACGATTTTTCCAGTTCCTTAGCAGCCTTCATATCGCTTAAAAATGCATCTTGCCCTGATTTGCCTCTTTCGGCAATCGTCGTTTCCCTCGGCTATCCTGTTTTTTTTGTTTTAGTTTACGTATGGTAGTGGGTCTTGTGAATATGAATCTTATTTTTGAATGCAAACATGTTGACTTTTTCCATCTTCATTTATAAATCGATTGAAGATTTTCGGTTATTAAGTTTTGTCTCAATGTTAATGAATTTTCTCGATACCAGGGTTCAAACTTCTAGAAAGTTGAAGAAAATCTACAAAATGTTATTGTTTAACACACTCTAAAATTTCGAACTGTGTATAATGCTACAATTTGAAGAGGAAGAAAATGAATTTTTTTACAATTGTGTGAAATTTGGAATTAAAATTTGACACAGTTGATAAATTAATTATTTGCGGATGATGTAATACCTGGTATTGTAGTAATTGTATTAAGCCCCCCCCCCTCAAATAGAAAAAGGGATTTTACTATTTTGAAGAATTATGCGTCCGGAATTAATTTATTCACCAATTAATAAATATTTTTGAAAGTTGCATTCCATTCGCCGAAATGTGTTTTATTGAAGTTGATTACTGAATTTATAGTTGTAACAATGTTAGTAAATCTTTGATAAAGTTTTAAAAAATACTTAGGTGAATAAATCCAATAAAACATATTTCAGTGGAGGAAAAAATCAAGCAAAAATCTCTCATAAATATTAGTTGCTAAAAGGGAATTCCGGACACATAATTCTTGGAAGTAAATCTCATTTGATTCGAAAAGTGCTTAAAAATTGGAATTGAATTTAGACTTAAATATATACAATTAACAGTCCTGGCCAAATTATTAGACGCACTTAAAGATTCCATGTAAAATCTTAATTCTCAGGTGATACTATACAGCTTTATTGTTTTTATGGGACTGAAACCAGTTTGCACTTGTGTACGGTAGTGTATCAATGGGTTAAATTAGACGATATATAATATAAATTTGACGTTAGGATAAATTAGACGATATATTATATAAATATAGAATATTTATTATATCAAGCATTATATCAGTCTCTTATAATGATTAAATCAAATTATTAGATGCTCTGTAGTTTTTTAACAATGACATGATTTGCACCAATTTATAGGCTCTACTTTATATTTAAACATACATGTAATGGGTTTTTATTCAGGAGATTTTTGATATACTTCCTATTTGTATTTATTTTTAACGTATTGCATTACAATGTTAACCAATTGATACAGGAGCGTAAACAAGTGCAAACAGTCTCGTAAAAACAATAAAACTGTATAGTATCACCTGATAATTATAATTTTACACAGAATCTTTTAGTGCATCTAATAATATGACCAGGGATTGTATATTTCAGTAAATGGCACCGTAATTAATGAGATTTAGTTATAACTATATTTATAATCTCTGGAATACTTTTAAAAAAAATTGTTTTATTCCTTTGGTTTTGTTATTGAATAAAGCTGCGGCATATTTACGAGTTTGTTTCACAGAATTCCTTTCCTTCCATTGATCGAAAGTTTAGAAAATTTTTTTATAGAGTTTTAATCAACAAATCTCTATAAATAGTTATCATAAAGAATATAAAAACACTTACCTGTCAACTGTCACACCCGCGTGTCTTTTATGACCTGCTTATATTTAAATTTCCCTATCACGCCTTAAAATTTTATTTAAAACTATAATGACGAAATAATTTGCATAGTTTTAAGAGTTTTGCAACCTTTATTATGAGCACAACTTACGGACAGTTTAGTGCATTTCATGAACTAAATTGAACGCAACTTGGTGTTTAAACCTTTATAAAATATTCTCTGTACTCTGCAAATTGCAAAACATTTAACAAAATCACGTATATGTTAAATTATATTAGTTTGTTAATATGAATTTTTAATCATTTTTTATAATAAATTTTCCTTTATGTTTCCTTTATAAAATCTCCATGCTTCTTTTATATTTCTTTTATTATATCTATGAATTTCCTTAAAATTTTCGTTAAAAAAAATGTGACTATTCTAAGGAATAAATTGAAAATTGTTTGTTTGATTTTTAAAGTCCTTATAAAAAAAACCGAGTGTTTTCTACCTAACAGCTTAAAATTAATCTATGACAATATCACTTTACTGACCTTTAAAAATCCCGTTAAATAAGTTCAAAATTCCTTAAACCGTAAAATCGAGGCAAACACTTGGTGACGATGATCTTGATAAAATCGCCTTTTCACGGTTTTGTCGAAAACTTTATGCGTTCCTTTCTTTAACCGCTTCCCTGATTATCCCGAATTAACTGGGGTATGTATTGCAAATATTTATTATCCCGAGTAAACTCGGGCATAGTAGAATCCGTCAATACATTTTGTTCTGTCAAGTTTTTATTCGGCCCGAAGCAAATAATGAATAATATTGGAAGCAAATGATATTGCTGAATAGAAAAAAGAGTAAAAACAATATCATATAATTTCATGAAAAGTATCACTTTGGGTTAACTCTTGTTTTAAAAACTATCATAGAAAGACTTTTCATTTGCCCGAGACAACTAGTGATATGAGAATTTGAAATTTCAACTTTTATGTTTGTATTATGTTTTGTTTAGTTCATAGTAATTATTAAGAAAATTTTAAAAAATGCGCTGATTTTTTGCATTTTGTTTTCAAACAAATTGGTAAGGGAAGTGGTTAAAAAATAAAAATCGGAACTTTTCTAATGAAAACATTTTTTTTGACTTGCTTTCATTTATCTCCAAATAAAATTATCTGCGACTCGTTTTTTCATTTAATTTTTATTAAAGTCTTAAAAATTGAAATTATTGAACCACATCAGTTTAACCGGGTTTTTTCTGTTATTTATCAAGAACCTAACTTATCTGGACTGACAATTTGACTCCAAGTATAAGATAGCATAAAAAAAAATAATAAACACAATCACTAAAAATCACACACCAATTATTTAAATCGTTCGCGAACTTATTTTAAACCCGTCTATTCACATTCGTATTTTTACTCGACTTACCTATTAAGTAAATGGTTTGAGTTGCATAAATTCAGCACTTGAATATTGGTGAACACTTTATACTTTTCTCTTCATTAAAATAGTTCCTTTTTTTTTCAAGGTTTCGTTTTAAATCAATGCGTGGAGCTTCGTATGCGTGAAGTGGCTTTATTATGCGTATATAGGCTTTAAAAAGGGTTGTAGTGTATCTACCACTGCAAAAATTTGATACCAATTTACTAGTATATAACACATGTTAACTAGATTCTATGATGGGGTACCTTTTCATAGATGACGGATGAAATTGTCGATAACTACTCTCTTCACATTGGTGACCCGGACGTGATGTGAACATGCCTACCTTGACAAAAACGCCTACTTCAATAGATGGTTCACATTGAACAGTTGACTTGCTACTCATGACTGCGACATTGTCTTCCTTACGCTGTAGCTTCTCAGTCTCGATCACGCACAACGTGCAACGTATTCACTCGACTGCTAAAAGAAACACAGGAGCCACCGCGACCGTGAACTTAATGCAGCTCTCTCGATCAGCACTCACAAAGTACGGTGATCTTAATGCAGCTCTCCTGACTTCTCACAAAACAGCAATGAATCAACTAGTGGTATCCGTTCATCGAATTCTATCACAGTTATAATTCTGGTGGGGGAGTACTGTAGTGTGTCTACCACTATAGAGTAAACTTGATTGTGTATTAAAAGCTGTTAGCATGATTTTTATCCAGCACGCAAGGCGTCATAGTATCATTTTTTCTTCTTCGAATTTCTAAAGAAAATTAAATTATAAAAAGTTCTTTTCACGAAAAGTGTTTGCTTTTAAATAATTCCTAAGTTAAATTTCAGATTTAAATCTAAAAAAATGTAGATGCTTCTTGGAGGAAATCAAACGGTTGTCTTAACCAGAAAATGGAATCATTCTATTCGACTCATGGAAAATTTTAAAAATTAAAGAATTCAGAACACTTTATTGGAATCTTTTATTTTATCAAAATTTACAAATTTGAGAATCATTGTCAGAAAAGAAAAAAAACAATATATACAAATTCAGTTGTGATTTAAAAATTTAGAGAAGCCACAAAAATTGTTCAGAGAAGAGAAGAGGTAGCGAGAAAATCACCCCGCATGCTATGAAATGTTTTTACAGATTGCCGAAGACTTTTAAAATATATATTTTGGAACAATACTAAGCGGAACAATACTACTACTTTTGGAACAATACTAAAACCTTTTGCAACTTTTTTTCCCCTTTTTTTCATTTACCTATGAGAATACCAATTTTCAAACATGACGGATTTTAAATTATAATTTTAAATTTCTTTAGAGCACTTTTCGCTGAACAATTTGTAACTCATTATGTTGTTAGTAGTTGATAAAATTAAAATAAAAGAAGTTTTTAAAATCCACTCTTTTTTGCTTCTCCCCCCCCCCTTCCCTTTACATTCCGGAAAATATTTTCTATTTGCCCCGATGGATTGTTGACCAAATGTAAACAATAACAAGCTTTCTAAAACTGGAAGAGATTTAGAAAACTTCCGGTGTATCCCTCCGCTTCTGTTATGCTTAGGAGGTGATGTGCAAACAGGCTTAATAATATTGTTAATATTATTGTTCACGCGTCATTTTACTATTCTCATAAGAGTTTTCTTTTTATTTATAAATTCTAACGGGTCGAGGTCCTAAAGCAAAATTAATATCACACCATAAATAAAGTGTTAGCCATGTTTTGAGTGTTATCCCTTATTTGGCTATATTTGTGTAAAATAGCACCGTTTTTTTTAAAAATTTATTATCATTATTATTATTATTTTTTTTTTTTTTAGTATCGCAGTATGCTTGCGGAGTCTTCCGAATTCATTTGTTGAAAGTCGCTGAAAATAAGATTAAAGGAACGCGTTATATTGATAACACTACAAGTATAATTATATTGGACGGTGAATCCTCCCAAGTTTAGGCGTGAAAATCAATCGGAAGTAGTAGTCCGGGAGTCTTACGACTCATTTTAATTTCTTGCGCCATCTACATTTAAGAGGGTCAACCATCCATTAAGAGCTTTTCCGTCGCCATTATTATCCAACTATTTGCAAACTGAAATTTATTTTTCTACCAAAATTAAAGAGAGGCTTCTTTAACATTGCAATCACAAAATGTTTCGTAAAAACCCTTTAAAACTCTAACATTTTTTTTTCGAATGTAATAAAAATTATCAAAATAATAACCGCCACAAAAAAGTTTTTTACAAAAATTCCTCCCCCCCCCCCCAATTTTTTTTTTAAACTAATGTTTTAGTTCAACAAATGCACTGGTTTCTTCTTTTATTAAATAAATTTGAAATCCTACCCGCTGCACGAAAAACTCTATTTCCCGGTGAATTAAACTACAAGTTGTAAATGCTCTTATGTTTTTTGTTATTTTTGTAATTTTTGTATTTTCCAAGTAAAACATTCATAAATTCGGCTGCAATTATACCCCCCAACTGAAAAAATTTTTAAAAATGATTCCGCCTAAATGTTAAAAAATGGAACCCTTAAATAATCTAAAATATCCCTTCAATATCTAATTGACTGTTTTGAAACTACATAAATGTTTTTAAAGACCCTCAAAATGGCTATGGAGGCACCTATATAAAGTGACATCTTTATGGCCGCCATGGTTGATTGATAGGTGGCAGATGGTAAGAAAGATCATGTCTGTGATTACGGTTTTCCTAAAAACAAAACAAAATATTTTACTAATTAATAACAAGCATGAAACACATGCTCTGCAACCCTTCAGATGTATGAAAGTAGAAGGTAAAATTGAAAGAAAATAAATTGCATATTGTTTGTAAGATGTGTGCATGTGAATATTGTTATAGAATGAGGCTAAATATCTCAGATAGACCCTAAATAAACAATTTAATTCGAAAATTTGCAAGAAAGTCGTGTCATTCTAACTTAATGTGAGTAAAAATGAAAGCCTTATGGGAATACTCGATTGAACTTGGAAATAATCTTGGTGACTTACAAACCCTTGGCGACCCTTTTGGCGATAAAAGGATGATTCTAGAAACAGTGTTTCCCAAAGTGTGGTACGCGTACCAACACCTCCTAGATAAGAGCAGGCCTCAGCACGGGTTACCATAAATATCCTTTAGTAGTCCAAACGTAATGACATATTTCGTATTTTCAAGCTCTGCGCAGCTTAGTACCCCTAACGAAATGACATCTTTCTTATTTTTCATCTTCTGCGCAGTTAACTTCGTTAGATTGGACTACTAAATTGATCCGTGCTGAGGCCTTCCTTCTTCTAGGAGGTGTTGCGCGTACCCCCAGGGGAACAGTTTAGTGGAGGTACGCGTTCTTATGCGAAATATCTTGCAACAAACGAAAATTTCAAAAAAATTATTTAAAAAGAAAGGTAGCTATGAAAATTTACGATTACGTATTTTTCTATTGGCTATTTTTTGCAGAGTTAATGAGTGGTGTCAACAGCCAATTGTGAGTTTTAACTTTTGTGCAATTTTTTATAGTAAAAAATACATTCATTTTCTTATGAGTGGTACACAGCGTTACAAAAAATGTAGAAAGGGTACGCAAAAGTCATAAGTTTGGGAAACACTGTTCGAGAAATTTAAAAGCGACGGTACCTATATTTACGGGAGATGTGCGACAATCGTTTAGAATGAAGTCTGGGGTTTTGCCTGTATAAATAGGAGTGTTCCTCTTACACAACGTAGTATAGTTTGTCAAAGCTAAGAAATCCTTCAGCCACAAAGTCTGAGGCCATTTCTATGGAATGACGCATTTTAAGGGCTTCACTCTATAGGACTAATACAATAGACCGAAAACACTCCAAATCAGTGACTTGAAATAGTAATACCTCGTTACCGTAGTCACCGCCATAGGCCCAGACGAATGTATGGGGGAGTTTTTATTTTAGACAAACTATAGTTGTCTGTTTGAGATTGCAAATAGAGTTCTGAACTTCTATTAATGAAAATAGTTCTTTTTTTTTAACTAATCGGTTCAAATAATTTCGTAGCTTAATTCACTTAGCAAATTTTTTTAATGAGAACGTGCTGTGTGAAAAATGAGCCTTTTTTTTTAAAGACTAGATGTCAACAGTTCTTTTCCAAAGTGCCAGGACTTTTAAAAATAAAATTTAACGAGATTTACAACAGCAAGAAAAATAATGAAATAGTAAAGCATACAACGCAAATATATTTTTAAAAAAAACGTGAGACGAAAAAAAAAAATTGTTTTCTTTTTAAAATTTTTTTTAGAATAGAACGAGACTAGTTTTTGGCTGGAATAGGTTGAAAATTGTTTTTTTTTTTTTTTTTTTTTTTTTTTTTTTTTTTTTTTTTGTTCTCTATGTAAACAAATGAATATTCCTTTTT
>OX421976.1:104656537-105011537 GCA_949128135.1 Parasteatoda lunata | reverse complement strand
CAGCTTTTGTTTTTAAGCCTTTAATTCGGAATAAAATTCAAAACAAAAACGTATAAAGAAGTATGATAAGTAAAACGCTACAGATAAATCCTAAACCAAAAATAAAGAAACATTTTATTAGTAAGCGAAAACTTTTATTAATTTTATGCTGATTACAACCAAAGAAATGTAAATTCTCTTATGGAAAAAAATTAATCATACCATATTATTTTCTGTCCAATAAGTACCCTTATAACATGGGAAAACTATTTCGTTTTATGTTATTTAAAGAAATATCAATACTAGGGTTAGGTAATCAATGAGTTTGAATTACTCTCGGTAAAAAATAATTGCTTTTTGAATGTTTAAAAATTTCTCTTATTTGAATTATAATCAACCCCTTTGAATAAGTTTTAGTTGATTGGAATATCAACCAAAATTCATCCATTAAAACATTTAAAGATCCAATTTTTCAAAAATCAAGTAATTTGTTATTTAAAAAAAAAGGTTTTATTTCTTTTGGTGATCAGATAGTTTTTGAAATTGCAAACATGATTAAAAACACAAAGCTATATATTCTATGATAAATGCTTTTGTATTTAGGAAAAATTAACCATAATTTTTTTTGAACAGGTTAAATTTTATAACAGCTTGGGCAATATAGAATTGTATTAACAGAATAAAGTTCTTGAATTAAGTTTTAATTTTGCAAACGGATGCGTGTTATCCTTTTCCCAACGACTTTAAACAAAAATATGATTTTTATGATAAAAACAATGTCATGATAATTATAAAAAAAAAATATTTAGTTTTTATTGTATAATTATAATTTAAAGGTACAGACATTTAAACTAAAATCAAGTTCGTAAATTTAGTTATGGTTTTATTAAAAAAAAGAGGATTTTCTTATAAATAAGTTTCATAAGAGAATTAAAAAAAAGTAATGTGTTATAACATACTTTTAATTTAACTGTTTCAACACTATAGACTTTTAAAGAAAAATTGTAAAAATTATATAAATTGATATTTTTTTTATAACGAAATTTTTTAAACAATTTAGGAGTATTTAAAAACGCTAAACTTTTAAACATTTTCCTTTTAATGTATAGAAGTGAACAACTTAAAAAAGATATTTGTAAGCTTTGATTTAAATTAACTTCTGCTAAATACATTTTTCTACATTAATAAATAATAAATTTCAACAATGATTTTATATTTATTAAATTCAATTTCATAAATTTAAATATTTTGGTATTTTAAAATAAACATACATTAAAATAAAATATCTTGCTAATATAATAGTCTATACAAATGTAAGAACACCTTTTCAACAACTCAATCAAAAAATCATATGAATAAAAATACTTTTTAAAATATGTAATTTTCTCAAATATCTAACTCGGGAAAGATATTTGAAAAATTAATACAAATCGAAGTATAAAATTTCTGTGAAAAAATTGCTTTTAATATTTTTATCGCTAAAAATTACAGTGTTAGCCTTAAATTAATTTATAATGAATCATACATGGAAACTAAAAAATAAAGCTATTAGACAAATTATAAGAATTGGTAGATTTGAAAAGTTTAGAAATTCTAAATATTTGCATACATTTTCCGAATATGCCGTAACATTAACAGAGATGCCAACTTACTCCAGGCAGCAAACATATATTTTAAAGTGTTAGTTTATCAAATGTGATTCTTGGTTTAATAAATTCAATTTAGTAGATTTTTATCCATCACTGTTTCTAAATAATTCGTAGGCTTATTGAATTCACCACTATATAGTACTTTTGTCATGCTATAGCTTTTAAAAAAAAAGTGAAAATAGTCAAATATTTGCAAAATTTACTTTGTAGTTATTTACCGCATTTTTAACTACTTTGCCGTGTCCGGAGCAGTTGGCATCTCTGAATGTAACCCTTTTCCATGGAACAAAAGTATGTCAAAATTTTCCACCAAAAGAAAAGACAATGTTATAAAGTGTTTTTTTTTTCTCTTTTTTTTTTTTTTACATAAATTTGCTTTTTTTGGCCGGTTTTTTTTTAAAAAATCTTTTGCGTTAAGGGGTTAAGTAAACCATCACCTCCTACATCAAAAAGCCTCAACACGGTTTTTCATATGTAGTCTGCGCGGACTATTTAAAAAGCAGAGATGCCAACTGCTCCGGACACGCCAAAATAATAAAATAACAATAAAAACAGTAAATAACTACAATGTAAAATGTGCAAAAATTTGACTGTTTTTGCTTGCTTTTTAAAAGGTATAGCATGACATAAGTACTATAAAGTGGTGAATTATATAAGCCTATGAATTATTTAGAAATAGTGGTGGATAAAAATCTACTAAATTGAATTTATTAAACTAAGAATCACAATTGATAAACTACCATTTTAAAATATATATTTGCTGTCCGGAGCAAGTTGGCATCTCTGCATTAACAACGACTTTTAATAAAAATAAACGTTTTTTTTACGAAATCTTATCTTGGAAAAAATAACTTAATTTCACGTGATTCACTTCCTCAAGAAAGAAAATTGTTAAATAAAACTAGCTTTTAATTAAAAAATAATAATTTCAGCATATTTTATATTTTTAATTAAGAGAGATTGAGAAAACTAAATACTACCCTGCATATTAATTGTACAATAATTTTAACGAATAATTCTTTCATTTAATAACTTTCACAACAAGAAATAATTTTCAATATTATAATTGAATATTAATTTAAAATAATAAAGTTTCGCGGAGATTTCGGTGTCTCAGACATTCCTAAATAACAAACAAACTTTCAAAAACTCAAACGTTTTTCACAAATATTGAAGCATTAGAAGATAAAAGAGGAATGAAATTTAGAACATAAAGGGACGAAAATATTCTTTTTTTTTTTCTTCCAAAAGACGTATTTTGGATGTCCTTTCTCGAGATGAATATTTAATGACCCATTTTGTTCTTCTCTAAAACGATATATTAGGTGAATCGTGGAATTTTAAAAATAGCCCAACACTTATGGATCACTAAATTTAGTCTATTTTTCTAAAGTATGTTGCTTTTGACGTTTTCTTTTCTTTTAATCATGAATAGGAATTATTAGTACAGAATAAAATGAAATATACCGGATGAAGAGTTGTAGAACTGACGTAATTATTTTAAAAGCACTTAAGCATAATTCTCAAATCCCGGCTAATGTTATGTAGCTTCTTTCGTATTGAGTTCTTTTGACCCCTTAACGATCTGTTAATTTTCAAGAAAACGGTCATAAAAGTGCCTATTTTTTAATATATCACAAATACACGTATTTGATTAGTGCTGACATTTACTTTAAAATAAACTATCTACAATTACCTTAAAAATATCCTGGTACTGCCATCTGGTGTGTAAAATGAGAAATAAAATGTTTTCCGGGCAAAAGAGATGAATTAGTTTTATTCTTATTGGCGCGTTACTACTGAACACTCCACCCCGGATAAATCACGGGAGCGAGAAATAGAGGGCGAAACCTCCCCCCGTCATTTTTACGGGAGCGAGAAGGAAAGAGTTAATCTATATAACTACATAATCGGCAAGGTGGCCGAGTGGTAAGCGTGCCTGGCTGCGAAGCTAATTTCTGCGGATTCGAATCCCGCTCAGGGCATGAATGTTTCTCTGTGTGTTGCCCTCTGTTGTGTGATGAAAAGGTATATAAATATATATGTAACCACTTTTCTAAATACTAAGTACTTTCCAAAAGAAAAAAATTTGTTTTAAATAGTGTTCAAAAATTGTTTCATATATATTTCATTAAATACTAGGTTTAAAGTAACAGATTCAATGATTGATTGTTTCGTATTCCTCTTTGCTTCTTAACGGAAAGATTCAATGTTCTTAAAAAAAGTTTTTTTTTTTTTAAATTAATTGTTTTATTATGTTAAATTTTTTTAGTATCAAGAACTTTTATTGTAATAGGTAGGATTTTAAACAACTTCCAGTACTTCGTGTAATTTACTAATAAGTTTGAAGACAATCTATGTCGATCAAATTTTACTGTCAATTATTCTATTAAAAATTTTATTTCTATTAAAAATTACTCAAAAAAATATTTAAAAGTTTGTTTTAAAAATATTACTTGAAAAATAATAAATTTTTAATAATGATATTATAATTATATTACAAATTAAGAATGCCATATTTTTGTTAATAAATAAATGAATTATTACTTTGATTGCATGTTATATTCGAAAAATTACAAATCAACGGATTTGTACCCGATTGAGTTTACGTTTGACCAGTTAAATCAAATGGATTAGATTTTATCAAATTTATAAATATGAACTTTAATATTAAATCCACTTAATTTACTTTGGTGTATTTCTTTTTGGGTGCTATCACTATAAAGGTTAGTTAGGATTTGACCTGACGGAACAGACGAAAATGGCGTAGATTCTTAGGCTATTATTTAAGTTTCACTCATTGTGAAAACTGCGGTCTAATATTTATCCAAATTTGGGGTTGAAAAATTTTTTGAAATTGTGTTGTTATTTTAAGTTTATACATAATCGAGAATTCATAGACGCTAAGTTAAATCCAAACTCTAATAAAGGAGAGAACAGACCCCAAGTCAAAATTCTTGATGGTCCCATCAAATAATTTTGAGGGTTCATGTTGGTTTCAGTGAGATTCGTGATGGTCCAACATCATTGGATGGTCACCATCATCAAACATTTTCCATTACACTTTCATGGTTTTTGAAATACCAACAAACAGCCATGATTCCATGATGAAAAATGCAACTTTAATACTATGATGGTTTACAATCAATCCATGATGATCCGTGATGGTTCCAACTATACATTTCCATGATAGTTTAATGGGAATTGTTGTTCGTTCTCAGGAATATACCATCCAAAAAATTTTTTTATGCTTTGCCATCATGAATCAGCCTAATTGGGGAGATGGTTGCTCGTTCCAACATTTGATTGCCAAAAAACTATGATGGAAATTTCTGGTGATTCAACATGAACAAAACATCAAAATAAGTTGCTATTCTTATGTTAGACCATCATAAATCAGTGCGAATTTCTACATTGGGGTGATGGCTACTGATGTTGGTAATCATCAAAAATATAATGGTTTATGATGGAATTATTGATGGTTACCATCAATAATTCCATCATATGTTGGTCCATCATATGTTGGTCCATCAATGGAAGATCATTAAAAATTTTGACTTGGGATGCATTTACTCCCTTCATATCTTATTATCGTTAAATTTGGTACATGTTTGGAAACGTTCTATACTAAAAATGAGGATTGTTTACATAAGAGAAAGTGTTTGTTTTTGCCTCTAATGATTCCGCAGAAACTGTGGTAAAGTGTTATAAAAACATGCATATTTTTAAATCTATAACATATTCTCCTAAAAAGATATATAAAAATCTTCCAATTGTATTTGATATTTATTTTTTATGTTTAATTTCTATTCACTCTGGTTTCGTTAAGCCTAATTCAAATTCATATAATTATTCTCTCCGTGCTTTGCAAACTAATTTTATTTTAAAAATGAGTGCATTTATGGATCTAAATTAATGGTTCTTGTTTACATTGTATAATGTCTTCAAGTTTTGAATGAACACTTTCGTTCTTGAGTTTTAAAACTTAAATCGCTAGCTATTATTCGGCTTTTTCACTTTTAGTATTTTTCAGTTAACTAACTGAGCTAAATTTTGTTGTAAGCTTTATTGTTATAAATATTTTATCTTTGAATAAATTTATTTGTCACTGATGGTTGAATGTTTGGGGTGGGAAAATATTAATCCAGATCTCTCAAGAATTTTTAAAAAAAAATTATTGGTAGCATAATTTCTAATCAATTTCTGTTGCAATGTTCATTAGTAACAGAGTTCACTCTTTAAGATACAGAATGCTCACTGAACAGCATGTTCTTTACAATATCAGTCAGATAAGAATGTTTTTGAAAGCTTTTTCGACAAGAAAAATAAAAAGGTTTAAGTGCCTTTTGAGGAAAAGAACTTTCAATTTTAAATTATTTATACCATATTGTGGTAAAGAATTATCAGGTTTTAGAATGGAAAAATAACATATATATGTTAAAAATTATTTAAATTTTTTTGAGAATTGAAAATTTGGAATTATTTTCTCCATAAAAGGAAAATTATCGAAATCAATGAATTATAGAATTTTTGAAATTTTTTATAAGACCAGATCATGCAAAGTGGAAGAAATTTTCTAAATTTTACAATATAAGATCACAAACGCTTTTCATTTAGACAAAACTGAGGCTTTTTCTTGGTGTCATTTGGCGCCATTTTCAGAATTAGCATAAAGGAGGGCTGGTTAAACTTAATCTAACAGTCATGACTAACTCACAGCAATTATGAAAATAAAAACCTTGGTGACTCAGAGTATAGAGCGTTCGCCTCCTAATGAAGTGAAACGGGTTTGAATTCCAGCGATGGCTGTACTGTGTGAGCCGGTTGCAGAACTCGTATCAACCAGCCTGACTTAAAATATCCTTAGTGGTAGACAGATCATGAGTTAGAATCCCCTTGCCGTTAGATCCGTGGGAAGTTTTTGAGGTTTTTCTCTCCATGTAATGCAAACGCGGGTTAGTTCCATCAAAAAGTACTCCACGAAGACAAAATTTCTCCCAATACTTGATCCAGAAGTTCCCTTGTCTTCTAGGTTGAATTGAAAATTACAGAGTTATGGGTTTCGAACATTCGTAAACCTAAAATTGGGTCGGCTGTTCAACGACAGTTTTAAAGTAAAGTAAATTAATGAAAATAGCATACTATTCGAAAAGAAGAAAAAAAAACATAACTTTATAAGACATCGCAGACTTAATGACTTTTAAATTAGATAAAAAGATTTTTAAAGTAATTCAATAAAATATTTTTAATTACTGCTAAACTTCAATAAAAAAGGAAAAGAAACATTTCAAGATTCTTTTTCGGAACATTTCCTCTCACCCCCCCCCCCCCCACAATCTTTTCCGAATTCTACAATATTTTTGGCGTGGGCAGTCACAAAGTGAAATCCAGAATGAAGATTTCGTTCAATTTCTTGAAGAATTTTTGGAAAAATACTTTCCTTTACCTGATGAACTCTTCGAATTTTTTTCTCTCCTTTGTTAAGGAAATCGTAGAAGTGTTCTTTTTAACTTATTTACAGTTGAAACTCAAACAAGAGAGCCCGTAAAAAAGACAGGAAAAAAAAATCATTTTATTTCTACCGTTCTTTCCAATTTTGAATTTCAGCCAATTGTATAGCATTTAAAAGGACACCATACTGTGGGAAAAAAAAATTTCGTCGAAAATTCTCCTTTATTATTAAATGAATTTAAAAGAAAGAAAAAGTAAGTTCACACAAACCTAGAGTAATTAATGAAGTTACTTTATTATTAAATGAATTTAAAAGAAAGAAAAAGTAAGTTCACACAAACCTAGAGTAATTAATTAAGTTACTTTATTATTAAATGAATTTAAAAGAAAGAAAAAGTAAGTTCACACAAACCTAGAGTAATTAATGAAGTTACTTTATTATTAAATGAAATTAAAAGAAAGATAAAAGTAAGTTCACACAAACCTAGAGTAATTAAAGAAGTTACTTTATTATTAAATGAATTTAAAAGAAAAATAAAAGTAAGTTCACACAAACCTAGAGTAATTAAAGAAGTTACTTTATTATTAAATGAATATAAAAGAAAGAAAAAGTAAGTTCACACAAACCTAGAGTAATTAATGAAGTTACTTTATTATTAAATGAATTTAAAAGAAAGAAAAAGTAAGTTCACACAAACCTAGAGTAATTAATGAAGTTACTTTATTATTAAATGAATTTAAAAGAAAGAAAAAGCAAGTTCACACAAACCTAGAGTAATTAATGAAGTTACTTTATTATTAAATGAATTTAAAAGAAAGAAAAAGCAAGTTCGCACAAACCTAGAGTAATTAATGAAGTTACTTTATTATTAAATGAATTTAAAAGAAAGAAAAAGTAAGTTCGCACAAACCTAGAGTAATTAATGAAGTTACTTTATTATTAAATGAATTTAAAAGAAAGAAAAAGTAAGTTCGCACAAACCTAGAGTAATTAATGAAGTTACTTTATTATTAAATGAATTTAAAAGAAAGAAAAAGTAAGTTCGCACAAACCTAGAGTAATTAATGAAGTTACTTTATTATTAAATGAATTTAAAAGAAAGAAAAAGTAAGTTCACACAAACCTAGAGTAATTAATGAAGTTACTTTATTATTAAATGAATTTAAAAGAAAGAAAAAGTAAGTTCACACAAACCTAGAGTAATTAATGAAGTTACTTTATTATTAAATGAATTTAAAAGAAAGAAAATTAAGTTCAAACAAACCTAGAGTAATTAATGAAGTTACCTTATTATTAAATGAATTTAAAAGAAAGAAAAATTAAGTTCACACAAACCTAGAGTAATAAATGAAGTTACTTTATTATTAAATGAATTTAAAAGAAAGAAAAAGTAAGTTCACACAAACCTAGAGTAATTAATGAAGTTTATTATTAAATGAATTTAAAAGAAAGAAAAAGCAAGTTCACACAAACCTAGAGTAATTAGAGAAGTTACTTTATTATTAAATGAATTTAAAAGAAAGAAAAAGCAAGTTCACACAAACCTAGAGTAATTAATGAAGTTACTTTATTATTAAATGAATTTAAAAGAAAGAAAAAGTAAGTTCACACAAACCTAGAGTAATTAATGAAGTTACTTTATTATTAAATGAATTTAAAAGAAAGAAAATGTAAGTTCACACAAACCAAGAGTAATTAATGAAGTTACTTTATTATTAAATGAATTTAAAAGAAAGAAAATGTAAGTTCACACAAACCAAGAGTAATTAATGAAGTTACTTTATTATTAAATGAATTTAAAAGAAGAAAAAGTAAGTTCACACAAACCTAGAGTAATTAATGAAGTTACTTTATTATTAAATGAATTTAAAAGAAAGAAAAAGTAAGTTCACACAAACCTAGAGTAATTAATGAAGTTACTTTATTATTAAATGAATTTAAAAGGAAGAAAAAGTATGTTCACACAAACCTAGAGTAATTAATGAAGTTACTTTATTATTAAATGAATTTAAAAGAAAGAAAAAGTAAGTTCACACAAACCTAGAGTAATTAATGAAGTTACTTTATTATTAAATGAATTTAAAAGAAAGAAAGAGTAAGTTCACACGAACCTAGAGTAATTAATGAAGTTACTTTATTATTAAATGAATTTAAAAGAAAGAAAATTAAGTTCAAACAAACCTAGAGTAATTAATGAAGTTACCTTATTATTAAATGAATTTAAAAGAAAGAAAAATTAAGTTCACACAAACCTAGAGTAATAAATAAAGTTACTTTATTATTAAATGAATTTAAAAGAAAGAAAAAGTAAGTTCACACAAACCTAGAGTAATTAATGAAGTTACTTTATTATTAAATGAATTTAAAAGAAAGAAAAAGTAAGTTCACACAAACCTAGAGTAATTAATGAAGTTACTTTATTATTAAATGAAATTAAAAGAAAGATAAAAGTAAGTTCACACAAACCTAGAGTAATTAAAGAAGTTACTTTATTATTAAATGAATTTAAAAGAAAAATAAAAGTAAGTTCACACAAACCTAGAGTAATTAAAGAAGTTACTTTATTATTAAATGAATATAAAAGAAAGAAAAAGTAAGTTCACACAAACCTAGAGTAATTAATGAAGTTACTTTATTATTAAATGAATTTAAAAGAAAGAAAAAGTAAGTTCACACAAACCTAGAGTAATTAATGAAGTTACTTTATTATTAAATGAAATTAAAAGAAAGATAAAAGTAAGTTCACACAAACCTAGAGTAATTAAAGAAGTTACTTTATTATTAAATGAATTTAAAAGAAAAATAAAAGTAAGTTCACACAAACCTAGAGTAATTAAAGAAGTTACTTTATTATTAAATGAATATAAAAGAAAGAAAAAGTAAGTTCACACAAACCTAGAGTAATTAATGAAGTTACTTTATTATTAAATGAATTTAAAAGAAAGAAAAAGTAAGTTCACACAAACCTAGAGTAATTAATGAAGTTACTTTATTATTAAATGAATTTAAAAGAAAGAAAAAGCAAGTTCACACAAACCTAGAGTAATTAATGAAGTTACTTTATTATTAAATGAATTTAAAAGAAAGAAAAAGCAAGTTCGCACAAACCTAGAGTAATTAATGAAGTTATTTTATTATTAAATGAATTTAAAAGAAAGAAAAAGTAAGTTCGCACAAACCTAGAGTAATTAATGAAGTTACTTTATTATTAAATGAATTTAAAAGAAAGAAAAAGTAAGTTCGCACAAACCTAGAGTAATTAATGAAGTTACTTTATTATTAAATGAATTTAAAAGAAAGAAAAAGTAAGTTCGCACAAACCTAGAGTAATTAATGAAGTTACTTTATTATTAAATGAATTTAAAAGAAAGAAAAAGTAAGTTCACACAAACCTAGAGTAATTAATGAAGTTACTTTATTATTAAATGAATTTAAAAGAAAGAAAAAGTAAGTTCACACAAACCTAGAGTAATTAATGAAGTTACTTTATTATTAAATGAATTTAAAAGAAAGAAAATTAAGTTCAAACAAACCTAGAGTAATTAATGAAGTTACCTTATTAAATGAATTTAAAAGAAAGAAAAATTAAGTTCACACAAACCTAGAGTAATAAATGAAGTTACTTTATTATTAAATGAATTTAAAAGAAAGAAAAAGTAAGTTCACACAAACCTAGAGTAATTAATGAAGTTTATTATTAAATGAATTTAAAAGAAAGAAAAAGCAAGTTCACACAAACCTAGAGTAATTAGAGAAGTTACTTTATTATTAAATGAATTTAAAAGAAAGAAAAAGCAAGTTCACACAAACCTAGAGTAATTAATGAAGTTACTTTATTATTAAATGAATTTAAAAGAAAGAAAAAGTAAGTTCACACAAACCTAGAGTAATTAATGAAGTTACTTTATTATTAAATGAATTTAAAAGAAAGAAAATGTAAGTTCACACAAACCAAGAGTAATTAATGAAGTTACTTTATTATTAAATGAATTTAAAAGAAAGAAAATGTAAGTTCACACAAACCAAGAGTAATTAATGAAGTTACTTTATTATTAAATGAATTTAAAAGAAGAAAAAGTAAGTTCACACAAACCTAGAGTAATTAATGAAGTTACTTTATTATTAAATGAATTTAAAAGAAAGAAAAAGTAAGTTCACACAAACCTAGAGTAATTAATGAAGTTACTTTATTATTAAATGAATTTAAAAGGAAGAAAAAGTATGTTCACACAAACCTAGAGTAATTAATGAAGTTACTTTATTATTAAATGAATTTAAAAGAAAGAAAAAGTAAGTTCACACAAACCTAGAGTAATTAATGAAGTTACTTTATTATTAAATGAATTTAAAAGAAAGAAAGAGTAAGTTCACACAAACCTAGAGTAATTAATGAAGTTACTTTATTATTAAATGAATTTAAAAGAAAGAAAATTAAGTTCAAACAAACCTAGAGTAATTAATGAAGTTACCTTATTATTAAATGAATTTAAAAGAAAGAAAAATTAAGTTCACACAAACCTAGAGTAATAAATAAAGTTACTTTATTATTAAATGAATTTAAAAGAAAGAAAAAGTAAGTTCACACAAACCTAGAGTAATTAATGAAGTTACTTTATTATTAAATGAATTTAAAAGAAAGAAAAAGTAAGTTCACACAAACCTAGAGTAATTAATGAAGTTACTTTATTATTAAATGAAATTAAAAGAAAGATAAAAGTAAGTTCACACAAACCTAGAGTAATTAAAGAAGTTACTTTATTATTAAATGAATTTAAAAGAAAAATAAAAGTAAGTTCACACAAACCTAGAGTAATTAAAGAAGTTACTTTATTATTAAATGAATATAAAAGAAAGAAAAAGTAAGTTCACACAAACCTAGAGTAATTAATGAAGTTACTTTATTATTAAATGAATTTAAAAGAAAGAAAAAGTAAGTTCACACAAACCTAGAGTAATTAATGAAGTTACTTTATTATTAAATGAATTTAAAAGAAAGAAAAATCAAGTTCACACAAACCTAGAGTAATTAATGAAGTTACTTTATTATTAAATGAATTTAAAAGAAAGAAAAAGCAAGTTCGCACAAACCTAGAGTAATTAATGAAGTTACTTTATTATTAAATGAATTTAAAAGAAAGAAAAAGTAAGTTCGCACAAACCTAGAGTAATTAATGAAGTTACTTTATTATTAAATGAATTTAAAAGAAAGAAAAAGTAAGTTCGCACAAACCTAGAGTAATTAATGAAGTTACTTTATTATTAAATGAATTTAAAAGAAAGAAAAAGTAAGTTCGCACAAACCTAGAGTAATTAATGAAGTTACTTTATTATTAAATGAATTTAAAAGAAAGAAAAAGTAAGTTCACACAAACCTAGAGTAATTAATGAAGTTACTTTATTATTAAATGAATTTAAAAGAAAGAAAAAGTAAGTTCACACAAACCTAGAGTAATTAATGAAGTTACTTTATTATTAAATGAATTTAAAAGAAAGAAAATTAAGTTCAAACAAACCTAGAGTAATTAATGAAGTTACCTTATTATTAAATGAATTTAAAAGAAAGAAAAATTAAGTTCACACAAACCTAGAGTAATAAATGAAGTTACTTTATTATTAAATGAATTTAAAAGAAAGAAAAAGTAAGTTCACACAAACCTAGAGTAATTAATGAAGTTTATTATTAAATGAATTTAAAAGAAAGAAAAAGCAAGTTCACACAAACCTAGAGTAATTAATGAAGTTACTTTATTATTAAATGAATTTAAAAGAAAGAAAAAGCAAGTTCACACAAACCTAGAGTAATTAATGAAGTTACTTTATTATTAAATGAATTTAAAAGAAAGAAAAAGTAAGTTCACACAAACCTAGAGTAATTAATGAAGTTACTTTATTATTAAATGAATTTAAAAGAAAGAAAATGTAAGTTCACACAAACCAAGAGTAATTAATGAAGTTACTTTATTATTAAATGAATTTAAAAGAAAGAAAATGTAAGTTCACACAAACCAAGAGTAATTAATGAAGTTACTTTATTATTAAATGAATTTAAAAGAAGAAAAAGTAAGTTCACACAAACCTAGAGTAATTAATGAAGTTACTTTATTATTAAATGAATTTAAAAGAAAGAAAAAGTAAGTTCACACAAACCTAGAGTAATTAATGAAGTTACTTTATTATTAAATGAATTTAAAAGAAAGAAAAAGTAAGTTCACACAAACCTAGAGTAATTAATGAAGTTACTTTATTATTAAATGAATTTAAAAGAAAGAAAAAGCAAGTTCACACAAACCTAGAGTAATTAATGAAGTTACTTTATTATTAAATGAATTTAAAAGAAAGAAAAAGCAAGTTCGCACAAACCTAGAGTAATTAATGAAGTTACTTTATTATTAAATGAATTTAAAAGAAAAATAAAAGTAAGTTCACACAAACCTAGAGTAATTAAAGAAGTTACTTTATTATTAAATGAATATAAAAGAAAGAAAAAGTAAGTTCACACAAACCTAGAGTAATTAATGAAGTTACTTTATTATTAAATGAATTTAAAAGAAAGAAAAAGTAAGTTCACACAAACCTAGAGTAATTAATGAAGTTACTTTATTATTAAATGAATTTAAAAGAAAGAAAAAGCAAGTTCACACAAACCTAGAGTAATTAATGAAGTTACTTTATTATTAAATGAATTTAAAAGAAAGAAAAAGCAAGTTCGCACAAACCTAGAGTAATTAATGAAGTTACTTTATTATTAAATGAATTTAAAAGAAAGAAAAAGTAAGTTCGCACAAACCTAGAGTAATTAATGAAGTTACTTTATTATTAAATGAATTTAAAAGAAAGAAAAAGTAAGTTCGCACAAACCTAGAGTAATTAATGAAGTTACTTTATTATTAAATGAATTTAAAAGAAAGAAAAAGTAAGTTCGCACAAACCTAGAGTAATTAATGAAGTTACTTTATTATTAAATGAATTTAAAAGAAAGAAAAAGTAAGTTCACACAAACCTAGAGTAATTAATGAAGTTACTTTATTATTAAATGAATTTAAAAGAAAGAAAAAGTAAGTTCACACAAACCTAGAGTAATTAATGAAGTTACTTTATTATTAAATGAATTTAAAAGAAAGAAAATTAAGTTCAAACAAACCTAGAGTAATTAATGAAGTTACCTTATTATTAAATGAATTTAAAAGAAAGAAAAATTAAGTTCACACAAACCTAGAGTAATAAATGAAGTTACTTTATTATTAAATGAATTTAAAAGAAAGAAAAAGTAAGTTCACACAAACCTAGAGTAATTAATGAAGTTTATTATTAAATGAATTTAAAAGAAAGAAAAAGCAAGTTCACACAAACCTAGAGTAATTAATGAAGTTACTTTATTATTAAATGAATTTAAAAGAAAGAAAAAGCAAGTTCACACAAACCTAGAGTAATTAATGAAGTTACTTTATTATTAAATGAATTTAAAAGAAAGAAAAAGTAAGTTCACACAAACCTAGAGTAATTAATGAAGTTACTTTATTATTAAATGAATTTAAAAGAAAGAAAATGTAAGTTCACACAAACCAAGAGTAATTAATGAAGTTACTTTATTATTAAATGAATTTAAAAGAAAGAAAATGTAAGTTCACACAAACCAAGAGTAATTAATGAAGTTACTTTATTATTAAATGAATTTAAAAGAAGAAAAAGTAAGTTCACACAAACCTAGAGTAATTAATGAAGTTACTTTATTATTAAATGAATTTAAAAGAAAGAAAAAGTAAGTTCACACAAACCTAGAGTAATTAATGAAGTTACTTTATTATTAAATGAATTTAAAAGGAAGAAAAAGTATGTTCACACAAACCTAGAGTAATTAATGAAGTTACTTTATTATTAAATGAATTTAAAAGAAAGAAAAAGTAAGTTCACACAAACCTAGAGTAATTAATGAAGTTACTTTATTATTAAATGAATTTAAAAGAAAGAAAGAGTAAGTTCACACAAACCTAGAGTAATTAATGAAGTTACTTTATTATTAAATGAATTTAAAAGAAAGAAAATTAAGTTCAAACAAACCTAGAGTAATTAATGAAGTTACCTTATTATTAAATGAATTTAAAAGAAAGAAAAATTAAGTTCACACAAACCTAGAGTAATAAATAAAGTTACTTTATTATTAAATGAATTTAAAAGAAAGAAAAAGTAAGTTCACACAAACCTAGAGTAATTAATGAAGTTACTTTATTATTAAATGAATTTAAAAGAAAGAAATGTTTGGTTTTTTTTATACCAGAAATGTCATTGACTTACAGTACGTTAATTTGATCAGATTTTCTTCACTTTGTAGTAGGAATGAAACACAATCTCTTAAATAGATAATTGTTGATTTAAAATTAAAAATTAGTCAAAAATATTTTGCTGTTACATACATAACAATTGCTTTTCATTTCTAAAACGTAAAAAAGGCACATCCTTTTCGTAATATGTTTCTACACTACCGAAAATTTTTCTCAAGTCATTCAAATAAGATGCGTCCTGAATTTTTAGTTTACGATTGGCGTATCATCCGTAAAATTCATTTTCCCCTTAAAATCCATTTCTTCCTAAAATATTATACCGTGAGTATTACAGAAATATTTATTTATTTAGAGAGATTCAGAGACTTTACTGTAATTATTACTATATACCAAAACCATCACCTAAAATTAACTAAACTAATACCTATTACCAGAATTAACCAAGCATCACTGGCGATTTAATATAGAAACTTTTTACGGATACTCTAAATGAAAAAAGTACCTTTTCATTAATTTTACTCTTTAATACATAGCTTATTTTTAAATTTCAATTACCGTTGATTTTAAATTATTTAGATTTGTAAGAAACAATTTTTAAAAGAGTAATTATTTGCAAAATAAAAACGTGCTTTCAGATAAATTTAGAAATGCGAGCTCGAAGACATGGAAATCATTGAGCTAACCTCACTTTGTACAGAAATTCCATAAATCTTGAACCAGTATTATCCCAAAGTAACAAAGTTTCTCATTATCCCAAAGTTTTGTAAAATGGAAGATCATTTTAATTTAGTTGCACCATTAATTGTGAAATTTGATCGAGAAATACTTCCATGGTGTAACTGAACTGACTGCACCAAAAGACTTTGACGGTGACTGTAAACTGAACGATATTAGCTTACGACACCATGTTTTCTTTACAACTCTGTTTCGGGACGACTTATTAAAAGTTTCGGGACTTATTAAAAGTTTTATTTTCATTCATTAAAGTTCATTTCTTTTATGCTGACTTTTTAAATTTGATTGGCTGTATAAAATGGTTAAGGGTATATCATAAAATAACCTACTTCCTGTAAACAGTTTTATTAAATAGCAATCTTGGCTTGCATTTGAGCTCTTTAAAAATACCTAATAATGGTGAAACTTCTTCTTGCTTTTATAAAAGAAAAAAAAAAGGAAAGAATGATTATCTGTGGTTTGTTTTTAACAGTTTTATCTAGTAAAAAATTTATGAAATATAAAGGAAAGTTGAACTAGTTTTTTAGTTAAATAGATCTGTACGCTAGGAAACATCATTGATATTATCTTCAAAATGCTTTAAAAAGAAACAAAATTGTCTAAAGTTTAACTCAATAAGGAAACGACTCTACCCAACGCACAAAGAAATTCTTGAAATATTTTTAAAATCGAAAGCTAAAATTGTCCTTTGCATAAGCTCTCAAAAAATACTAACTCAAACTGTTCTGGAGTTATAAAGAAAACGAACATAAACTTTTTCGTTTTATTAACAATAGTTTTGACTCTGCATTTCTTCGTTTGTTTAATATCTTTTTTATTTGTTCTTCCCAAAAAGTGAAATTTCTAAAATATATTTAACTCATTAAAGAGAAATTAGTTAATTACTCTCAAATGATTTAAATAATTCGTATCTATCTTTTAGGAATTATTAATATGTAGTAACTAGAATTAGATAATCCATGAAACTCATTATGAAACCGAATGAAACGAAACTTCATAAGCTGTATTTTTAAATTATATTTAACGAAGTCGCATTTACAAAATATTTTATTCATAGTGCATTAATTAAAAATAATTTTAATGAATGCACTATTTTAATTATTAACATTTTAAATGCTCTGCTATTAATGTCGATTAAATAAAACTTATTTTCAATATCATAAAATAATCTTTCTGTAATGATGGAATCTTGTGATAAAAATTTAGGTTCTTCTCCGATAAGCTGGAATGCTAAAATTCTAACCCGAATCACGATATCGATGCACGTTTCAAATATTTTCTGACTTTCACATGCAGAAGAAGTTATCATTAGTTCACTGTCATATAAAATACGAAGCCAATAAAAACTGAAGACACTTTACGCCTACCTAGGGCACTCAAATTTTAATTAAAATTTGAGTGCTCTAGGTAAAAAAAAAACGTAGGGTAGCTAGGTAGTGCTCTAGGTAGGTTTAGATCACTCCTGAACCGCTATTAGAAGAATTCATCGTGATATTTTACCCAAAAAAGATTTATAATCAAAAGAAATTCCGATCACTTTAAGATTAGCCAAAATACTATAATTTTAACTCTGTGGCAGATCTCATATCGAGCGTTTTCTCATCACTAAAAATAGAATTTTCCTTCAGAATTTTATATTAAATAGGCCAGTTAAGATTTATTTTCAATCAAAATTCTGACCAATTTCTGACTAGCTAAAAGGCCCAAACTGTAACTGACTCTCTGTGCTGAAAAGTAATGCAAAATTCAATCGCTTCCTGTCAAGAAGAATTAATCGCCACAAACACCAAATTGGAATTATCGTCGACAGAAATATCAACCAGCTAAAGCAATCAAAATTTAACTATAATACTGCGCCTTTCAAAAATATAAGTTTCAAAAGTTTTTTGACCATATCAGGCAAAATTTATCCCCATGTTATCGACAGTATAGTTTACCGCCTATAAAAATTCAAACCATTTTCTGAATAGTTAGAGTGTTTAAATTTTATTTAAAGATTTGTAATCAATAACAATACAAGTTACAATTGTTTCTTAAATGCTCCAAAAAATAACTATTTTATCACCAAATAGAATTTATTTCTAATTAAAATTTCACCTACTTTCCTTTTTGCTAGGTTACTCAAATTTATCTATGTAAAGTACTTGTTTATGCACTTAACATTGCTATCTGGGAATCATTTGAACGTTTAATTTCCAATGTTATTTTTTACGCTAAATTGAATGAGACCAACTTTGACGAGTAGTTGAGAAGTTATAAGGGTTTTTTCACAATAAGGGAAATTCAAAAATAGTACTACTTATACGGAAAAAAAATCAACTTTTGAAATATTAGTTCTTTCACTTCGTGTTTGGTTTCAGTCGATTGAATGATAAGAAATGCATCAGAAACAAAACAATTCTTCGTTCGTTTGCATGGCGATGTAAGATGTGTATGTAAATGCAAATACAAAATGGAACTTTTTGTGTATAAAATGCGTGTAACTTCTAAACTATTAGTCCGGTAGTTTCGCTATTGGTTTCATTCAATTCAGCATAAAAAAAAATGCTCACTAGTGTGTTAAAAAAAATATTTTTTCTCCCTCAAATCCTCCACCCCCCATTTTCTTTAAAAGAGATATGTGCAGAAAACTAGGGTTGTTTTCAGGTATAGGTTGCAATAAAATAAAGCATTTTGTTAAAAAAATTCTTTTTACAAATTTTACAGGGCTGTATCATTCTAAAAGAGTCAGTAGTAGAACAGAATGCCTTTTAACTTTTTCTTTCAAATTCCGAAACTATCATTCAGAAATATTGCATTCGAATTGAATATCAGTTTCTCGTATAGGGTAAAAAAAAAAGAATCACTGCTATTAATCGATGATATACACCAATCTGAAAGATATATAACGAAAGAGTGTAAATAATTTTATTATCTTTTGGATTTTCTAGTGGCTTTACGTTATTAGCTTTAAAAAAGCACACGTTTTAGTTATACACCCAAACAAAATAAAAATTAACTACATTCAGTAACTTTTAATAAGACGCTATTGCTCGCAGTCAACTCGTGATACTTATAATTTACCACAATCTAGCAAATTTTTCCGATAGTTATAATTTATATATACTTATAGTTATACTGATAATTATACTTATTGTTATACGATAAGAAATTTATTACAATAGTGCCTATCAAAAATTTATTTACACGAAACTAGTAGTATATATTAGCAAAATTAATAAAGCATCATTGGTATCAAAAATAGTCTAGTAGTTTTTTACGGTTCTTCTAAACGAATGAATAAATTTTAACTATTAATTTTGGTTTAGAGTACGTTACTTGTATTTTTAATTTCAATTATCTATGATTTTTAAGTTATTTAATATTATAGAAATACGTTTCAAATTCATGATCATATACAAAATAAACATATGATTTCTTTACAGAAAGACACTCTTACACTTCATAGAAATACTAATTGGCAGCGTACACTGTAAAAAATTCCGAATCAAATCACGGTAAAAAGTATCGGCACTTTAGGTGCATCATCCATAAAATCTATTCGTAGCGTATATTATACCATAATTTTACAGTAATATTTATTTAATTAAAGTTGTTAAGTGATTTCATTGTAATTTACTGCAAAAATTACGGTACATCAGATATTTTGTTCCGGCAAAACTGAATTTGGTAAGTACTGGCACTTAAAGTGCCGGTACTCTTTACCTTAATTTGATCGTAAATGTTTTTTTTTTTTTACATTGTAGCACTCACATGCCATTCATGTTGATCACTGAACATGTAAAAAAATAATTGATCTTTGTAGAACTTGGAATGAACTCTGTTTTAGGTCAAGTAGAGCTGTAAGCTAGCTTAATTCGCTGATTTTTCTTTTAAATATTTGAAGAAAAAGAATCTTCTACAGTTTAATTTATAACAATTGCTAATGCTAAACCAATGAGAAAAAATCATTTTCAAACGTCTTTCCCGAATGAAATAATTTAAATTTTTTAACGAGTCATAGGATCGGAGGTTCCCGTTTCACCTATTGTCCAAATTTCAGGACGATAAGGCAAACGAGTTATAAGAGACATATTTATTTCTTTAGTCTCCTCTTATCATCATTAAACTCTCTATTTTATTAATTTGGAAATGTTAATGTTATTTTAGACAATTGTTAAAAATGTTATGTCTAAAATGTTATTTTAGACATTTTTTTTTTTTTTAAATCCTTGCAAAATTCTCTTTACTTTCTTGCTTTTTTAAATTTTTATTTTTATTTTTAATCCTTACAAAACTTTTACAAAAGTTCTTTTTGCGTGGAAAGTTTCAGCTTGTTTTCTGAGTAGTATCCACGATTGGAAATTAATTTATTTCAATAAAAGTTTATTAAGTAACAAAAATATAAGTTTTCAACATTTTCATTTTCATTTTTTTATATTATTTTTATGATAGTCTTTCAAAATTCGTGGAAAAGAAAACTATAAAGCATTTTTGAATGTTTCACGTAATTATGTTTATCTCTTATCAGTGACCATAACGCATTTACTCATCGCTCATATAAAGCACAGTTTATGTAATAAGAGCTTTAACATAATTAGATGCATTATAAAGATACTTATTAAGACGAGAAAATCATAATTTTTCAATTTTTATAATAAGTATAATTGGTTGTTTATAAAGCTATTTGTTGTTTGTATTTAGATTATTTATATTAGTCATTTATTTATATTAGTCATTTATTTATATTTATATTTACTGAAATTGATGCATAACATGGTTTATAAATTATTTGAATAATTTTAATTTATCATTTTTTGACTAAAGCTATTTGTTGGAAATCATCAGTCTTTCAGAAATTTAATAAATGATTTTAATTAAGAAACGTGTCTTAATATATGTTATACAATACAAAACAAAGTATGAAGTAAACTAAGGAAAATAAAAGCATTAAAAATAAAGAAATAAGAAAAGAAATGAAATAAAATACTATTTAAAAGAAATACATTTTTCATGAAGATACTACATAAATATTTATTTTATTAGAAAACTATTATGAAAAGCAAAGTATCACATATATAGTTTCCAACTATGTTAATCACTAAAGCTGGATATTCAAGAATGTTTTAACTTTAATTACTCTACTCTTTAAAAATAACTTCTACATATCTTATTTCAAGATTAAAATCAGTTTTAAAATTAGAATATTACTGAAAATTCCTATTATAGTATCGTATAAAAAAGCTTAAATATTTTTTAAATGAAATTTTTTTTTTTAAATAAATTATTTTTGAACAAAATATAATTTTTAAAAATAAAACGTTTTAAAAAAATATCATAAAATATTTAATAAATAAAATTTTTAAAAAATGTGTCCTAGTTTAAAAGAAGAAAACTATTTTGCTCCTGTAAAAATTACTTTAGTAAATATGTTCACGAACATTCATCTAGTTGTACATATTTAAAACTTTTAAACTAATTCTTGACGTTTTTAATATTATTCACAAATATTTTATTCCTAATATTATTACTGAAAGTTATTTTTATTATTATACATATTTGAATTGTATAATATAAAGTGAGAAAAATAGCATCGAAACGACGTTATACTAAATGAAGAATAATGATTCATTATGTTTGAAGAAAAGTAACAATAAATTTAAAATAAAATATTATTGTATTGTATTAGAAGCAAATGAGAATAAATAATTAATTGAAAATGTAGCATGATAAGTTGGGAAGAAAGAGAATAGCAAAATCTACACAAAACCTCCAAAAATAAAAAAAATGAAATAAAAAAGCGTTTAAAATGTGTTTATTTCATAAATAGTGAAGTAAAAACTATTACGTTAATGTTAAAAGATCTGTTCTTTTAATAAATTTGTTTGAGCCTATCTTAATGTGATTATGAGACAACAAGCACAAAAGCATTTTTAAAACAGAAAATATATCCCAACTTTTTGCAAAAGATCAAAAAATATTTAAATTAATGAGCTCAATATTTTGAAAGAACAGAAACAAATTTGTTTGTATTATTTTGCTATGCATAAAAGTCGTTTGTTGATGATGACCATATCATGCTTTCTCATTGGATAAAAAAAAAAAAAAAAAAAAAAAAAAAAAAACCACATGGTAATGTAAAAAAGAATATTCAGCCATCGTTTGCCGTCATCAACATAAAAAAAAGTGAAGTTATATTTACTTTTGAATTATATATTTATTCCTTATTTGAAGATATTTATCAATAATACAGTCGATAAAACAGCCCTCGTTTTTTTGGTCGAAAAAGGACGTTATATGCATAAAAGTACCGTTAATCTAAAAAGGTACCGTAAAAAGTACCGTTAATCTAAAATAACCATTTTAATAAAGTGATGCTGTACATAATACGAATTTGGTTACCTAAAAATAAAGTGTTAGAGTAGCTTTTTCTATATTAATATTAACATAAGAAAAGTCCATTTAAAATAATACTTCGCAGTATTTATTTATTTCTAAGTATTTATCTATCGCCGGTTCTCAATTTTATTCTCTAGTATTATTGTTGTTGATGTATTCCTGTTAAGGCAGAGCGGTGCGATTTTTCTTGTTTTCCAGTGGCGTCATCTATGGCCAAGAATTTGACTTCTGTCATACCCATACGTCACACCTGTTTACAGAGCGGACCCATTCATACAACCACAGTTCGTAATTTTGACCTGATAACGATCAATCTCTAATTCAGTACCCCCAGATGTATTTTATTTTATTTTATGACCGCCGCTGAACAGCCGACCCAATTTTTGGGCTTACGACTACCAATGTTCAACGCCGTAGCCTTGTAATTTTGAACCAATCCAGAAGACAAGGAAACTCCTGGATCGGTACCCCCAGAGGTTTTGATTTGGAGAAGTATTGATTTGGAGAAGTATTGATTTGTTATGGGAACATGGAGTACTTTGCGACTCGACAGATTTAGCGTGCACCAGTCACCTCTTTACTACACGGGAAGTCTCCGGCCAGGCGGTGTTCGAACTCAACTCACGAACTCTCCAGGGCCCTGTTTAAAAGAAATTTGGGTCCGTTATCTGACCCTTCACAAATTATCTTTTAATATATCTACTTTTACAAACATCGTCTCCACATTCGTATTGATATTAAATGATAATTTTTATATTTTATCTGTAAATAAATAACTGATCAATTTACATTTTTTAATGAAATTAATTAATAGAATATTATGTAAATAAAAATTAATTTCTGTCATTTTTTTAAATACAATATTATAAATTTAAGAATTGTTTAAGTTTACTTAATGCATTAAAAGTGATACATAATTATAACACATTAAAAGTGAAGATACTTGATTATAACACATTAAAAGTGATACATAACAAAGTTGTGTTATTTAAAATATGTCAATCGAAATTATTTAAAATGTGAGTGATTTTGTTTCCATTATTAGTCCGAAATGAATATCCTGTGTTGAGCAGTATAGGCTAAATACCAAATATTTGTATGTTACATCTCTAATTTAGTAGCAGCAATTGTTGAGCAGAATCTTGTGTCTATTTACAATTTAAAAACTTCTTGAAAAGGTTTTTTGCAATTTTTGCAATAACAAGACCGTATTTGCACAAATTAACAAAAGCAAAACCCTGGTTGAAAGCATGTGACTTATTTTATATTCACAGATTATGAGTATTTTTTTTACAATTTCACAAAATGTCTGGGCAGACTCTCGGACATGGGCGCAGCGACATGGCTATACCGGCCTTATTACATATTCAAAATGAAATTATTCGTGATGAAAGTGGATCTTCTGTTATTTCTGATCAGGGGGATCTGCCCCATCACTGTTTTGTTCCGTTTCAGAAATTGTTCGCTTTTTGTACTAAAAAGAATTCTGTTTGATTCACGTTCAGACAATTTTTTAATGGTTTTTTTAAGGTCTTTATGCGGACATAAATCTTTTCTTGGTAATCACTTTACATAAATTAAAACTGTATAGACATGCCAAATTTCTTTCTTACAATTGCAACTTGATATAGAAGTTTGCTTTTCTAACTTTTAATTACTAAATTAATTTAAGAATTATGAAAATTTAAATTAAATTAAGAGACTTTACAGTCGATTGTCTCTACTGGACCCATTTTAATGAATACAATACAAATCAAATAACTACTCTACAATTGTAATACACACGCATGATCGTGCTCATTGGAGTCGGAAGGTATGAAACAGCGGTCGCAGAATAAACAATGGGTTAAAAAGGGGTTTACAGGCCTTGCAGCGTGATTTCACACTTGAAATAAGTCAGTTTATTATTTCCTGTGGCAATTTCTTACCTTCCGACAAGTGTTACGCATGATCATGCATCACAATTGTTGAGTGGTTATTTGTCTTGTATTGTATCAATGTAAGTACATATTAAATTTCCATAGAATCGCTCCATTAGTTCTAGAGATAATCGACTGCAAATTCTCTTAATTTCTTACACCAGTGTACCTATGTTTTCTGTGCCCAATTTTACCACACATTTATAAAAAAAATGAATGTAACTTAATGAGTAATTTTTAAACGGTTGATAATGTGTTGATTAAACTCAAAATTTGAGACCAGTTTGTAACAATAATAGAAATCAAAAGGCCTGCACTGAAGTACTTTGATTTGAATTATTGACAAGAGAAGTTAAATTTTAATAAACTTGTCTGAAATGACGCAACCATAAGTATGACATTTCAGAAAAGAATAGAAAAATGTTTCCACTTTAGAAAGGATAAAAAAAATAAATCTAAAATTGCTATAAAAACACAAAATAAATACTTAATAAATATCATTTAAGACTACGTAACAAAATTAATCTAAACAAAAGTTCAACTAATTATTTAATACTACTTAAATTATTACTTAAGACAACCTAACAAAATGAATTGAGGATAATGAGTGTTTTCAATTTAGATCGATCCGCATTTCATGATATACTACGTAAGAGAAATAAATCGATCTAAATTTATTGTACAACTAATTCTGATTTAATACAATAAAAAAATTAGAAATTTTCTAGTTGGATAATTTTTGCATTTTTAAACAAATTCTTACACCTATCTTGAAGCAATCTAGGCGCGTTAGAGAGTGAGTTTAGCAAGGGGTAGAGAGATCACTAGTATTAATAAAATATAATTTTTGGTGTAGAATGGACAGACAGTTTGATTTTTAATTTTATGAAATACTGCTCAACAGTTAAAAAATACAATCCGTGATCAACGTATTCCTTTAAAACGTTCTAAATCTTATAACCGTATTTCGAAAAATGTTGAGGGTCTTAATCGATCCAACTCCATTTACGTTAATTGATAAGAGTATAGGTGAACATTTATTTATAATATCCAATAAGAAATAACAGTAAGTGCGTTATTTTCTTCCTAACCCCATTTAGAGATCTAGTTAAAATTCTACTTTATCATAAAATTGAAAAAATAATGACCTAATAAAAATAATATCGTTATGAGATGATTACATAATTATTTTTGTAATGACCGATGTATGTTTTGACAAGAAAAGTTGCTGAAAATTTCGATTTTTCACAGAAAAACGACTCAATAAATTAGCCATACATTTAATGAGCCGTATTATTTTTTACTGAAAATAGTCCAAGTGATCTTTTTTATTGCCGTTATTTTCAGCTTAAAAGTATTAACCTTAATTATAAAGGGGAATAGTGTGACCAGTTGACTTGAAAATTTAAATTTTCAGTTCGTTTCCGGTAGACTTAATAGCCACTTTTTCCTCAAATTTAATAAGTCTCTAAACAATACGGATAAGTCATTTTCATTTAATAGTTAATTTTGCATTTTTTCTTTTTATGCTTGAATAAAAAATAAATGACTTTTGAAAAATTTGTATTAGAAATAATCTACGGCCATAAAAAGTTAATTCAACAAAATATTGAGTATGCAACAAAATTGTTTCATTAATTTAAGTTGTTTTTTGTTGACTCGTCACGTGCTCAAATATTATTGTCATGTTTAGTGACCAGTATTTTGTGACGTCAAGGAATATATATTTTAAGGAATATATTCTAAGTAAGGAGTTAGAATGCATATAAAAATGTACTGAATGTTATTTCAGTGTTAAATATAAAATAGTGCTATAAAATTTTATATTTCACGCGTAAAATAATCTTCCAATATAAAAATCGATTCCTGTTTCAAAATATTTTTATTAACTGTGTTTCGTCAAATTAGAATCTCCTTTGTAGAAAATGCTGAAAAATAAATAATTAAACAGATAAAAAAAATTTAATATTTGGACCTGCCTTTACATCTACAATTTGTAAAGAGAGATTTCGAGCGCGCTGATTGGATTTCTCTGCAAAACCTTCCGTTACGTCTTTTTGTAGCTCCTCCTTAATATCATTTCTGCGTAATTTGTTCGCCAAACTATACATCCATCATTAATCAGTTCTAGAATATTGCTCATACTAATTTTAAGACAAATGTAGAAATTCGCACAGAAAATAAAATAGCGACATCAATTATTGTTTAATAATAAAAAATTTTATAAAAAATCTAGTTCTTATATTTTCCTTTATTTGTTTAAAATATTTTTTTTTTTTTTTTTTTTTTACGTTTCAGTATAATATTTTTTAATATGAATGTGCTGGCTTTCAGGTAAAAGCAAGGTAAACAACGATGTTTTGGCATAAATTGTGAGCATATATTTTAAAAGTATTTTTAGCTGGTTTTTATATAATTGATTAATATTCAAATTGCAAAACTATAGTATTGTAAAACTATAGTAATTGTATAGTATTGTAAAACTTCTTATGCTCTTAGAATCTATAAGTTTGAAAAGTTGTAGTACGCTCTAGGTTTAAAATAACAAGCACATCAGTATGCAATACGTCACAGAAGGCGTAGCCGAGAATCAGCGCGCTGAAAATCTCTCTTTACAAACTGTAAATGTAAATGTGGGTAGCCCAGAGTTCCTTCGCTACTCATTGTTCATCAACAGTTATTCGGTTTATATTTTTTATGAAGAACCATTAATTAATACTAGATTGCCCAATGAGGTCATTTTGACTGCTTTTTAATTTCAATTAGAAAAAAAGTTATGTATATAATGACACAATTTCTTAGAATTTTTGATTTTTTGTACAACATATAACTTTTTTTATTGTTAATATTTATTAATAACTTGTTATATAACTTTAAATAATATAAAAAATATTAAAAATTAATTTTAAACAAAAAAATTCTTGACACATTCTTTCACAATCCAGTCATTTTGACTGCTTTTGGGCAATGTAGGTATATTCAGTATTTCTGGTGTTAAATCATTTTATTCGCATGTAGTCGTAAGTAGATTCAAATAATCATAACAAAATTTTAAGAACTAATTTTACACGCTTGTTGTATCCACTATTGTTCTGGGTAAATTATTAGAAAGAACCTTTAATGAATTTTATTTTAACGAGATTGTTGTATGATCTATTTATAACTATTATAAAGACTCATTTTACACGCATTGTGCCAAAACAAATATACTTTTAAATTATTATAATGTATTTGATTAATAGATTTTAACTTGTCCTTTTTGTTATATTAACAGTTCTTCAGTTTAAATTATTGTAAAGAGCCATTTAATCTTGTAGTAAAGATTGAGAAATGATATTATTAATTTGTTTAAAGAATTTCGTAATTATTTTAGAGGGATTTTGAATGATGTGATTAACATTCTAGAATAAATATTAGAAATGTTTTTTTAATGTTCAAGTTATTTTCTTTGTATTGCGCTCAAAAATAATGAAACACTTTAAAGGGGTTTAATATAACTAAAGAATAAGGCGATTAATTTTCTTTTAAATTGATAGACAATATTTAGTTTTGTTTTTACTAGAATTAAGCTTCAAATGGTGATCATAATACGAAGTAAAATATACAATTTTAGTTTCAATAGATTTTTTTTTAAATTTTTTAAAAACTTATATGCCTCTCCTAAAGGTATCCTAAAGATAAAACTATGAATAATTTAATTTAAAATAAACTAAAGTGTGTTAATATCAATGTATAATGTGTTCGATATTCTAAAATATTTAAAAATTTTAACTTATAATTATTTTGAATGGTTTTTGTAAAACTTTGTTAATAATTTGCATACTTGCGAAATTACACAACAGCGCTACAAAAATTTTAATAATGTGAGCATTTTAAAAGAAAATTTGGAAAAATTCGAAATTATGTTGTAGACAGCACATCAGAAGTCTTAGAGACAGTGCTTCAATATTGAACCATAGCATAATACTACGCAACCATATTAAAGTTTTAAATTTAATGATGTACTAGGGTGTTAAATGTAAACTTTTATTATGGTGTTAAAATGAAGCGTGTAATTAGGTATTAAATTGAGCCATGCAATAACGCTAAACCAATAATGTTAACGAACTGATGAAATTTCTTCTTCGCGTTACTATCAATGTACTTTAAAACCTAAAATGTAACCTATTTCTATTTAGATATTTCTTGCATTAGCAAGAAAATGTAAAAACAAACTGAGCTATACGTTGGGCTGAAATGAAAGACTACGAGCGAGCAATTCACATAAGCAAGTAAATTGTTCTGCCCTTTATTCTAACTAACCTTTGGGTAACATATTAGCACTCAAATTTATATCTGTGCACTGTGCGCAAAATGCAAAAAAGGATCACTCTGAATAACTTTTGATCAAGCGATCTGATCTTCACTTTTTAGGACTCAATCTTAATGACTCGAGGGAGTGACCTCAAAAATGCTAAGAGCAGATGATATTTTAAGTTACGAAATCAGACACAAAAAACTTGCTGTCTCTGAATAAACATATCTTTTTTCGGCGTATTCTGATTTCTGACCTCCAAAATGTAGCTACAATCCGGGATATATGGTCCCAATAGTTTACTAAGGAGACCGTTCGTTCCAAAGTTTGGACCCCTTAATGTTAATATTACTTTTTGCATATTTCACTATATCTCGAGTATTTTTAAGCGAATTAAAAAAAAATTACTCTCAATTATAAAATTCTTTTATCCAAAGGTAATTCCTTGGGAATTTTTTTATTTTATTTTAAAGAATGTAATTTTACAAGGCAAAATACAAAATTTGAGCGAAATCGGTAGAATAGTCCTTGAGAAATCGAATTTTAAAAATATGACTTTTTCAAAATTTGACTTCTCAGGAACTATTCCTCTGATTTCGTTCAAATTTTGCATTTTGCCATGTAAAATCATATTATTTAAAATGATGCAAAAAATTGTATACCTTACTATTCACATTTTTACCATTTTTAAATAAAATAAAAAATATTTACTGAAGGTTATTTTTTGCATGAAATTATCTTTGGATAAGAGAAATTTTATAATTGAGTGTAAAAAATTTTCAATTTACTTAAAAAGTTCTCGTGATACTGCAAAATACGCAAAATTAACATTAACATTGCTGCTACTCCCTATATTTTAGGGGTCAGAAATCCAAATCCATCGAGAAAAAAAAGGTATGTTTTTTCAGAGCATTTTGAGGCCTGATTTCGTATCTTAAAGTATCGTCTACACTTATTAATTAGCATATTTCTGATCACACCCTCAAGCCATTAAAATTGAGTCAAAGAACTTGAAAATCTGATCATTTGATCAAAAGTTATTCAGAGTGTTCCGTTTTTGCTCACTGCAATAGATACTTTATATGAATAATTTGTTTAAAATGTAATAGCCAAGTTGTACTTGCACATCAAATCGGCCATATCTTTTAACAGTCATGTTAAGCATGCCACCTCATGTTGACCCTGGTCTGACGACGTAGACAGCGTCTGATCCCGTTCTCTAAGCTTCCGCACCACAACCAACGAGAAGACTTTCAGCCACGTCTGATATAACTTGCTGCAATTGCACCTACCCCAACCCTCCTGTAAGCGACTGTGCTACCACCGTAAGTCACATATTTAAAGCTTCGTTTTAAAAAGAGTACCATACCATGCTGAACTAAAACGCAAAAGTATCCAATGAATGAGGAAGAGAATTCTTATTGCGAAGCCCGGGGTCGGCGAGTGCAGTGAGCTGGGAATGGAGCCCCCTAATACTGTGATTTTAAACTTTGTTAACTGTACATAACGATGTGATAGAAGATGAAATATTTTCATGTTTAGATTTAAAAAAATCTTTGCAAGCAATCATTACAACATAAAGTTTGATAAAAATCGTCTGAATGACAAAAAGTAAACGAAGAGTGTTGCCGTTTTGTTTTATACAAAAACAAAAATATCGCTTGCGCAAGCGATCTGTTTGTGTTTATTGAATGGGCATTAGGACAGGACACGCATGGAAAGGGAAGAGCTCCCATAATTCAGACGACTAAATACCGAGAAGGCTACGTATATCTAAGAAGAACTTAAAAAGTTATTACCGCTCTGGCGCAAACTAAAAATGGCTCTTTAGAGATAAGTTCGAAACATGGAAACGTTTATGCTTTATTGAACTCGAAAAGGCCAACTTCTTTTTTTCTTCCGCCATCTTTTTAAAGAATCGCCATGAAGTCATGCAGCCGATTCAGCATGACAGGAAGTATCCTGCAGGGGATACAGAATGGAACAGAAAGAATTTTGTTCTTTTTTGTATTCCATTCCCGAATGGATATTGGTCGATTGCAAGAGTGTGAAACTTTAAAAAAGGAAGACATTGAGGAGTAAAGTTTACGAACTGTAAACCATCCATTTAGAAAAGATGAAGGAAACGGGTTGGTTACAGTTTATCGTAATTTTTTTTATTTCTTTTTAACATACGTGAAGTAAATTGGTTTCATAGAAACAGTTTACTTTGTTGAAAAAGAAAGTAATATTTAAGACTCTTTCCTCTCAATAAGAACAAGAAAAATCGGCATGAAAAGTTTCTTAAAGACCTATGTTAAACTGAACGTTAAATTTCACTAATTTTGCTGAGTTCAAACTTATCCGCAAATTTGATTTTAAAATTTTCTTTTTTAATTTTTGTTTACTATAAAAAAAACTTGTATTACATATTTAGCTAAATAGATTGCTTAGCAAAAAGCATAAACAATTTAATTCTCAATAGTGCCTTAAAATTTTAAATTTTTTAGGTAATATTAGAAATTACATATGTTAATTATCACAATTATACAGTCTCTGGCCAAATTATTAGACGCACTATAAGATTCTACATAAAATCTTAATTATCAGATGTCATACTACACACCATTATTGTTCTTTTATGTGACTGTTTGCACTTGTTTACGTTCGTGTATGAATGGGTTAAATTAGACGATAGGATAAATTAGAGGATATATTATATAAATATAGAATATTTAATATATCAGGTATTATATAAGTAATTATAATAATTAGATCAAATTATTAGACGCACTGTAGTATTTTAATATAATGACATGATTTGCACGAGTTTGTATGCAATACTTTTATATTTGAACATACATGTAATGGGTTTTTGTTCCGGAGAAAATCTCCGGAAATATAAACTTCCAGTTTGTATTTATTTTTAACGTATTGTATTACAATGTTAACCAATTGATACACGAATGCAAATTAATGTGTAAGCCGGTTTCAGCGGCGTAAAAACAATAAAGCTGTATTGTATAGCCTGATAATTAAGAATTTACATAGAACCTTATAGGGCGTCTAATAATTTGGCCAGGGACTGTACATAAAATAAATTTTAAAATTAACTATTATATATTAAGAACTAAACATAATTTACCGTTTACTTATTTATCGTTAAGTGATTGTATAATGGTAATTCCATTTATTTATCATAAACTGGTAATAAGGTAATATCAAGATTTAACTTCCAGAGGCACAGTGTTCAATAAATTGGTCATTTTAGCATATTTTGTATGCCTTTAGAATGCAATTGAATGTTTTTAAATGTATTTGTAAAGCACATATGCCTTTGCAATTCAATTTTCAATGTAAAAATATTAATGGATTTACCCGCTTTGGTCAAAGTTTTCAATTACATTAAGAAAAGCCAGCAATCGGATTCAAGTAATTTTTTGGACAGTTTTATATATCATGTAAATAATTTATTCTCGGAGTTTAGAACGTTTTGCTTTAGAACCAAGATATGAAGAAACAGACTTAAGCATTTTTTTTTTCAGATTGTAGAATATTTTAAAGATTGAATTTCATCAGTTTTTTTGCAATAATTAAAATTAGAATTATGTTAAATAAATTAAATTTTTTTAATCTTATTTATAAATTTACTTTCTCTTAAGCTACATATTTTTAAAAAGAAAATCGCATTTTATGCCAAAATTTAAAACTTGGCTCTCAAGAAAATATTGCTTAGTAAACTAACACCCCATTTAGTTTTAAGATTTAAATATTGTCATAATTTTTATATTCTAATTTACCGAAAGTGTGACAAAAACGGTAAAAAGAGTTGAACATAAATAGCATAATAGTTAAAAATTGTTGAAGATAAATAAAGTAAATGATTTAGAGGTGAAAAATTAACTTTGTTAATGACAATTCAACATTTCCTGTACTTTATTTATTTATTTTATTAAAAAAAAGACTATATCATTTGACTTTTCTATCTGATAAAAATGCACTGAAAACAATAGGTACACATGCTTTCATAATTATTTTGGTCATGCCTCTTTGAATCAAACTGCACAAAAATATCCCCTTCAATCTTTAAAACTCAAAATATTTTTATTAATAGTTTGTACTTTTTCGAATAATTTTATTAAAAAAATAATTTTAGTAATTAAATTTTATCTTGACAAAGAAGGTACTCGAAAAGTCGCCCGGACTGAATTTTACTTATTTTCCAATTTAGCCTTTTAGGTTAAGAAATAATATATATAAAAGCTTTTGTTTACATTGTTTAGCTGTGGAATTATAAATTTTTGAAAGTATAGGAATGGACAAATTATCTTTAAAGAATTGCAGAAAAATCAAACAGTTGGGAAGATCCTGTTATTTTAAAATCACAATGTTTGTTTTTAAATATTAATTTTAAAATGCTTACTATTAATCTAGAATCTCTGTTAAAAATACTGCAATACATTATAACACGAAATATAAAATTTCTATTCCATTTATTAAATTGAGTCCTTTAGTTTTAGCTTTTTAAAACGCAAGGATTAAAGTTTCTGATTAAGGTGAAAAAATATTCTAAGTAACCCCTTTACATCTAACTAAGTACTATGTTTTCGGGACAGTCCATGTCGGGACGGGAAGTTTTAATAATTTAAAAATCAATAATAATCGAAATAGACAAAATAAATTTCGTACATTATTTTATATACTGTTCGATCCTGCATGCCGAAGACTCTTCGTATAGTAAATGGTGACTGATGCATGTTAATTCTGTAGGGTCGCAAAGTCCTCCATGTTCCCATAACAAATCCTACCTCTGGGGGTACTGATCGAGGTGATTCCTTGTCTTCTGCATGGGTTCAAAATTTCAAGGATATGGAGTTTAACTTAAGAAGTCGTAAACCCAAAACTGAATCGACTGTTCAACGACGGTTATAAAAATAAAAAAACAAAATAAAATAAAATATTTTTAAAAAGTTGATGAATTGATGAGTACTTTCCTTGTAAATAAAAGAAAGTATAGGAATGGACAAAGTTTAGTAATCAAATTTATTAAAATTTGTTTATTTTGTAGAAATTAAGAAAGGAACAATTTTGTTCTTTTGTATTTATAGTGTTATTACATTCGGATCATTAAACATCTTGGCACGTATTTTTGAGGAAATAGATAACGAGATAAGTATAAAAGTGGAATGTTATCGCAAAATTGCAAATAAAGGATAAACAGGAAATTATAAATCAAAGAAATAACAAATTAAAGGTTGATGCCTTTTTTTTTTCTTTTTTTTTTATTTGCTCGAATGAGAATATAAATGGGACATAAAGTTTACGTGAGAAAGACAATAGGACCAATACTAAAACTTGTTTTTTTTTTTGGCTTGTTGCCAATATCAGCTGTGTAGTAAAACTTGTAAACATAATAAATTTTGTAGGCTCTTTATTTCGTGCTTTTATTTGTAAAAATGTTTCTTCAGATGTATCACTTCACTTCCTTTTGCAAAATGCGTTGGGAGCAACAAGCTACTAAAGAAAAGAGTAAATTGAATAAAATAATTTAAAAATTCTTGAGCAATGAAACAAGTTTCGCATCGATGGATAATTTATCAATTGTTAATCAACTAATTGATAAATTAGCCTGCAATTATATTTATAGTGGTAATTAATAATATTTATAGTGGTAGTTGGCGTAACTATCACTATGAATATTAAATACCAATTCACTAGTATATAAGACATGCTAACTTGATTCTATCACGAAGTACCTTTTGACAGAAGAAGGTTGACATAGTTGATTTATAATTTCCCACATTGATGACCCGGACGTGATATGAACTTGCCACATAGATGGATGGTCCACATTAAAACAGTTGATTTGCTTAAAAATATATACTGCTCAAATAAAGAAAAAAAAATCCGGTGAAGTAAATCAAGTCTCCCGGTCAATAAACAATACTGAAGAAAAAAATATCATGAGAAAAACTTATATAAATAAACAAACAGCATGAATCAACTAGTGGTATTCGTTCATCGAAGTATATCACAGATAAAATTCTGGAAAGGGAGTAATGTGGTGGAACTACCACTATAAATATTAAATACCAATTCACTAGTATATAAGACATGATAACTTGATTCTATCATGCGATACCTTTTGATAGATGAAGGTTGACATAGTCGATTTATAATTCCCCACAGTCTCAGCAATTGTCAATTGTTGAGACTCAGAATATACAAAATAAAAATCAGTAAAAATTAATATAACTTTAAAAATATTTTTGAGAGGGTCAAATGGATGGTGTTTTTTACATTACAGAGCACTTGGCCGACTGCTTTCACTTCCGGGTTTTGGAAATAATAAATCCAATTTGGAAATAAAAATTTTTTTACAATCAAAGCCTCACGTTGTACACTATATTAATAAAAAATTATCTTAATATTATGTTTATTATAGTAAAATTCAAAAGAGATTTCTAAAAGTTTCAGGAGACTTTTAAATGACACATAAATTGCCTAGTATTATGAAATTTATTTTATCTATTAACGTTTCTGAAAGATCTCTTAAACAGTGCGGCGAATGAGTTTTATGTGCGCGGTGAAAAACAATAAATCTATCGGAATAAGATAAAAAATGACTGTGTTTCTGGTTCTATAGGAACACCAAAAAATTCGAATAGTGTTTACCGAAGTACTTTAGTAATGATTTTGGTAAAATTGGTAATGAAATATGGTTATCTCTGTTGAATTTTGATAAATGTGGTAAAATGTGTCAATTTTATTATGATACCTTAATGCAGGCATAAGGACCATTTATTCGGCGAAATTTATTCTACAGTTTTGTATTTTTTTACTAAATGTGTGGTAATAAGAAATATAATTTTGAAAATTAGAATTTCCGGTAAACCGTTACCACATAACACATACTTAACAGAGCTAAACTGAGTAATAACATGTGAAAACGTGGTAATAACATGTGAATAAAATCAATTTTGGGAAAGATTGTTTTTAAGATTATAATAAGTACAGTATATTTTGGCCTTATTAACTGGAATTACGTTTTTTTTTTTTAAACCAGAAGTGTCATTTTTAGGCAATATGTTATTATAACCAGAATTCTTTCCTACATGTAATTTTAAGTGCAATGATGAAAAAAAAATATTGCTGTCTAATTTTTAGATAGAAAACTAATTCTTCTTTGACAAGGGAGACTAGGGAAGTGTGACTCGCCAATTTTGAAATAAACTAGTGGGATGTATGCCTTATTAGGAATAATTTTAGGGGGCAACATTCGTTTCGGCCCATAGAATGTCTTATGAGAGATTAAAAATAATTCAATATATCGAAAAATCGGTATTTTATTACTTCAATACAGACTATTAGTTATTGTAATTATCTCATACTCCAATTAATTTGCAATTAATTATAAATAAATTATTAATTAATTATTCATTAATTATTCATTAATTATTCATTAATTTGCAAATACATACTCAAATTAACTTGGAAAATTTTTTGAAAAAAAAAAATTAACAAAATTTGATACCAATTTTTTTTTTTAAATTAACCTAACAGGTTTTTCTGAAAAACTACAGTTATATAAAATTTTCGAAATCAATTTTGACAGTAAATATGCATTATATAGTACGTGAAAGTACCACAAAATTAATTGGAGTATGAGATAATTACAATAATTAATAGTCTGCATTGAAGTAATAAAATACCGTTTTTTCTATATATTGAATTATTTTTTATCTCTCACGGGACCTTCTATGGGCCGAAACGAATGTTGCCCCCTAAAATTATTCCTCATAAGGCATATATCCCACTAGTTTATTTCAAAATTGGCGAGTCACACTTCCCTAGTCTCCGTTGTGAGTTGAATTCTATTGCTCTGCCTTATAATAACTGGACGATAAATCATTTATATGGAAGCTTTTTTTACAGCACAATCCATTGTGAGCACCCGCATAGGATTCGAATAACGGTCTTAATAACTTGACGAAGATTTACAACAATTATTATATTTGAATTTAAATTTATGTATTTAATTAAAAAAAAAAACATTTCAGAAATGTCCTACGCTTGCGAAATGTTATAATTTCGCCATATTGATAATTTTTTTACGAAGAGAAAAAAGTTGTGGTAAAATCCAATGAATGAAAATATAATCCCCAATTAACGATTCCATCTTTACACAAACTTAACAGAGCTGAACGTGGTAATAGCATGTGAATCAAAACAGTTTTAGAATAGATTATTTTATAAGGTTATAATAAATAAGTTTTATTTATTTGGAGTAACAGTGCATTACAAATTTTCCTGAGTTTTACTGAATGAAACATGAACAATTGTAGCAAAATTACCGTGTAAGTGTATTACCATAAAACGTATCTTAGATGTATGAATGAATAAAAAAATAATTATTTAGTATTGATTCCATAACTTTTCTTAAAAGTTTAGCTTAGCATAATTGCACTCTTGTATGTTTAAAAGAATGATGCTCTGAAACCTATTAAATCTTTCAGTTATTATAAGACGCTGTTTTTAAATTTCCCTGATTGCGTTGGTATATTTAGTTCCTGCATAAATTCTTCTCTTATTTATGCATATTTGAAGTAGAAATCAAGCGTATTTGAATTATCAAAATTTTGTAAAAGCGGAAAATCACCGAGAGAATAAATATCCACTATTGAACTAAAAATCCAAGTTAATCAAAACTAAGTTATTTCTGAAGTAGTAGCTCATTTTTTTAAAACAGTGTGGTGCACATTATTCATTAACACATGTGTTTTCTTTATTTAAATTTACTTCTTATAGTTATCTTCTAGAATTTTATATCCAGTACCTGGCAATTGAACGAGTACCTAGTATAAGTACCTAGTTTTTCTTTAATATTTAAATCAAACAATGTTTTCAACTGTTCTCATATATATTTTTGCTCAGTTTACCCTCTGTCCACATTTCCAAGAAATTAACTTTAGAGGCAGTTTTCAACAGAAAATATCTCTTGGCCAACGTTACCCAGGTGGCAGGGGTAACTTTAAAAAAATGTTTTTTTACCAAATTTTTATTGAAAAAGAATGTATTAAATATAATTTAAACACCACATATCAAGCCCAGAATAAAGTGTACAAATAATTTTATAACTTAAAGTCATGGCGAAATGTTTACCCCAGTGAACGGAAAAGACTTTCCTTTCTGTTAATGAATGTGTCTGCCTCGAGTAGTGACGGTGCAAAACAACTAATTTAACCAAAAATCATTGTTAGACAATTCCCTCGAATTAATTGACGTACGACTTGAGCTCATATTATAGGGCAAAATTAACGGTCGCTTCAGACCGAATAAATATAACAAATGGCTATTAAAAAAGCACCACTTTTTTAATCAAAATTATCCTTTTATTATTATTTATAGTAAATATGGAATAACAGATCCGAAAAATAACGCAAGCAAGATGGTTTATTCGAAATAAGAACATACATCTCGTGATCTCAACATAAATTTTTTAAATTGTTATAGTGCAAAGCTAAATTGCAAATCTTTTTCAAAAAAGACCCTAAATTGTGACACTGCAGGATTTTATGAAATGTTTACTTTTCAAAACTTCAGAGAAGACATAAATCTCAGGCCAATGACTGCTTATTTTTGTAGCAACGAATCTCTATCTAAATTACAAAATATTTTCTTTTCACTCCAATTTGCATTCCAATTATCAGAAAAAATCACCTTAAAGATAAAATTTCATGATGGAGGGGGGGAAGAACTGTTAACCTCCTCAGGTGTTCGGATAAATTTAGATGGAATTACAGGTATTTTATAATATTCTGAAAACTTCTTTATTTCTTAAAATTTTTCTTCATATTGAAAATAAATCATAACGTTTAACATATTTTTTTTAATAAAATGCCTTAATTATTAGTAAGTTTAAATTTTTCAATTTTTGAAAAGGTGACCACTGTTAAAAATGCAAAACAACTAAGTACTTTTCAAAATTTGCCTATCCTTTACATTTTAAGTCTGATACATTAATACGCATTTACTATTAAGGTAACTAGTCTCAATGTTTTATAGATTTTGTATAGTATTTGGATTAGTGAATGAATGTTTTAAGCACATTGCTCATTTTGATGATGGAGGAAGTGTGGGGTACCCAGATTTCTAGCACTACCAATTTTTCAACGATTGTTTCACCTTCGATTCTTGGCGATAAATAATCTAAATATTTTCTTCGCAATTAATTTTTCACGGTTTTTTCATATTTTTAACATTTTGCTTGCCATAATGTTTCAAATTATTCTAAAGAGCATGTTTTATTCTACCGCAGTATGTGTTTTACTTTTTTGTTCGAGTTAATTCATTTAATTTTCAGATCATTAAAATGGAATGTCAAGATGAGAAAAATGAGATATTTTTATTACAAATGAGACTCGTAACAGTTGTGTAGCGTGTATAAAAATACAATTCCAATTCACTAGTATATAAGACATGTTAATTCGATTCTATGTTGGGGTATAGAATCTAATTAGTCGAATTCCTTTTTATAGATGAAGGTTGACGTTGTCGATAACTATTATCACCACAATGATGACCCGGACGTGATAGGAAAACGCCTACCTTGACAGAAGCTCCACTTTGATTTGAACACGTCTACTAAGAAGGATGCGGTCCACATTAAACAGTTGATTTGCTACTTGTGACTGCAACATTATCCACCTCCTTGATCTGTTGCTACTTAGTCTCTATCACACACAACGTTAGCCTGTATACATTCGACTGCTAATGGCAACATAGGTGCGCCCACGACTGTAAACTTAATACAGCTCTCGCGATCAGCACTCAAAAGTACGGCGATCCAAATACAGCTTTCCCGGCTTCTCACAAAACAGCAATGAAACAATTAGTGGTATCCGTTCATTTAATTCTATCACAGATAACATTCTGATGGGGGAGTACTGTAGGGTGTGTACCACAACAAAGATATAATTCCAATTCACTAGTATATAAGACATGTTAACTCGATTCATTCTATGTTGTTGTACCTTTTCATAGATGAAGGTTGACATTGTCGATAGCTGCTATCCTCACAGTTGTATGACAAGAAAGAACCGCTCTTGACTTATATTCTAAGGTTAAGAATGGAAATGTTGACTTCAAAGACTTTCTTCGTTCGATTAAGTTCGGTAAAAAGCGATTAAACAAACTACTAAAGAACGGGCCAGAGAGAATCAAATGCGTTCCTATTTTAAACTTTAAAACGTCTAAAAAGTTTTTGGGAACTTAAATGCCAACCCGATAGGCTACTTATATTAAACAAAACCTGTTTCTTTTAAAATTGAAATGATTTAACAACTTTAAAAACTTTTTCAACTTTTTAAAGGGTGCAGTCCGCATAGAAATTAATGATATAAGTAACAGCTAAGCATAATCACAAAGTAAAGAAAAAAATTAATGTTCATTAATTCAAAATTTAACGCTTATCGCATCCCTGTAAGATTACTCCTTATAACATCCAGAATTACATTCACCAATTCAGATATCACTGATTTCGACAAACTCACTGCCACTTATATTTTTCGCACGCTTCGCAAGGTGAAAAAACCGGTTATGAATCTCACCAATAGACAGGGACAGTGATGACGTATTTCATGACGTCAAACCCCGCCTCCTTTCAAACTCGTTTCAAAAATTTTTTCAAACGAACCATTTAAATGGCATTTCCTATGTGAATTTAAGACGTCAAGATTTTTATTTTATTATTGAAATAAATAAATTTATATAGTGCTTCTAAGGGACTTATTTCTAATTTAATTAGTTTTCTTTATACGGGGTATCAGTAGATTTTACGAGTTAAGATGCTATAAAAAAAGTTTCAAAATGGTTATGTGTTTCGCTCCAGATTGTAAGCATTATAGTGAAAAGAATGGATGCAAATTAAAATCTTAAAATCTCAGATTCCTATTTTATTCGATAAAAAAGTGCAACATGAATTTTTTTAGAATTCTTTGAAACATACTTAACCCATACATAAACTTTTATTTAACACTAGCCGCTTAAAGCGGCCAGCTGTCCGCCAGAGTTTTCCTTGTCTTGCCTTCCTTGAGTTTTCCTTGTCCTTGATGTTGAAGCACGATTTTCTTCTAGCCTTCTTCGACCTTCCTGGGATGTTTCTCGGGTCCTTGCATTTCTGGTTGACACACGATTATTTTCTAATCTTCCACGTTCTTCAGATGTTTCTTGGGCCCTAGCACTGCTAGTAGAGACACGATCCTCTTCCAATCTTCTTTGACGTTTCTCTGGTGTTTCTCGGACCCTAGCACTGCTAATTGAGACACGAACCTCTTCTAATCTTCTTTGACGTTCCTCAGGTGTTTCTCGGGCCCTAACACTGCTAGTTGAGACACGATCCTCTTCCAATCTTCTTTGACGTTCCTCAGGTGTTTCTCGGGCCCTAGCACTGCTAGTTGAGACACGATCCTCTTCTAGTCTTCTTTGACGTTTCTCTGATACTTCTTGGGCTCTAGAATTGCTTGTCGAAATTCGGTCATGTTCCATCCTTCTTTGACGTTCCACAGACGTTTCTTGGGCCCTTTTTCTTTGAGAATCTCTTTATCTTTTTCTTTGACAAAATACAAATTTTTTTGGAAGGCGATTCTGCCATATCAGTAATCGGGGTTTTAAGAAGTCAACGAATACTTTAGAACAACAATTACTATGAAAGCAAATCATGAAACTTCAATATTAAAATCTAAGTGCTTACCTGCAAACTGAAACTTTCTGAAAATAACTAATTACATTTAATAAAAACTGTTAAAATAAAAAATAGAAAAACCAAAGAGATCCAAGGTAAGTGTGATCGTTCCTTCAAAAACAATTAAATTCCTATTTTATATATTATATAGCTACAACGCTTAAGAAAAAAAAAACTAAAATGCTAAATACATGAAAAGAACACGAAAACGAATTAATTTTTTATGGTATCTATTTCTATATAATTTTTTATGGTATCAATTTCTATTTCTATATCGCTACAAAAATTATCATCTTGAAAAAAGAAAAAAAAAATAGAGCGTGGAAAGAAGGAGAAAAACTTATTATAACAATTATGAACAACGACAAATATATCCAAACGAAGCGTTCTATTTACGTATCGAATATGTTGCCACATTTTTAATACCAAAAGTTAAACTTTTCTCCACTTTGATAAATGTAAACTAATGCGAACCCTACAATTAAATTATTAATTCCTTCGTATATTATTGGTTTAAGTTGTCGAAAATTAATATTTCAATTGTAAGGTTCGCATTAGCATACATTTATAAGAGTGGAGAAAAGTATATGCATTTTTGAATATGGCTCTTTGAAGACGAAAAAGTATAGATTTTCTTACAAAATGACTGATAACTAAAAAACTAATCAAAATTTTTGAAAAAGAAAAAAAATACTTCTTCATTATGTCAAAACACAATTATGTGCCGAGTTTCGTGCCTGGGCGAGGCTTCTGGGGCGATATATTGTGATTACAGACACACACACAGCCGCGTTTATTATTATGTATAGATTCATATTTATTAATCTATGTATTCAGATAGGTGCTTAAATTTTACTTATTTAATAATATTAATTTCACATGCATTTCAAATAAATATAATTCAAATTTTTAAGAAATTTTTTATTTAGAAACTTAACTCTTTTTTAATTAATGTATGTATACATATTTAGTTATACAGCTTTTATATTTGGCAAATGTTACTGTTATCACTTTTTATGGAATAAAATTTGCATTTGACAGTCTAAATCAAAATTTTTTAAATTGCCTTCATAGTAATATTTTATTTGTTACAGTGCTTTGGCTTATGTTGAACGTAACATTCAAGTCACCATTATCCAAATTTATTTTAAATTTCATAATACTAATACCTACAGTTTCATTGGTTGTAAATATGTTTTAAGACCTGTCAATTCTCAAACTTTTGTTTAAGTTATATATATATATATATATATATATATATATATATATATATTTACTTCCTATCATTTTAGTAAATTTACCAATAAATTTGAGCTATTTTAAAAACGTGTATCTTAAATGTTTTATTATTTTCACTAATTTAAATGGCTTTATTCATGCTTCTTACATAAATTTTTAATTTATTTTAAAATTTTCATAATTATTTACAATTAATAAGTTGTCTCAATATTATAAAAAAAAAATTATTTAATATAATATACATATTTTAAGAAAAATTAAGCATAAATTAGAAATAACATTTTCCAAATAATAAAATTCCCAAATTTCCGATTTCCAGATTATAAATAGAATTTATATGGTAAATATTAAATACAAATTCTCCCAATAATATATACAAAAAGTTAGCTTCTACAGCATTCTCTCCTCTTTCAATCAATTTAGGTTCATCAGAGAAAAACTTTACGATATGGAAGAGCTTAATTACACTTTTCCTTGCCATTTCAGTGGTTAAATTCGACTCTATATTAATATATTCAAAGATTTAGTTGACCCGCTTTTAACTACATGAGAAATGCCATATTGTTTGCTCCGTTCAAGACAAAGTTTGTAACGAGGAGAGCTAGTGACGTTGTTGATGACGTAGGACTAACCCTGTCTATTGCCCTAATAAATACACAAGTAGGCGACCTTTGTGCTAAAATACAAACTAAGGCAAACAACGTTAAAGAGCACAAATATATATACAATATATATATAATACAGGCAGCTGTTTCGGATGCTCAAAGGGCAACCTTCATCAGTGCAACAGTGCCTTAGTTTGTAATTGCCCCAATGACTATAATATTCTCACCCATGATCAAGTTTTATTCTCTATTGAGTATTCAATAGTATTCGAGTATCTGAGTAGTGAATCGAGAATCTGATTATAATTTGAATGTTTCAGAGGTGAGCTCTACATACTTTATTATATTTTGATTTTATATGATTCTATTTACTCGCTCCATAAAAAAATCGTTGAAGATTGCATGGTTCTTGGACCATGTAATAAAACTTTGATAGCAATAATCTTTTAAGCCAAGCCTATACATTACTGCATTACAAATCAATTTCTACTAGCGTTTACCTATAGAAAGATGGAGTATAAAAAGTTCGATATTAACTTGCCAAAATGCTGAATGCTCGGAGGTTTGTCAAATCACCCCACTAGGAAGTGTGCTGACATTTAACCATAACTTAGTAACAGCACCTTTTCAAGCTAAGCAACATTACCAATGTTATGTACATTACCAATGTTATGTACATTACCAATGTAGCAACATTACCAATGTAGCAACATTACCAATGTTATGTACATTACCAATGTAGCAACATTAACAATGCCAATGTTATTCGAATGCAAGATATGTTTTGAAAATTTTTATATGAACTAGAAGAAGTGCTGCATTCTCGCATGTTTGAAAAGCACCTTAGCAGAAAGAGTGCTAACATCTAACCATAACTTAATAACAGTATCCTTCTAAGCTGAGAGGTGTTACAAACCGGTTTTTACCAATGTAACTTGAATGGAATTTGGGGTATAAAAATTCAAGATGAACTAGCCAAAGTGCTGCATGCTCGTATGTTTGAAATCCAGTCCCTCAGAATGTGTAATTACATTCAACTATAACTTGGTAACAGTACACTACCAAACTAAGCGGCATTATAAACCGGTTTTTACAAATGTTACTTGAAAAGAAGTTGGGGCATAAAAATTCTATGCTGAACATCCGGAGGGTAGAAATCCACCTCCATCAGAAAGAATAAGCCAAAGGCAATGATTTCTCTAACAATCATCGACGATGATCTGTTAAAGAATAAATAAAGAAGTGTTAACTTCAACTGCAACTTTTAGAAACTTCCCTCTGCCAAGAAAATAAATGGCTTCTGTCTTATTGTGTATTGGCCGCCTGATGATCACTGGGTGGAATAATGGCGGCACGACCCGACCACCAGAAGGAAAAAGGTGACCCGCTTGCCGGCTGTTGAGTTCGTTTCGCTTTCATTGATTTCTCTCTCCCAGTTTCAGCAGTAGTCATCGGTTTCTTCGCCAGAAAACTTTGTTTGTTGCCTCAGATTGTGTCTCGTAAGTATCTTGGAAGCAACCCAAATGACAATTTGCGAACAACGTCCATTAGAATGACATACATTTTTTGGGGGATTTTGCAAACACTTATCATTTCGACACGAATTATGATGTCCATTAAGTTTGTTGTTTAGATTAAAGAGTCAACATTTCGGGTGAGTTTAAATATTTTGGTTAACATCACATTTCATTGTTAACATTAAACTTTTGGTTTATAAATAAAATCATACATTCTTGTAGGATTTTGTGATTGTGACATCATTCTGTCGGCATCTATCACTTAAATTGTTTTCTTGCCTGATAATAAAATCGGTCTAAAAATGTATATTCTCTGACATTCAAATGATGGCGGAAAATGTGTAGAGGAATGTAAACTCAAATGCGATGAAATATTAAAAAAAAAAAATTTAATTCATGACATTTATGTAGTTTTTTTACTATTTTTAATTATTACATAAAAAAATTATAATAAGTATTTTTGCATTTTGTAATATATTTTTATAGTTTATTTCTTCATATTTTAGTCATGAAACAAAATCCATCAAATAATAGCCAGAGGCTGAGCTACATCCTGGAGTGGAAAAAATAAATCAATTGTCGTAATTTTGTGGTTATAAATGACGACTAGCTGCTTTCGCTATTCTTATTGGACAATACGTATTCCCATTCCAATACAAAAGTATTCTTAGTGGTTGACTGGTTGATTATTGATGGATTGCCAGTGGACAAGTAAGTAAAATGACATCAGCTTTGACATCTCATAAAACTTAAGGCTCCTCTATCTAATTCGGGGACTCTAATAAAACTGTTCTAAAACCTACTCAAATAGAATATCTGAACTTATTTTATAGTTTTAAACTCAGACCAGCAAGCGTAAATCCAATAATATTTTTGCACTAAAAGTTGCTTTTTAAACGCATACAAGCAGAAAATAATCATCAAATATTATTTAAAGTGATAGAATTGCTGCGATTGTTGGCCAATACATTAGACACTGAATCTCAAGAGGATGTTGTATTATCTCTTGTAAAAAAATACCCATTTGAATATCTGCAGATGACGTCATTAATGGTAAATCATGGCATATGTCGATTCTGAAGCCAATCAGGCTCGACGCACACGTGTGACGTCGCTTACAGGTATGCAATTTTATCTAATTTAAGTCATATGGTTAGGCATAATCACTTCACTTCTCCTCAAGTTGCAAGCACCCAATATGATTTTTGTTTCTGATATTAGCAAAAAAGAAATGAGCAGTTCTTGATGTTATCACTTTGAAAAAAAAAATACTTAATTTGTTTTAAATTTTGTGTTCACTTCATTTTTATTGCCTTTACCCTTCATTCCGAAGAATTCCTCAACTTTTCTTCGGAATTTCCTTCTTTGACACAATTATAGGGTTTTTCGTTGGTATTTTTGAAACAACCTACAATTTGCAAGCAACGCTCGTTGAAGCGGAGAGAATAAGTGCATATATTTTGGTTATTGCAAACTTATTTCGAAAAGAGATTGAAGTCTATTACTACTAAATCGCATATAAGTTTAAATTGTCCAACTTCTGATTCAACATTTTGGTTTAAATAAAATGTTTTCGTTATTATAATTTTTTTTGCGAAACCAAAATGTTTAAATCATTTTCTTGGGATACCTGCAAGTGACGTATCGTGGGTTGAATGATTGGTTGTTGAAACGGGGCACTTGTTTACGTTAGCAACTGTTCTTTTTATTCTATTTCGAGTAAACCAAGCCGGACAAGTATCAATTCTCTTAAATGATAAATTCTATATTCTTTCACAAAGATTTAAATTCTTTCAGTACATATTTCTTACTGTATACAAAGACAGGCATGAAGCCATGTCGAACATAAACAAACTAATTATGCATCGAAGTTGCCAGATACACAAAACAAATATACATCATGGTTACAATAATTTACTAAGTTAAGAAAAGGCGTAGCCGAGAAAGAATGATATTTCAGTAATTTTGATGTGCGATACGGCGCTGTATTTAATTAACTTAACATTAATTAACATTCTAACTTATTTGGAGAAACTTATCTCTATTTTAACACGCCATTTTGCCTATAAACCTATCAGCTGGTGCTGACGTTATAGGTCATACATGTTGGTATTTGTGATCTTCTTCTTGAAGTGCAAGTACCCAATTTTGTTTAGTATAAAGACATTATTGTATATCCTTTATATTCGTGGCGTTATTCAGTGAACTTTTATTGGTAGAACTTCCTATTTCCTGATTAGTCTGAAAATACTTGCTGTTGATAATCATTCGGAAACAAAGACGCAAATTACTTATCGTTCTGATTTTTAAAAATGGATTGTTTTTGGTTCAAATGGAAGTTTTTTTTTTTTCAAAACTTTATTTATTACCTCGTAATAATATTAAATATTACCTCGTAATAATTTTGGAAGTAACTAAACCGACAATTTGTGTATAAATATAAACATTGAAACCACACGAAGCCATATAAATACATAATAAAAAGAACTAATTTTTTAGTAATTGATTTTCTCTGTTTTTTTTCTGGGGACATTTTCGATTCAGCTGTTAACATGTTTTGTCCTATTATATAGCAACTGCTAGAAGATATGTAATTTTCTTTTTTTCTAAAACTAAACAAATTCGCGCAAACCTAGACAACTTTGTTAAGTAATGAAAATATGATTTTTGGTAACCTGGAAAATTGTTAAATTAAACAGTTGATTCTACAATTGTTACACTAAATAAATAAGCAATTGTGTCTATTGATTCGTTAAGGGTGTCTTCAAGACTCAGAAGATTGCATATTTAAAAACTAATAAAAATGTTCTAATTATTAACCTAGTTGAAAACTAATTGCAAACTGCTATTTACCAAGTTTGATTTTTTGTATGAGAGGCAGTGAAAGGAAAACTGAAAATCCGCCATGAAATTATTACCCTCGCCAAAATCAGCAATACTTTTGTTACATATCAAAACTGATAATTGTAGGGTAAGAGAATTTTACGAGGAAATTTGGCGATCAAAAATTTAAAAACATCAATCATTATATTATAAAATTTTTAAGCGATGTAAAACTTATTTTTACAATCAACGAGTAGAAAACATTTTCGACATATTAGTGTTTTTAAACAGTGTGAAATGTATGCTTACTCTTAATGATTTAAAGACATGGATAGATATTGTAATATTTTTAGCCGATGAGAACTGGGGTTTTTTTTTACGATGTAGAGTTTAAACATATCAATCTGTAAAATATTGATTAACAATTTGAAACCAGCGATTTGGATTAACACTCTACTTATAATTTTTTATGTATATTATAGACAATTTATACATTGTAAAATGTTTAAATACTTTGTTACTAAATATTTTTAAACAACCGACGATTTAAAAAAATCATTTGGTATATTTTAGTATTTTGACAGGATGAGAACCAATAGTATATTTACGATGGACGATATAAATACATCTATCTATGTATTACTAGGTTTTAACAATGGGATGTCCGTATACTAATTGGCCAAAAGTATCCAAATACCACTTACTGACATGTATCTGGTAGGTACGACGAATGTCGGGGTTGTCTTTATGGTTTGGCCTGGTTTCCTTTGTTCTTGTTATTGATTAACTCTGGGATGCATGTGGACATTCTGGACAATAACTGTCTCTCACCTCTGATGCAATGTTTCGGTGGAAGCCTGTTCTTTTCCATCAGGTTAAATCACTCCCTCAGTCAATGGTTTTGTTTTATTGAACAGCCGACCCAATTTTTGGGTTTACTTATGTTCAAATCTTGTCATTTTGAAACCAATCCTGAAGACAAGAGAACTCTTGGATCAAGTATTGGGGGACATTTTGATGGAACTATCGCGCATTTGCGTTACATGGAGAGGAAAAACACGAGAACCTCCCATGGTTAGCCTAACGGCAAAGGGGCTCTAACCCATGATCCGTCTACCACTGTGGATATTTCACGTCAGCACTATGGTTGGTACGAACCGGGTGTGGGATTCGTATCAACCAGCCATTACTAGGATTCGAGCCCGGTTCACCTCATTGAAAGGCGAACGCGCTATCCCCTGAGCCACTACGGTTCTTAGCCATGTTTTGACAAAAGGGTGTTCAAAATTCAGACTAGCTTTCTCAGAGACCCGATCTGAATCCTATAGAACACCTTTAGGACGAATTATAATGCAGATTAAACCTAATCTACCATCCTTTTGTCAGCCCTCACTTCATCTGCGATGGACGCCCGAATGTCATTTCCAATGGTCACCTATCATAAATTGGTAGAAAGTCTCTCCAGACGAGGGCAGGATCAACTTCAATGCTTCAAGGTTATTCGAGTTTATGCTACTCTGGACATTTTTGTCTAGATAGCATTTTATTATTACGATGGAGGGTTTAAAGAAATTTATCGCTGCATCGCAAGATTTTTTTTACAATGAGAAATAATTTTTTATGATCAACGATTTAACGACATCGATGGATATTCTACAGAGATTTAAAACATTAGGAAATATTTTATCTTTATATCAGCCGCTTCCCTTACCAATTTTTTTGAGAAAAAAAATGCAATAAATCAACATATTTTTTTTATTTCATTAATAAATACAAGGAACTAAAACAAAACATAATACACAAGTTCCAAGCTGAAATTTAAATTTTTTTATCTGCAAAAATTATTCAATTTACCATCAGTTTACTATCCCAAATTATCTCAAGCAAATGAAAAAAGTCAAATATTAGTCTTTGTATATGTTCACATCTTCATCTGAAAAATCAGCTGCATTAGTTTCACTTTCGCTCGCGCACACCATTTTTTTATTCTTTTTTTTTCTACGTAAATTCATCAACCATCGTATATACGATTGTACAAAACACGTCTGCAGTCCCACAAGCAAATTTCCCAAACAAAAATTGGCAAACTTCCAATCACAGCAGAATATTATTATTTTTTGTTTTGATACCGGCCGAATGAAAACTTCATAAAACAAAACGTATTGATGAATTCTGCTATGCCCGAGTTAACTCGGAATTATCACGGAAGCGGTTAAAAAATCTCAAGCGCAGCCGTTGTTTCAGATGTTCAACAATACATTTTGCTTTGCTGAAAATTTAGAGGAGCTAAAAATTACGAAAGTGTGCAGAAAAAGACACAGCAGTACGATGAAATAAAAAAAATCAACATTCTATAATTAGTTCGATAATTGTGTTTATCTTGTAGAAAATTACGAAGCGAGCTGCGTTCCAGGCCACAGGAATACAACCCCGAGTGCTGAAAGAGATATTTTTATTTATTAACTTAATTCAAAATTCTTTTTTGAAATTCGAATTTTTCATAAAATTATAGCTATTTTAAGTGTTTTCTGTGAATTTTTTCTCTTATTTTGTTTTAAATAATATTATTATCATACATTGTTGTTGAAAACTGTGAATATCACGAAATCGTCATTTTATAAGCTCGCGCTTGACTCGATGTCAGCAGTAACAAAAAATATTAATAAATAAAGTAAAAAGAAAGAAAAGGAGATAAGATGTTGACATATATAGATCATGTAATTTATATCAAGATTTTTTTTTAAAAAAACTATTAAAGTTGCAAGAGCAATCCGTTTTCAATTTGAACTGTTATATGATATAAGGTTATTGTTTACTAATCATTAACATGTATCATTGATTCTCATTTATTATTATTATTTCCAATTTTGTCACACATTCGACATTCCTAAATTTATATTTCAAATCCAGTTTATTATTTTTTAAATCCAAGTTATCATTCATTTCAACACGATTAATAGATTAAAAAAATGTTTTGACATAAAATTAAAGTAGTTAAAAATATAATAAACAAATTTAAAAATTTTTTTAAATATATGGACAATTCAATAAAACGAAGGCAAATGAGAAATCACAGCAAAGGTTGATGAGCTCCTAAACTGTTCGAATTTTCATTTTAAAATTATGGTAAATAAGCGGCAGTAGTCTGCCCATCCTATTAACCGTAAAGTTTACGGTAAATGACTTTGCTTGCTTTTGCGGTTTTAAAACCTTTACAATTACTATAGTTGTAAAACTATGAATACAAAGCTATACGATTTCATTAACACTTTAAAACTAGGGTGGTTTTAAAACTGTGAAAAAGAAGTTGAACAAAATATGTTAATTTCGTTAAGTAATGGGCATTTGAGAGTGAGTGCAGGACACTGAAAACACGTGTGTTGAAGAAGAAATATTGTGTTCAGTTCTTTCGGTTATGAAATTGACAGCCCGCTCAGCTATGATAGGTGCGCTGTTGTAAGGCTTCATTAGATGGTCTTAGTTAGTACCATAAAATCCTGGTTGTTTAATCGTATTAGGAAAAACAATTAGAAAACGGTTTTTCTCACAGTTAACAGTTTGAATACCATCTCATTTATGGTTATTTGACTGTTTTGTTTGAATATGTTAAAATAACAATTAAATAAATTTTTTAACCATATTTTCCGAGAAATTTCTAACAGTGTGGTGATAATATAAAAACCTTAGTAATTATTTCTACTACATTTTCAAGGCGTTAATTAAGAATGATTTGTGACATTTTTCTAAAAAAAAAAAAAAAAAAAAAAAAAAAACTTTTGTAAGATGTTAACATTATGCAACATTTCCAAACATTATTGCTCAGTGTTAATCAATATGTGTAAGTCATTATCATTTTATGCAAGTAGTCATTATTGCGATAATTATAAATCACAATGGACCCTCATAAATGCAATATTTTAGAGCTCTGCGAAGAAGCCGTAGATAAAATAAAGTTCTGAGTAAAGCTATAAATTATTGCTATCTTTGTTCCAAAATTTAATTTGCTTAAAAGCATGTTCTCTTTATTCGAAAGGAGATGTCCTTTTCGTTGTAGGTTTCAGCACTTAAAATAGAATAAAAATTACTAGATGACCCATTTAAACGAATTTATTAAATAGAATTGTTATCAAACAAAGTATTATTATTATATTAATCAGTAGAATATAATTAATCCGTTGAAAGTGAGGGAAAATTAATGAACTGAAACTAATCTGGTCGATGATAATTAATGGTATGATTATGTTAATGAAAAAAGAAAATTCTGTGTTTAAATTATAAAGGTGATTTTTTAAACAAATTATTGAGAAAAATAAAAAATAAAAAGGCGCAATTTTAGTGCTTAAACGCGAAGAAAAATTTTTAGTTTTAAAATCTACATATTACTAAGATGATTCATCTAAAAACACCGAAGAAGGAAAATATATTTGACAATGCAAAGACTTTATTTGCTTCATAAATTTTTAAAGAAAGTTTATATGCTTTGAGAACTCACCATTAGGCTGCCATTCTCAAGACTGATCAAAAGTCATTTTTTTATTTTGTCTTCCGCAATTTCTCATTTTTCTTCTTCAAATTTGTTTTGTATTTTTCATTTTCGTTTGGTGAGTCTTAGGAATGGGCACCTAATTTTGAGCGCAGGAAACAAGTAGACTTTTTCACTTTTTTAATGCATGAAGCAAATAAAGTGTTTACATTTATGTAGTACTATTTTGCGAAGAATGTTTGTCTAGAGTTTAAAATGATCATACATTTCGGATATTTAAAAACAATTTTTTTGAATTTTTTAATAAAACCATCTAGACCAAAAATCATTAAAATGAATGAATAATTTTCAATTTAGCATATTTTTATGACTATACAAATGATGAATTTTTATGACTAAGCAAATCCAGACAACGCTGTGTCCCAGTAGTGTTTTAAAAATTAAAAAATTCGATCACAAAAACTTTTTTGTTCTTACTTTTGATTTTAAAAATGTGGCATTTATTCATATTGATATTTTGTGACATTAAACTTAACCCATGAAGAAACTGGTGCAATGAATGTTAATACTATTGCAGTAATTGTTAAAAACTATTAAATATACCGCTACAATCATTATACAAAATTACATATTTCCTAGAAAGTGTTAATTCATCAGAAGAAAAAAAAAGAGCCTTCGAAGAACTTGAATGCTATGAGTTAAAAAAAAAACGTAATTTTAAAAAGTAGTTATTGATAGAAGTTTATGAACATATGTCACATTTCGTACAAGTTATTGAATGAACTTAGTTTTGTATCCAAATTAAGAGTACTTAAATATTGAAGTGTTTAAGCCCGAACTTTAAACAATGCCGAAAAATACGACTTTTACTTAGAAATATGTAGCTTAGAAGAAAGTAAACTCATAGATGCCAACAAATATTTTTTTGAGAAAAATATTCAATTAATTTAACTTAATTAACCTCTTTTAGTTAAATTTAATTCTTACACAATTAATTTTAATTTTTAGTATTTTTATTGCATATTTTAGGATATTTTTATAATGTATTTTTTCACCGTTTGGTCTTGACACAGTATCCACTAGTCTCATATAATAAGGTATTTTTCGTATATACCATGAAACTGTCTAAAAATCGATTTGAATCGAATTTCTTACCTGCCTAATAATTTGTTATTAAAACTTCGACAAACGAGGGTAAACCCAATTGTATTTTTACTTAGGCATCGTTATGCATACACGCAGAAAAAGAAAGTCTTTTATTTATTAAAGTGATAAAATCGTATTAAGTGTTGCCCAATTAATGAAACGCTGGGTCTTAAGAAGTTAAAGTAGAAAAGAAACAACCAGTTTCAGTATATCTCTAACTGGGATACTATCGGAGATCAGACCAGCCTTGATATTTTAGACCTAATTGACAGGCTCTCATCCAACCATTCCGTACACTTCCAGTGGATTCCCTCACATGTTGGGGTTGATGGGAATGAGAGGGATGATTTCCTGGCCAAATCCGCTGCCGAAGAAGACACTGATCATTGTAGGAAGCTTACCTTTAGTGAAATTTCTTCCCTGGCAAAAATGAAATTAAACAAGACCATAAGAACTCCTCCAAACCACTCTTGGTATTTTGAAAAAAAACCGGGAGAATCTTTCAATCTTAGACCGAGAGCCCATCAAACTGCCTTTTCACGCTTCTTGAGTGGCCACACTAGATCCGTTACTTTCAACCGGGGCCAAAAAACTCATCCTGAATGCCATTGGTGCTCGACAGACATGGCGCATATTCTGACTTGTTTGGGGTTCGGAAAAGATGAGGTCCTGTGAGACTCCTGTCTTTTTATGAACTTTTTGGAGGTGTTCGGATTCATGGGAGTCATCTAGCGCTGCTACATGATTCCGAGATTAGCAACAACAACAACCAGTTTCTATAACTCAAAGAAAAGTTTTGTACAGTTTAGATTGTGCTGTGACATTCTTAAAAATTTCTTGGAAAAATGGTTAAAAAACAATTTATTTCATTGTTATTTTACCATATTCAACCTAAACAATCAAATAACAATGAAAAAGATGGTATTCAAACTGTTAACTGTAAGAAAAATCGTTTATTGACTGTTTACACTAAATAAGGTAAAACAACCAAAATTTTATCCGCGCCAACTTGGCCAATCTGTGGAAGCCATTTCGTTTCTCGCAACTGGGTACATATAGCCAAGAAAGCTAATCTGTCAACCTAAACACAACCTAGCTTCGAAGACCATTATCTTACGAAAAGCTTAATACAACATTATCCAACGACCGGTTAAATTTCATTTTTTCGGTTCTGAAACCATCCATGCTAATTGCATGTCTACGAAACTGTATGGTTTTGGGCTTTTTAACCATACTAGATGTCAACGGTTTTAAAACCGTAAAGGTAACTAGATGTTTCCAACCATTACGGTTAATTAGATGGACAGACCGGTTATTTTATCGTAATTTTAGAATGAAAATTATAACAGTGTAGTAATATTATCAAATCAGCGTGAGCTTAACAATAACAATTCAAAACTATTTGTTACAAAATTCCTGTAAGCGTAATAATTCTATAATCATACAGGGTTATTCATAATTCCTTCAGGGGTTTCGAAGCGTTATAGTAAAAAAACGAAGACGAATATGACAAAAAAGAACATATGATATTATTCCGAAAGTATTCAAGTTTTAATTTAAGCATTTGCCGGTAGATGGCAGTAACATGTACCACTGAAGCCAGTTGTAGTAAAGAAAAATGGCGTCTACAGGCGGAAAGAATTATGAATGACCCTGTATTTTAAACGAAAATTGAGATATGCGTACTTTATAAGACGTTTCTTATCTTACAAATGCTCTAAATTTAATATCAAAAAATATCCTTTTAATAAAATATCCTTTGTTATGCACAATATGAAAAGTGATGTTTTAAACTCACTGTTGCAATTGGTGTGACAATGACAGACATCTATTTAAAAACATGTGCTATTTACGAAACACATTATCTAACTGCAACAAAATGTCGAAAAATTTTAAAATTATAAGAAACTTACTCCCGTTTTGTTTAGCGTTATCACGTATTTAGAATAACGTTTTTACAAGTTTACAAGTACAACATTCATATTATTTTGCATTTTATGAATAGCACATAATTACCACTTTATTGCATAAAAGTATCTGTTACAAAGTTGCATATATGTAGCAATTATGAAACATATTGAAGCAAAATTATTGTCTGTTAGTGAAATCTAAATGAAAAGAAAGTAAACTTACTTTTGTCAAACATACAATATGAATAAATCAAAAACTATTAATCCCTATTCGCAACTTTTCACAATAGTTTGCATTATAATAATTATGAATATCTTGAAACCATCAAAAAAATCATTGGAAAAAAAAACTCTTTTGTTACATTATTTTAGATTTTCATTATATATTATTATAACAAAATACACCTTACCATTATTGATAGTGCAGAAATCAATACTTTTAAAATAAAAGTTAACACATATCAAGCGACCTAAGATATATCCACGGGTAAGAATTATCCCATTTTTGTAATTTTCTCGGTTTTAGAGTTTTTAATATTATTTTGAAAAATTAGAAACTAAAAATTGCTTTAATAAAAACGCACATACAATGCTCTAAAAAAGTATAAAGTCAACAAAGAAAGTGATAAAACATAAGATTATATGGTTATGGTTTGTTATATGATTAAATATATTATATGGGTATGGTTTATTATATGATTTTGTTTTATAATATAGCCATAGATTATGACATTATAAAATCAAAATGAAATTAATATCAAAATACGTTACTTTATGTGTCATAAACAAAAAATAAGCCTTGATGGCTCAGGAGACACCTCGCTCGTCTTCCAATGAGGTGAGCCGGGTTCGAATTCCAAACAATAGCTGGTCGAAACGAATCCGGCTTGCTCTTATCACAGTTCTGACGTGAAATATCCTCAGTGGTAGACGGACCATGGGTTAGAGACCCTTTGCCGTGGGAGGTTCTCGTGGTTTTCTTTTCCGTGTAAAGCAAATGCGGGTTAGTTCCCTCAAAAAGTCCTCCACGAAGACAAATTTCTCCTACCACTTGATTCAGGAGTTCACTTGTCTTCTGGGTTGGATTCAAAACGACAAGGCTACGGAGTTGAACAATAGTAGTCGTCAACCCAAAAAATTGGTTCGGTTGTTCAACGACGATTATAAAATAAAACACAATAAGTTGGAAAAAAGCATTAAGTTGGTACAGTTGTAAGATCCTTTTTCGATTACATTTATCAGTATCGCATTCAAGGACCCAGATAGAGATCGTAAAATGCTGGTATCGATATTGTTCCAAGACATCTTGATTGCATCAATCCAATACCACTTGCTCTTGAATTGTTTGCCAGATCAGTAAAAATCTCTTACTAATATGCTCCAGAGAATTTTTCTCCGGATTCGGAACTGCGCTGGGAGATGTCTACTCAAGGGTTTCAACCTCATTTGCTTTCCTCCATGATTTAGTTGAATATTAAGTATGGATTTCTGTTGGAAGGCCCAGTCTCCGGATGTTATAACAGGACCAACAGGCAATGAATTATCTTCCAATATATCCTATTACATATTTGAATTCATTATAGTTTATATAAATATAATTGGAATTGTAACTCCTGCTGCAAAAGCGGTCTATACTATAACGGACCCACCACCAAATTGAAATTTGGAAAATGTGGTTCGGTCCGTAAGTCGTACCAAAAAGTATCGAAAGCCATCTGGTCCATCCAAATTAAACTTCTTCTCATCAGAAAAGACCACATCACTCCAATTCGTATGTTCGGATTATTAATTAACTAATTCCTCACAGTGCAGTCTAATAATATGGCCGTTAAATTTGTGACATCTTACCGTGACAAGCATACCTCCAGGTTTAACATTCTTGCTTATCCCCCTTTCCTATACGCTGTTTACTGCCATAGCGTTCAGGATTCCTAAAGAAATTATTCACTGGACACCCTTCAACCTTTCTTGCAATTTGAGAACCACTTAAGCCCATTTCCCTAAATTTGTTCGTCAATAACCTCTTTCGTCAAACGAGTTCCACTTGGCAATATATTAAATTCCCATTAAAACAAAATTATACTTTTATTCAAAAGCATGGTTGAAAGTCCTATATAGGGTAAAAATTTGCTGCCATTTCTGAAGCTGGGGTAAAATATGCCCCGTTTAAATTTTAGTTCATTCACTTTTAAACTAACAAAACTTCCCGGTTCTTGTGTATTCGTAGCATAACCCACAGGCTATATGCCAGAAAGGACCAGGAATCAAATCCCAATTTCAACATTTATCTTTAATTTTACATTTTAAAAAAGGTTGTTAACTACTTAATATGTTTCATTCAATTTACAAATTATTACTTTTTCATTTAAATACATCTTTTTAAGAAAATGTAAATTTTTCAAAACAAAAAAGTAATAAATTATTTATTTTTAATTAAAATAGATATTTTTTTAAACATTTTTAAAAAAAAGAAATTAACAGTTTATTTTCATTTCGTACTAAATAATTTAAGCTTTTATTAAATTTAATTATAGAAATATAAAAAAAGTACATTATTTTTAGCCTGTTAAAAAGGATTGAAAGAAAGAATAAATAGAAAAGAACTATTTATTATTTAACTAAAAGCTATTTCATTGAAAATGCAAATTTAAATGGTAATACATTATGATTATGATTACGAGTAAAAAAAAATAGAAGATTGAGGTACAAAAAAGATGCTATTAGAGCAATAAATAGTTATTTTCTATTTATTCCTTCTTTTTATCGTTTTAATAATAATAAATACTTTTGTTTACCTTTTCATAATTAAATTTAATAAGAACTTAAATTATTTATTTCAAAATTAAAAAAAAATCAGTTCATTAAAAAAATTAAATTTCTACTTAGTTAAAATTTACAGCTAATTTATAGGCAAAGCAGTAATCTGAGCTCTACTTTATCAAAATCTAGGCTTTGGCCAAAGAAGCCTGAAAAACTTTGTTGTGCTACTTTCTGCAAAGAATTAATAATAAACAAATTAGATAAACAAACTACAAACAAATAAACAGAGAAAACCTCATAGTGGAATTATACAAATACTTCTTTTCCGCCTACTTTAATTTTCTTGTACAGATTGCACAGTGAAGCTTTTCGGAATTTAATAATTTTTAAATTGTTAAAAAAAAATATCTCCTGCTCAGGCATTACAACATATAATTTCTAAAATCATGATACCTCCTTTAATTTAGTTCCCTTTTGTTTTGAAATACTTCAAACTTTGATTAACCACCGAAAATGTAAGCATCTTTTTCAGACTTTTTAAACCAATGTTACTGTTAATAATATTTCTCATTGTTAATGCCCAACAGATGGCGCTCTGCACAGTAATGTAAGAGGATTAATTGTATTCAGATTCCTCTATGGCACTGTACCGTGCACATCATTCCTTGTTTTTTGTTATTAAATATCTTTTTTGAAGATGTTTGTAATTTTTTTAAGCCCCGAAATCGTCGTATTTAACACTGACGCACCAACCTGAGACTAAGAAATTGATATAGGTGATTGTATTTGATTTGAATAATGGATACATTTGATGATTTAAAGAACTAAAGAAAAGCAATGCGCTCTTTAACAACTCGATTAATAACAAAAAACAAAGAATGATGTTCGTGGTACAGTACCACAGAGGAAATTGAATACAATTAATCCTGTTACAGTACTGCGAAAAGCGCCATCTGTTGGAATTTAGAAATTATTTTTTATTAACATTGAGAAATATTATTAACAGTTACTTTGATCTACGATTATTCTAAAAAAGAAGAAAGTTTTTGTTCTATAATGCTTAAAATACTTACAAGTTTCTCTAGTACAATTAATTTTGTAAAGTAAAATTGTAGTCTAGATCCTATTAATTATACGAAAATTATTTTTATTCGTTCGTTCGAAAGAAAATGAATTTATCTCATAGGTTTAACGTTAGACGTGATATAAATTAAATTGTGGAAATTTTATTTCTTTGATAGCATATAACTCTATTTAGTTAAAAACAGAGTTTAATGCGTTTTTACATTCTTCAATTAATAATTTTTTATTCTTAATGTCATGCAAGTTCAAGGATCAATATGGATAGCTTGATAGACAATTGGATGTGTACAAGCTAGGTCATCGTGGGTAAACCATCACTTATGCCAGGATTCAGAAGCCAATCAGGTTCGACACACATGCGTGACGTCACTTAGAGGTATCCAATTAAATCTGATCTAAAAATTGATTCGGAGTAATAATAAACTAAGCCTAATTGCTGTAACACTAAACCCGGCAAGCACAACCGCGTCATTATACCCCACAATGTGATTTAGGTCACATGGTTTTGCCTAGTGACGTCTATCGCGTATTCTTCTTCTCAAGTTGCAAATGCTCAATTGTGCGTGGTTAACAATTCTCTGTGTGTCACAGAATTAGTGTTTCTAAAGTTATCAGAAAATACGCATTTACTTTATTTATAATTACGCTTTTTAAAGATTGTTTTTATAACATGAGCCAATTTGAAATCAATGGCTATTAACATTAAAAAATAATAAAGAAATTTTCTTGATAGAAGTAAACTTAGACTATAAAGTTTGCCACGAGCAATAGCTTAATATTGGAGCCAGATAATATTGAGAGTAGTTAATCTCTATCTTGATTGGAGGAATTTTTTACCACGTGCCTTGCCTAATTTAACCTGTTAACTGGTTATGAAAGTTATATCCGAACTACTACTGCAATGGGCATGATGAGATTTTTCATCATGGAAATTACTTATGCTTATTATTACTTATAACCATAAAGAAAAAAGTATCCATTCTGAAAGAATTTGAATAAAAGTTTATTCCTCGGTTAATATCGTAATAATAATGAAACTCCACGAGGTAAGGCAACAAATAATAATAAACCTTTTTAAGAAAATGGAAAGTTGTGAGTTTCATTAATTGTGTCGGTAAATGTCTTTCAACTCTGTGCATGATTTCGTACTGTTTATTAAGTCCAATTTATTCATTAATTCCTTTTTTACACTGTACCAAAAAAGGGTATTTCACTAGTAAATTTATAAGCATATCCAGTCTATTTTTCTTTGTAACTATCTCTAACAAGTCGGACAATATTAATAAATATAAAAAATTAAACATAAAAACCTGAAATTTATGAAACTTGCTGTATATATTTGTCTGAAAGATTCTCTTACATTAAGCATGGTTAATAGCATTGCATTGTACGGATTGATAAATTACTCTGTGATTGATACCCTGTTTCAAAATTCCGAGCCACGGTGCACCAAAAATTAGTATTCATATGCATCAATCTTACCATATTTTGGTTTTTTACGAGTTTCAAATACCAGTAGAAGATTGCACCAAAAGTAGGTGTTTTGAAGAAACAAAACACCTTTTTTCATTCTTCCTTTTTTTAAAATAAAAGTAGAGGAAAGTTGCACCATTATTAGGTATTTTTTAAAGTTCTCAAATACAGGCCAAGGTATTTACCGTAACAAAACGATTTACCGTTAGAAATTACTTTATGACATGCCTCTAACCATTTTCTTTCGCCAACCATATTTAAAAAGGTAACGTAAAAGAAATGAACTTCAATTCATGAAAATAAGCCATTTATTTAAATAAATAAGTAGAAATTTTGAAACAACAAGCAATAGTCGTCCCGATACACCGAGTTGTAAAGAAAACATGGTGTCGTAAACAAATATTGTTTAGTTTACTGTCACCGTCAAAGCTTTGTTTATTTTACAAAATTTTGGTGCAGTCAATTGCAATATTTCTCGACCATACTTCACAATTTATCGTGTAAATGAAATAAAATTATCTTTTATTTAACCGAACTTTGGGGTAATAAGAAACTTTGCACGAAATGCTGGTTAAAGATTTACGAATTTTTTTTTTTTTTTTTTTTTTTTTTTTTTTTTTTTTGCAGTGTAGTGTTTTTGATTTATTCGATAGTTTAATTAACACATCATATAGCTCTTCTAATTCTTATAATCACTTGTATTAAGTCAATCTATTGATAAAAATTTTATACAGGATGTTGCTTAAAAATAGCCCTTAATATGTATTTCTTAGAATCCGTATCAGAAATGAAAACAAACAAGTGCATACATTGAGAGGGTCGCAAATTAGTAATTAAGCGGGAAAAACAAAACCTTTTTAGAAATTTGACTATTCACAGTAGAATAAGGTGAATGTAAGGCACGTTTCTCTGGTTTTTAACTCCACTCTGCATCTTCCCGCAATTAAACCGCCTTCCTGTTATGTAATTTGTCACATTTTGATAAGATTTTTGTTGTCCTTCCTTTAAATATTTTTTTTCCGTCTCTGATGTGTGTAGTTTTTTTTTTTTTTTTTTTAAAGAATTCTAAAAACGCATATTAAGAGTGGTTTTCACAAGAATCCCTGTACATAATATCAATATTATTTTATCAATATTCAATGTATAACTATTAATTTTTATTTATTATTTTTGCACATCAATCTTTTAAATATTAACAATTTTGTCAAAATATGAAGTTATTCGCTTTGAAAATAATGAAAATACGTATCAACTCCTACTATGAAAGCAATAAAAAAATGATTATTTTTATATAAAAATACTTTAAGTTAAACATGAGGGGGTTAAAAAAAATTCAAAATTAATTTTGGTAATTTATATTCGTTTAAAAACGTCAAAATTATAAGTTATGTCCTCAAATCAAAGATTCTGATTCGGAGAATCTAACTTAAGAAGACTAGTGAAATATTCATCAGAAAGAATTCTGAAAAATTTCCACTTAATTACAAAAGTACTTTAAATTTTATTTTACAAAAAAAAAAAAAAAAAAAAAAAGCTTAGAGGATTTTGTATTAAGATTTCAAAATTCAAGAAAAGGAAAAATTATAATACTTTATGTACGTTTTCTAAGTTTCTGGATCATGTACGATCAATTTCAAACTAATGTTCGATTACGCGTTTGCGTCATGTCTCATCAAACAGTTAGTTCGCCTTGTACATTATGTTTTGACCATTAGATGCAGAATACTCTCTTGGATGATTGACTCATAACAATGTGGAATCAAGTTTTATAAATTAATAGGTCTTAACTTCTAACATCATATCTTAAATTCTAACATCATTAAATAAAGAAGTAAACTTACGATGAAAATTTTTTTTTCTTGTAAACTTTTCGTCGAAAAAAAAACGAATCTACAATAATTAGTGTTGGTTTACTACGTGACATTTTCCAAAGTCCATATTTTATCTTGGCGAGTTATTGTAATTGGCGAGTTATTGTATTTTTGTAATTATTTATCTTTGATTCTAAATGTCAAATAAACACAATTAAAGTTAACATGTTGGGGGGATATCCAATGTCCAAAAATGTCGAAATGCATCTGAAACCACGCTTTTATTTTTCCTAACGCATTTTTATAAACCTAAATAAAATTCAAATAAACGATAATAAAATTTTTTTTAAAAAAAGCTTAAGTTATGTGTGTTACATCATCGGGAAAATTACTTGATTATGGTAAATAGTGAGAGTTGTCTACAATCTACTAGCATCATCTTCGGTACCGAATTTTACTGATTATATTTAATTTTTATTTCGATGGATTGTAAAATTGTAAAAAAGAATTCGAAAAGATTCGAATTTGCATTTTATTCAAGGGTGAGCCTAGCTAATTCATTCATCTTTTAAAATAGTTTAATTTTTATCCAAAAAAAAACCTATCAAATTAATGACGCATATGTTTTACTGTGTATTTTTATTTCTTTGAAAAAAAAAAGTAACTATATATTGTCCTTGCGCTAAGTACCGTCAGTATAGATACAACGCTCCAATCAGATGATCAATCATTGGAGGCTTATCAGAAAATTTTTGAATCAGATGGATGCAACGTAGGGTATTTCTAGAACAAACTGTACTTTGCATACCATAGTGGAGCCGTATGAAATTTTTTATTGAAATAAAACAATCAAATTTTATAGTCAGTAGAAGTGTTGGTGCCCTTTGATTAGCATTTTAGTCAGGGTCTTAGATTCTCTTAATCGAGCCCTAAGGAAGGGCTAGAAATAAAAATTAAAAAAATTTTTTTTTTAATTCCTTAACTATTTGAATTCATGCTTAGCGTTTCGTTTATGATGGCGTTGTGTTAATTAAATATCGATTCAACAACCGTTTGCTATTTTTTCCCCATGCAAAGACCGGGTGTTTAGCTAGTTCTTAAGGATACCTCTATAAATGACGTCACAATTGGAAGGGAGGAGAGGGGGAATTAGAGAGGATAACAGGAAGTACGACAACGATTTGTTGAATTTTGGTTCGAAAAAAATTCAACAAAAAAGTTGTGATTGCCTTACGATCAATGGTTACCCATTGGTCAAATGCTTTTTCTTTCTGAATTGACTCCTTTAAACGGCACAACATTTCAAATCATGGATTGCAAAAATTGCCTCACTTGATGTTTGTCGTCGGATTGATTTTCAAATCCTGCCTATGTACGTGTTTCAAGACGTCAAAAAACACTTTTCATTCTTCAGCATTTATATTTATATTGAAATCACCGTCAAGCCATTCATTATACGTTAATAAAAAGAATATAAAAATACTTTATATTATTATGATGTAAATACATAAAAAATTCCTGCTAGTGAAAATAAAAAGAAAAACAGCTGTGGTCGACAAAGCAACGCATGCGCACTCTTTACTGTTACTCTTGAACACAGTTGAAAAGTGTGTTGAAGCCATCAATTCCAAATAAAGACCCATTTTGCCAATGGGAAAAAAAAAAACATTTCAAATCAGCAGGTTAAATATTTTTGTCTGACTTTTTCTTCTTTTTCATAAAAAAGTACACTGTAATCATGATTATTATCATGTTTAGAAATGTCACGAAGAAACAAAATTAAAGTTAGGAATACAATGAGACATGCGATAAAAGGAGGTATGACACGCGGGGAATGATAGGGGGATATGAACTTTCAAATAATGGGAGGGAGGGGATCCAAAAAATGTGTTATCATACATGAATAACCATTGAAAAAAATTTTAGAATCATAATAATTTAAAGTATAAAGAAATTTTTTTTTAGTCTGTGTAATAACATTGTTTCTAATTTTTAATCTATGAGTATAAAAGTAAAATCTCTAAAATTCGGACGGAGAGCAAAAGCTGACATTCAGTAAAATAAAATTCTGAACTAAGTTACCAAATGTCTGTTTTGGACAAATATAAGTTGATGTTTTTCATTATTTTCGAAAATTTAGATATTATATATTCTATAACTATTTTTCAAATATGAATTAAATTTTCAATTACGAATTTCTCTAAGAATGTACCAAATGTTCTTTTTTCCTTTCTTATATTTCTTAAAAGGATGAAGTACAAGTTTTTTATTTTATTTATTTTGAATTTAGATGTTTTATTTTCGATAAAAATCTCTCAAATGCAAATTGAATTTATAAAGATGAGCAACTAAGTTGTTAAATACTCTTTAGTTTTGGCAAACATTATATATATATATATATATATATATATATATATATATATATATATATAATTTTTTTTTTTTTTTTTAATCTCTTTTCAATATTGGCAGGACTATCTTTAAAATATAAATTGGATTTTTCAAGATACATTTTTCATGCAGGATGTTATGTTTTGAGCAAACAAAAATTTTTTTACATCACTGAAGAAAATTTTTTTCGTTTTCCATAATTATCTTTCAAATATAAATTGAATTTATGAGGATGAATTTTTCAACTAAGTTGTTAAATACTCTACATTTTGGTCTAGTATTAGTTTTTTTGTTTCTCTATTGAAAATTTAGATATTAAATTTATAAAACTATGATTTAAATATAAAAAGAAATTGCAAATAAAAACGGCAGTTAAAATTCTGGAATAATTTTTTAGAACATTATGTTCGATTCTTGCTCAACATGTGGCACTTAGCTTGCTCTTTTCAGACACTCCCCCCACCCAAATGAGAAGAGAGATCGTGGCGGCTTGTCCCGAGTGTTCGATCAGAGGACGGATGTAGGTCGTTGTCATGACAACGCTCCGTCTCAATGGACTGAGGGAAGGGGGCGATCTTTTTTTGCAATCGATATTCATTCATTTCGTTCTTGCGTCCGGCTGCAAGGAGCGCCCGGACTCCCGGATTCCTGAGGACTTCTTCTCCTTGAGGAAACTTTTGAGTAGAAAGAATTATGAAGTCTGTTGAAGTGTCGACCGCGCTGTTTGTAATTCCAACTCTGTGATACATACTTTTCGTTCTAATGGAACATATATTCTTGTACCCCACCCCACCACCGATTGGTTTATGAATAGGTTGGGAAATAGTTGCTAAAAAGCGAAATGTTTTTATTTTATTCATTTCTTTTTATAATTTTGATATAGAACAACTTTCAGTTTTAGTTTTTAATCCCTTTAGAGTTCTGTTTAGGCTTTCTTTCATCATTTTCCCCTTAAAATTACAATGTTAAACCCTCTATATCGAACCTGATAAACAGCGAACATTTTTAGTATCCAAATTGTTATTTAACTAATAGTATTTCATCTGCTCATACTAAACAGCTAAAAGATTGGTAGTTCGCTTATAGTGGTCCCAAATTTCCTTTATACAGGTATTTAAATAAATGAGCCAATTTTTTTTTTTTATCAATGTGATAAATTCAAAACTATAGAATCGTATATTTTAATTAAAAATGAAGAATCATTATAAAGAAACGTTTAAAACGATTCATTTCGCTCAAATGCATAAGGCGAATTGTTCTAAAAATCTTAAAAAATAAATGAAAATACAAAAATGAGCATCTAAAAAATTCAAAAAATTGAAGAGATAAACTTCCAAAAAACTTCTTCATAGCGAGATAACCATTTTTAATATGGCCATAGATACTTTTTTATCAAACCAACTGTTTTCAATGGCAAAATTTATTGCTTTTTCAATCATCATCGTTAGCACAATTCTTCATGGAAGAAATTCTTTGTTGCACCAAGAAAACCATGGTGGTGATCAGAGTCTGACAAAGGCCGGGGCATACGGGGCAGTTGCCACATCAGAGGGGGCCCCCAAATTGAATTGAAAGTTTATATTAGGTTTAATCTTAAGTTTAATCTTCATTAATGAACTTTTAAACAAAATATCAGTACAGTGTAAAATTTGTCAATTTTATTTTAGCTTTTTCATTACTCTATCGTATGAACACAAAAAATCTTTTATTTCGTAAATCCATGGCTTTCTAGGACGGAATTCAGCTAAATTTTCACAATTAAAATAGACAAATTTGGCCAATCAAAAGTCTGTATTTTTACTTGTAGCAAAACGCGATATGTTTACGAAAATACAGGCTTCGGATTGGCTTAATTAAGCCATCGTATTTGCGAAAATTTTGCTAAATTCCGCCCTAATGTCAGCAGGGATATGAATTTTTTACAACTATATGACAAAGATAACAATCAGAAGACGACATGATGGACATAGAATTGTCAGAAAATCAATAAAATGGACAGAACGATATTTCGTCTGACCATTTGAGGGGGGGGGGGGGGCTTAATAAGTATTTTAGGTTCCAATCAATTTTCTTGTATTCTATGTATAATGAGAGGGAAAATTTAAATACCTACATAAATTTCAAATCTTCATTACTATTGAAGCAGAGGGGGCCCCCCAAAGAATTTTTTGCCTTGGACCCCAATTAGGCTAAGTCGGTCCCTGGTGGCGATTATAAAAAATAATTGACCCCATGCTTGTTTTTAGGAGAGCTGCACCGTGCAGTTCCGTAAAAACAAGCACAAATTTTTCTCACGTTTTTCACTTTCTTTCAAACATAGCATGTTGAGAAAATTTTTTGCACATTTTTCGCGGGCACAAGTACAAATCTCTCACACCAACACCATGAGAACAAGTATGGTTTTTCACAAAGACAATTCTCCTCTGGCATATTTATTTTAGTCATCAACGTGAGAGTAGTTCATCGTGGCGGTAATTTCATGTTGGCACTTTTTGCTAATAGTGAAATACATATTGGCAACGAGCCTTTGCTGACACAACTTGCTACGAAATGAATTCAGCGTTTACACAAATCACTGTTAAGAATGATTCCTCGACAAATTGATTATTATCAATATTATTATTATTCCATGGTGCGTAGCGTTTTTAAAAAGTGCTTAAAGGTGCTTATTTTCGTTTTTATTACCATGTCCATTCTCGCCACGTATTATGCAAAAGCCTGGTTTTCACATTGTTCTATTCAATGTTTTCACAATTCATTCAACCACTCTATATTTCGGCGTACCATAGCGTATGAAAGCCCCAATCATTTTACATGTTTAACGAGAACTTGTGAGTCCGCATGTGCGTATACTGAGCTGGGTTCGGTGAGATTCTTGCACTCTCGTGTGCAACTCTGCTGCATTTTGCAAGCTATTCTCAATTTCAGGCTTCCACCCTCTGATATCGAACCGAAAACTCTATCGATCATTTTATAATGGCCAATATAATCAAGAAACGAGTTCTTTGTCAGAAACTAATTATTTTATCATGATCCTCTAAAGTTTTTAAAAATTATTTTGCTTTTTGTTAATGTATATAGTGCTTAAAAAAATCTTTTGGGTGCTTAAAAGTACTTAAAAGGTGCTTATTTTTTGTTGAAAGATTTGGCTTCGCCTCCTGTATTTGAAAATATCTATAAACAAAAATAGGAAAATCTGAATAAATAAATACGTTTAATTATGTACCTGAGATCTTTAGAGATAGTCCATAAAATGCGTTCCTTAAGATGGAATTTAACTTCACAACCCTATCGCAAATCTTAATCAAATTTCTTATCATTCCAACAGATTGATTTTATAATAATAACTAGAGCCCGGATTTTGATGACCTAAAAAATCTCAACTAATGCCTTTAAAAAGTGTAAAAAATGCCCTTAAAAAGTGCAAAAAATGCCCTTAAAAAGTGCAAAAAATGTCCTTAAAAATTGCAAAAAATACCCTTAAAAATTGCAAAAAATGCCCTTAAAAATGCTCCAAAAATGCGAAAATTGAGCTAAAAATGCCTTATGACATGACTTTAATAAAGTAAATGTTTTACTCTTAAAAATCATTATGAGTCATTTAAAAAAATATAAAGCAATGCAATAATTGTTCTACGTTCATTAAAGTTTGAAAAATATGTTTTATATCCTAAAATAACAAAAAAGAAGGAAAATGTATTGACTCCAAAACATTTTCATTTTGTATAGTAACTTTAATGAATATAACAACATCCATCTCATAATATTACTAAATATCAGAATTACATTGGATTATTAAATGATTTTTAATATTGTGAAGTGTAAACGAGCGTCTCTTGTCTGAAAGTAAATTTTTATACCTGGAAAAGCTTCTCACAACGTCTACTGATGTTATTGGTGCGTACTTGAAAAAGACGGTCTCACTTACTGACAATTTTTCAATTTGAAAAGATGTTGCTTCACCTGTTTATATCCTAGAGATTTTCTTCATTGTTTGGAAGCCAGTGTTCTTCTCCAAAACTTTGTTCAATTTAGCTGCTACACTTTGTTCAATTTAGCTGCTACACTACTACGATTTTATCAGAGGCCAACACGTTTTGCGCTATCTTAATTGATGCAGCATCTTCTGAATCAAGTAAAATTATAAGAAAAAAATCTTGCATTTCATGTAATAAAAATGCCCCAAAAAATAATAAAAATTGGAAAAAATTAACAAAAAACTTTAAAAATGCTTAAAAATGCAAAATACGCCCCAAAATTTGAAAAAAATGCCCTATAAATCTAAAAAATGCTCTAAAGGATAAAAAATTCAAAAAAATGCAAATGTCATCAAAATCCGGGCCTTAATAATAACCTTTTTCCATCAAAGTATTTTTGGTAAGTTAACCGCTTCCATTAAAAATTTAAAAATAAAAAAAATTTGCAAAAAATCAACATATTTTTTTTATTTCATTAATAAATACAAGGAACTAAAACAAAACATAATACCCAAGTTACAAGTTGACATTTTAATTTTTTTTGTGCAAAAAAACATTTAATTTATCATTAGTTTACTATCCCAAATTATCTCAAGCAAATGAAAAAAGTTAGATATTAGTCTTTGTACACATTTTTATAACCTTTAAAACTCCCAAACAAAAATTGGCAAACTCCCAATCACGGTAGATTATTATTATGTTTTGCTTCCGGCCGAATAAAAACATATTGACGAATTCTCCTATGCCCGAGTTTACTCGGGATAATAAATATTTGCAATTTATACATACCCGAGTTAACTCGGGGTAATCAGGGTATGACATTAAAATTCTTAGTTTGAAGAGAGCCGTTCGAACATAACTCTTTTATGAGCCATTATCATCCAAGTTTTGCCTGAAAACGAATTTTATATATCATTCAAGAACACTGTAAATAATTCCGGATCAAATACAGTAAAATCACTGGTTTCCCTGAGTGTAATATCCGTCGAATCTATTTTTATTGTAAAATTTTATACAGTATTTTTTACACTGATATTTATTTATTTAAAATTATTGGGTGATTTTACAATAAATGTTACAGTAAAAATCACGGTTTATTATTTTGTAAAATTTTATGATGAAAATGGATTTTACTGTACTGGCACCCTGAGAGCCAACAATTACTATCGTAATTCGATTCGTAATTTTATGTAGTGCATAGGTGAAATTTGAAAATTCTATCACAACCTCCTGCTATTAAATTTCATCTACGAGGTCAATATGACATTCAACTTTTTGCAAAGTTATGTATATTAAATATTAGCCATCGGCAAAACGGGTCTTGGTTTGGATTTGATGGTGTCCACACACTTTTCAATTGTATTCAAGAGTAATAGTAAACAGTGAGCATGCGTCATCATTGCATGCGTTGCTATGGCGACCGCTACTGTTTTTCTTTTTATTTTAGCTAGCAGGCATTTTTAATGTATTTACATAATAATAATTTAAAGTATTTTTATATTCTTCTTATTATTAACGTATAATGACTGGCTGGTCGGTGATTTCAATATAAATATGAATGCTGTAGAAGGAAAAATATTTTGTGACGTCTTGAAACACGTACGTAGGCAGGATTTGAAAATCAATCCGACGACAAACATCCTTTGAGACATGCAAAAAAATATTTTCTGTAAATATTTATTCTTTATTATTATTATTATTTTTTGTTTTTTTACAACCCATGATTTGAAATGTTGTGGCGTTTAATGGAGTCAATCCAGAAAGAAAAAACATTTGACAAATGGGTAACCACTGATCGTACTAAGGAGATCATAACTTTTTGTTGATATTTTTTTTATTATTTAATATTGATTCCAACAACACTAAGAAAACCTACCAGAATATGGATGTGTTCTTTAGCTCTATGGGTACACTAAGAAACTTTCCGAAAAGCGCTTTGGTTGTGATTTTGGTAAAATAAACAATAAAATACAGTTTTTATAATGTGTGATAAAATGTGGTCATCTTATAGAGCTTGGAATAATATCCATTTATTCGGTTAAATTTAGTTTTGTGTTTTTTTTTTAACAAAATGTGTGATAAAAAGAAATATATGTTTATTTTAAAATTACTGAAAATTGTTTTGAAAATTATTTATTTTGAAAGCCGAAATTTCCATATTAATAAAAAAATTACCCAATGAATGGTTTAAATACCGTATATTTCGGTTTTAATAACCAGAATTATGTTTTTCTTTACGATAAATGTCACTACAATACAGTACAATAATTTTATTAATTTTTTTTTTTATTCCGTGTAAGTTTAGGTGCTATGATGGAGAACAAATCGTGCTGTTGTCTCAATTTATTAGAGAGTGCGCTCCATACTGCTGTGCAGTGTGTTACAAATTGTGCTCTGTAATTGCTACTCGTAATGCATATTTTTAAATTTCTTAAATAAAAGAGTCACAAATTAGTATTTAACCTGTTTAACCGGAGAAATTAACCCTTGTTCAACTCACTTTATTCTTCTTTGTTATACGTAACATCATCGCCCCATAAGTAATTTCCATAACAAAAAATGTCGTCATTCCCATTTCGATAGTATGATGAAATATTTCGTCATACCCACTTAACTTGTTAATCAAGTAATCTATCACTATAAATATCTAATAGTCGATATCGATATCGCAAGTATCTCTATCGATATCTATCGAATCATGAGTGTTGAATTCGATATGAAAAACATCAAAACCAGAACTGTTGAATGAAGAAAGTTGGTGGATTTTCTAGCAATCCTTTTACAACCATACCTCTCTATTTCCATTAGAAACCAAATTGATTTCGATGTTTTCAGTCCCGCCTTCCTCAAAAGTATGTTCTTTATACTTTGGTAGTATTTTCTGTTTTCCCCTCACTTAAATATAGTATCTAATCAAAAGTATTCATGTTACTGTGAATGACTGAAATGGGTGGTTGTTGACTTCCACCGGTGAATGTTGACAGTCGCTTTGGTAAATGTGCAAAATATATATACTAGATAAGTGCTACTGCCCAGTATGCCCTACATATTTTTAAGGTCAAGTGCCACTGCCTAGTATGCATTTAACCGGTACTCTGAACACTGATGTTTCTCCTCATCTATCCTCAGCAGGTATTAAAATATCGAATAAATATTATAATATCAACGAATGAATTTATATCAACGAATAAATTAATACAAATATTTCGGACATTCACCAAAGCGACTATCTGATTGTTGACCTGTGAAAGTCGACATTCTCTTGAATTCTGTTCTTTCAAGGCTGTGGCAATGCTCCGAAGAAAGCAGAAAGATATATGCTCTATTCAGCATATACAAACCTTAAAATTTATAATGAAAGCATTCTAATAAAAACCTTCAACCTAATAAAAATTCATCTTTTATTAATTATACATAATTCTTCTTTTTAAGAAAGTTTTAAAATTAATTCAGTTTTTTGAAAGCAAACTTGTAAGTTGTGTGACTTTTTGCTAGCCGATACTAAGAGTAAAAAGTTACTTTGCATAGAAAACTTCATTGGCGTCTCAATATGTTTATGCAGATGGAAACAAAAGATACATGCTTCAAGCGCCCAAAAATAGACACCCATTCTCGAGACTTGAAAGTGAGAAAACAAAAGCGATTAGAAATATAAAATGTAAAGTTGTCAACGGAAGATGAAAAATAAAAGTAAAAGAAGAAACTACTGCAGTAGCCGAGATTGAATCAAAAGAATGTTAAATTAAAAAATATAAAAAATAAATAAAGATTCAAATTTTCCCCATTAGACCACAGTGGTTCTTTTGTTTTTTCTTCTTTATTTATTATGTTTTTTTAAAGTTAGTTTCTTTTGTTTCATTCTTGGCTTCTGCGGGTTTTTTTAAGTTATGCTTCTTACAATTTTCCATTTTTTGGTGTCAACTTTACGTTTTATATTTCAAACCACTTTTGTAATTTCTCTTTCACATCTATCCAGTCTTGAGAATGAGTGCCTATTTTTGAGCACTTGAAACATATCGACGTTTATTTCCCTCTGCATTTTTTTTTAAGCCAATGAAATATTTTAATCAAGTTATGTTTTATCACTTCAGTTTATTGCGATTAATTTTTTAATGTTAATTTAAATTTATGGTTTGGAAACTTTAAACAAACCAAATCTTAAACAAGAAAATAAGAGTAAATACGATTTCAAAACTTCTTGTAAGAGTAAATAAAACTTCAGTTTCATAATAACTAAAAGCTTATGGTCTATCTATAATAAATAAAACTTTATGCAAGCCTAATAATAAATTAATTCTTTTAAATCTTAATATAAATGAAACTTAAATTTTAAGACAAAACTAGAGGATTTGTAGATGGTATTAGAAGCTGTAAGGACGTCAACAATGTTTTTCATGGACACTGTTTCATTATAATGCGATTCTTCTTTTTAATAGGAATATTAAAACTTTTTAAATCAAAAATTTATATAAAAATCGTAAAAAATTCTTATAAAGAGAAACTAGCTGAAAAATAAACTAATCTGAACAAACTATAAACTATATAACTGAACAAACATGTAAACTAAATAACAATAACTAACATGCAAAAATAACTAACATGTGAACTAAATAAACTAAACTGAAAACTGAACGACACTATACTAAATAAACTAGACTAAACTGAACACAATAAACTAAGCTCTACAATTGAATCTTTAAAAACTGATTTAAATGAATCTTAAATATAAATATTAATTATAAACAATGTACGTGAATGTAGGTACAACGTCACAGTAGGAGTAAACATATTAAGATTCATTTAAATTTAATTGAATTGAATTGAAGAATTGAAGAATTGAATTCTTTGAAAACTTATTAAAACTTTATTTATATAACAGAAACGATTCTGTATTGCATGCCACTTTTCATAAACACGTGAATGTAAAAGTAAACATATTAAATAAAATTAAGCTCTCGAATTGAATCTTTAAAAAGCTGACTTACTTTCCCTGGCTAAATTGTTATCCGCACTATAATATTCTATGTAAAATCTTAATTATCAGGTGATACTATACAGCTATATTATTTATACGCGACTGTTTGCACTTGTTTACGTTCGGTTATCAATTTGTTAAATTAGACGATTGAATAAATTACACAATATATTATATAAATATAGAATATTTATTATATCAGGTATTATATTAGTATATTATAATAGATCAAATTACTAGACGCACTGTAGTTTTTTAATAATGACATGTTTTGCACGAGTTTATAGGCAATACTTTTATATTTAAACATACATGTACTGGGTTTTTATTCAAGAGATTTTTTGTATCCTTCCTATTTGTATTTATTTTTAACGTATTGCATTACAATGTAAACCAATTGATACATTATAGTAAACAAGTAAGTATTAAAAACCATGTAAGTATTAAAAAAGCACAGTGTGTTTAATAATTTGGCCTAATTATTATAATATACTAATTTAATACCTGACATATTAAATATTCTATATTTATATAATATATCGTCTAATTTATCCAATCGCCGAATTTATATTAAATATCGTCTAATTTAACCAATTGATACACGAACGTAAGCAAGTGCAAATCGCTTTCATGACAAAACAAAGCGGTTTAGTATCACCTGATAATTAGGATTTTACATAAAATATTATAGTGCGTCTAATAATTTGGCCAGGGACTGTATATTAACCTTAAAAATAAATGGACCATATTTTTTTTATAAACAACATGTATGTACTTGTATAATAATATATTGTATGTACTTGTATGTAAATAAAAATAATAATAGGGCATTTTAAATGCATTATAAAATATTTGTGAACAAATGAAATCAATAACTATTACGTCATTACTGATAAAGCAGCAAAAACATGTTAAAAAATAGAGAAAAAAAACACCAAAGTGGAATGCTTGCAGGTTTTTAAAAAAATTGACTTGGAACATTATCCGTTCTAGAAGGAAAGGGACGAGAAACAAAGGGAAGTGACGAATACTTGAAAAGTTGCAAAATGTGCAAGTGCCTTCACAAAAGAATTGCAGAAACAGCAAACTGATCTGGTGAAGAATCACAATGACCCTTGTCTCTGGAAAGATTTAAACGTGCATCAGGATATTCTTTCTTTTTTTATAGCTGTATAAAACTGGAGAATTAAAGATATTCTACCCGAGTAGGGTTATAAAATTTTAGTCGGTATTAGAAGCTGAAAAGTAAAAATTAAGGCAAAGGTAAAGTTTTAAACATAAGTGAAACTCCAAAGATAAAAAAATTTCAATAATATAAAATAAAATAAAAGAAAAAACAAAATCAACACAAAAGTTGTGATCGCCTTATTACGATCACTGGTTAGCCATTGGTCAAATTCTTTATCTTTCTGAATTGACTCCGTTAAAGGCCACAACATTTCAAATCATGGGTTGCCAAAACTGTCTCAAGGATGTTTGTCGTCGGACTGATTTTCCTATCCCTTCCTGTGTACGCGTTTCACAAAATACTTTTCCCTCTTCAGCATTCATATTTATATTAAAATCACCTTCAAGCCAGTCATTATACGTTAATAATAAAAGAATATAAAAGTACTTTAAATTATTCTTATGTAAATACATTAAATATGCCTGCTAGTGAAAATAAAAAGAAAAACAGCAGCGGTAGCTATAGCAACGCATGCAATATCAACGCATGCTCACTGTTTATTATTACTCTTGAATACAGTTGAAAAGTGTCTGGACGCCATCAAATCCAAACCAAGATCCATTTTTCTAATGGGTAGAAATATTTATTTCTATTTTAATCTGATCACAAATTTTAAAGTATAGCTGTTACCGCTAAAGGTCGAAAGCCTTTACTTATCTAACTTTGCGGTATAAGTGGTTTGCTCCGTATAAGTGCTCTAAGGTATCATTATAAAATAGCCAAATTTACCATAGATTATATATAGAAGCGTAAGCAAATACAAACTGGTTTCTGTCGCGTAAAAACAATACAGCTGTATAGTATCACCGGATAATTATAATTTTACATAGAATCTTAGAGTGCGTCTAATAATATGGCCCCGTACAACCGTTCTCTGCACTGTAATTTTTCAGATCTCTATAGCGTTATGGTTTTTTCCTCGCTAAAACATAAATTTGCGACCCTCTTATGCTGTTTTGTTCTCGTTTTCAGTTAGGATTCTAAAATATACACATTGAGGGTTGACTTTATGAAACACCCTATAAGATTTTCTACTTTTCAAAATCTTTATGACTGTAAAATATTAGTGGGCACTTATAATTTTACTACAGTGTATGTGTAGCATGGTTGAAATTGCTTTAAAAAAATTTTATTAATTATCGGCAGTAAAGTAAATCGTTTTCCGGTGAATAATGCTCTCACCATTATCTTTTTAACACTTCTATCTTTAAAATTTTAAAGATCTTTAAAAATATGTAGGACATTTGAAATAAAATAATGTAGAATTGTTTTTTAGTTAAACTTATATATAGTTTTTGCGCCAAATTTCAGAAATTATTAAGCTTGGATTTTTAATAACATGAATATTTAACATTTAAAAAAAATTATCAATGGATCCTGGAAATTTGGATAAAATATTAAAAAAATATATTTTTCGCATCTTGAATAACAACAAAATATCTTCCAAAATTTATCTGAGTATGAATAAGAATATCCGAATTAAAATGGGTGTTTCATATAAATAACTAAATTTATTTTCTTTAAGAATGTAAAGAGGCGCAAACATAAGTTTTTTTTTTTTTTTTTTTTGTTTAACTACAACAACAGTTAGGAAAAATATTACTTTTTATACATTTTTTTCTCAAAATTATTTATTCAAATGCATAAAAAAAATTATTTCAATATTACAAAATTTAGCAATCTTTATATAGATTATATGAAGAAAAACTTCTAAAAACACAAAATTAAATAACTATGCCGAAAATTACGGAGAAATTTTTACAATATTTTTATTTTTTTATTTTTTAAACCTTAGTATGAGTTTATTTAAATAAATTTGTTGGTTGCTTACTACCTAATATAAAATTTCTTGAAACACAAAATTAAAAGATTTTTAAGGGGATATTATAACATCTTTTGTAGTTTAATTTCTATAAAACTGTTGTCACTTTGTTGAAAATTCCGCCAATTAACCTTCCGGGAAAAAAAAAAGATTTGAATATACCATCGTAACAAGTTTTCCCTCAGTTTTTGTTTGATTTTACTCCTGTTTTAGTTAATATTAGCTTAATATTATAAACTTTTAAAAGTTGTTTGGAAAGATTGGTCCTAATAACACTAAACATAACATAACCGGTCAAATGACCGTTTAAGAACTTTTGCCTCGAAAATGCGCTTATCATCTTATCATTTTTGCACATTTGACTTCATGACTTTTTCTAACAATTATATACAATTAATATTCTATTCTATTTTATTTTTTTGCATTTTGTGTGTTTCGAATAATACTCGTCATTTACCTATTTTTACCACAACCAGTCATTTGACCGGGAGAACAATTTATTGCTTTATAAGGTTATCGAATCAGAAATTATGATGTAAGGCATGTTCAACGTATTTGTCTTCCATGAGTTGCACATTTCTGCAAAGACTGTTGCATAGTTAGTTCAATCAGAATAACTGCGAATTCAAATTTCAAGAAGGCACCTTAAAATTTTCGATTGGCATTTTTTGTCAGAAAAAGTGATAAAAACTAAATGTTTTGGTAAGTAGCTTATATTTTATTTTGATAGCTTTACTTCATTTCTAACTAACTGTTAGTTTTAACCATGAAAAATGTCTAAACAATGAAGACAGCACAAGTTCGTAGAAGAAATAATATTAATTATAAGAATAATTATAGGAATTATAATTTTAATGTATTCTTAGAATTATAAGAATAGTTATAAGAATTATAGAAATAATAATAATTAGAAGAAATATGCTTGCAAAAAATGTACAATCGAAACACCCTGTATATGTAAAAATGCGTTGAGCAATGAATCAAAAATTCTTATTCTTTGTGCTTGTAATATATAAAAATTGGCACTATACGATTTTGTTTAATTATAATAAAGTTTTTATTAGTTTATTTCCTTCTAACATCCATATTTCATGCATTCAATCAAGAAACATAAAGTCCGGTCATTTGACCGGCTATGGTGGAAATAGGTATATATTAAGTGTTGGTATGTTTAGTGTTAATTTAAAGCCCAACTTCCAATATTTCGTATGATCTAAACATTTGTTAACAGAGACTATTCCTTGTTTGCTAGAGTGAAGTGTACTATAAAATAGCGGAGTTAAAAGGCATTGATATTCAAAATTATTCACAAAATTGTCAGACTTAAACAAAAAAACAAAAAACAAAAAAAAACAGGCTAAAAATTTAATACTTCAAATATCAATATGTTTAACAGAATTTAAGAAAAGAAAAAGTATCGTCATAAATTCAATTCTCTTTTAAAAACACAAAATACGTTATAGTTATTTTAAATTAGTACTTTTTATAAGAAACTTTACCCCCAACTGTACCCTATCTAACTCAATTAAGGGCAAGATTTTTTTATTCTTTTTTCTTCCAACTTATATTAAAATCTTCTTCATTCAATTTTTAAAAAAAATATAAATTGATCCTTTTCGGCGTCGAACAGTGGACGATCATGTTTCGTCCTCGAACGCCTATTTTGGGGTGAAAACGATCCTCCCCGTCCCTGCTGTGGAAATAGCGATCGATAAAAAGTCTGAACACCCTAAAAAGAAGAAATGCTTTTTGATGCTTAAAAAATGTGGGGATTTGATATTTTTTCTCGGAAAGGAAAAAAAATATATGGATACTTGTTTCAGCTATTTTTCCTTGAGTTTATTAATGAAAACAGCTGACGGAAAGACATTAAAATTCTCTAAACAATACAAGATAAAAAGCAAAATTTTTGATTTTAAGGCAACTACAGAATGTTAATAAAATGTCATTTTCATGTGGCGTAATTAAAAACAGGATATAAATAAGTTGCTGAAAAATATTTATTTTATCTTGACTTTAGTAAATAAAATTTTTAAAAAAATTAAAAAAGTAGTAATAAAAAAATCAACAAAAAAATGTGATCGCCTTATTACAATCACTGGTTACACATGGGTAAAATGCTTTTTTCTTTCTGGATTTACTCCCGTTAAACGACACACCATTTCAAATCATGGGTTGCAAAAACTGTCTCCATTGATGTTGATCATGGGATTGATTTTCATATCCTTGCCTATGTACGTGTTTCAAGACTTTTCCTACATCAGCATTCATATTTATATTAAAATCACCATCAAACCAGTCATTATACCTTAATAATAAAAAATATATAAAAATACTTTAAATTATTATGATGTAAATACATTAAAAATGCCTGTTAATGAAAATAAAAAGAAAAACAGCAGTGGCCGCCATAGCAGCAAATGAAATGACAACGCATGCGTAATGTTTACTATTACTCTTGAACACAGTTGAAAAGTGTGTGGACGAACACAGTTGAAAAGTGTGTGGACGCCATCAAATCCAAACTAAGACCATTTTTCCAATGGGTAATAATAGCCGGTTTCAAAAGTTTTAGCTCAAGAGCTAAATTGACATCTATTAACACTCTTAAAGTAATCTGACTTAAATATTGATTCCCCATTAATCTATGGATACTTATATAACATTGAATATACATTTTTCTATTGACTTAACTAGCTATTGGTGTGTTTGTTTCTAGGGAAAAAGGGATATATATATACAATGCAGAGTCTTTCATTTCTTCAACGGTGCTATATTGTTCACTATTTTCAGATACTTGTGGCGGGTTAAATAATTGATAGTGGCAGGTATGTCGCATAGTAGTATCATTTAGCCGTAAAAAAACTTCGGCGTAGGTAAATCGGGCAATGGCACGAGTTCCTTTGATTAATCCATTTATTAATAATAATAAACAGTATTTATTATCAATAGCCCAATCCATAGCCTAATATTTTTCACTTATTGAATGGGAGCGTGAGGTCAAGAGAGGTTGAAACAAGCAAAATATACAGCAGCTGCGTCTCACTCTTTTCATTAAAAAATTTAAGAGATCTGATCATATCTGATATATATACACACACACACACACACACACACACATATATATATATATATATATGATTCTCACGATATATGACAATTCACTGTCCCTTGCTCCAAGATCTAATACTATAATACTAAAAGAACTTGTTTTTAAAAAAAATTAATAAATAGCATTGCTGTTAGCATTTTAAAATGACTTTACACTAGCATTGACTGTTTTGTATAGTTTAAAAATTTAATTGAACTTCAAAATGTCATTTTCCTGGCATGCCCCAAACAATGTTTCCAATAATAACTAGCTTCAAAACTTCCTATAATTTTTTCAATATCTAACTCTTTTTATCTCAACCGGTGTAAGCATTTCTAGAATATACGCAGAGGGTATTATTTACAAAAATTTCGTTTAAATTAATTTTTTTCTGTCAAACATTTGTTTGTCCCAAGAAAATCTGTCATTTTCTTGTCTACTTTTATTTAGTGGTTTATAACCAAAATAGATAGAGTCAGCAATCAATATTTTATGTTAATAGATTGATTAGATACCCTCCTATATGAACATGTCTTGTTGCATGAATAAAGAACCAATTTTCTGGTTCAAAATCTATTTCAAAAAATTTTTCAAGGTGAGTAGATTTTTGTGTTGTCATTTTCCTGGCTTCCTGAAACCATTAATAACATAAACTACATAGATTTATCTGAGTTATTTTAAGAAATCCTGTTGTTTTTTACAGAATATAAACGTCTTAGGCGAAAATTTTTAATTAAAGTATAGTTATATGCTATAAAATGGCAAATTTGTCATTATCCTGGCTGTCATTTTCCTGGCTTATGAATGCCAGGACATTGAAGTGTTACCAGAAATTTTTTTAACTGCTAATACTGTAAGGAGGGAAAGCAAATATTAACCCAATACCAAGTTTATGTATGGTTGTAATATGCTTGGATGTCATCAAAATTATTTATTTATTTAATGATGGATTATTATCCACAATTTTAATCTGTACATATCAGCAACAAAATTTTTTTTGATTCTTTCTACAGTGGATAAAAAGAATTAATTTAAGCAATTTATGGTCCATCTAACATAAAGGCTTAAGTTGAGTTATTTACTATTAACTTAAAATGACTGTTTTTTAAACTTATAAGCTAATATGTCATTTTCCTGGCATTTAAGATTTGGTGAATTTCTATTTTATTTTTTTCCCGAGCAAATGTCAATAAACTACACTGCTGTCTGTAAGATATTAATAAGTGTAACTAAAGAAGTATACAAAAAAAATTTTAGATTATTTTGACGACTTTAAATTTGAAGAAATTTTTATGTATATATATATATATATAATAAAAATTCCAAAAGGATTAAAATTACTATTATTCCCTTTAGGTCATTCTAATTTACTGAAGTTTACTGTTGATAAAAAAAAGATTATACAGTTAAATTGTGTTCCATTAATCTTTTTGTAATAACGCTTGTTTGTAAGTTTTTAACTCATAAAAGAATGTATGAAAATAGTCAATATAATAAACTAGAAACTTTACTTTTAGCATTAAAGATAAGTTACTATAGAAATATAAACGCAAATATCATCCAAGATCTATTAGAATATTTTAGAACACAATTTAAATTTGAACGAAGTAACTTGTTATATTTCAATGCTTTTGAATTAACTGCGCTGAAATAAGCAGTTGTCGTAACTAAAAGTTTCATTTCCACTGATCTGGCTTCCAACTGAAGTGCGAACTTAGTTTATTTTTGTGCTGAATTGCTATGTTTCAACTAATTTCGTTAAAATATTCACTGCCATTGTGCTTTGGCGTAAACATTTGGCAATTTGGGGTCTAGAAACAAATGCGATTTAAGTTTTTCTTATTAACACATTTATCACACCATTTGGTAGCGAATTATTTTAAAAAGACTTCAAATATATTAAAGTTGTTGATTTGAAATATGAAAACAATGTTTGCTTTCTCCCTTAACAAAATATTTAGAGATCCAATTTTTTTGAAATTGAGCTGAATTTACAAGAGAGAAATACTGTGAGTTTTTTTCAAAATTACAAATATATTTGGAAATGAATATAATTTGACCCCGCTTTAGTGAAACGGACAAATAATGAACACTCTTCTGTTGTAATTGTTTTTAATGGTTCCGTCTCTGAATGCTGTTTAACTAAACGTATTTTACACGCTTATAGTGAACAGCTGTGAAATTGGTATTGTTCGTTTATAGCTTACTCAAATTTCCTTTTTTGCAGGTATTTAAACAAAGCCTAATACTCTTCTTAATATATGTGAGAAACTCAAATATATATAAGTAGGATTTTTAATTAAAACTGAAGTAATGCCCATTATAAAGTAGTATTTAATATGAGTTATTTCAATGGATTGCATGATGATTGTGGGTCCAAAAACAGGCAAAAACAAATTTGGTTACACATAAATTCATACCTTTTATTACAAATTATTATTATTTTTTTACAAAAATGACGGAAATCAAAACGACAAACATCTAAAAAAATCCAAAAGGGGGTATTATTTTATAACAATCGTTGACCGGCCGACCCAATTTTGTGTTTACGGCTATCGATGTTCAACTCCGCATCCCTTCTAATTTCGAATCCTGTCCAGAAGACAAGGAAACTCCTGGATGAAGTGGAGGACTTTTTGATGGAACTAACCCGCATTTGCGTTACATGGAGAGGAAGACCACGTGAACCTCCCAAGGTTAGTCTGACAGCAAGGGGACTTTTACCCATGATCCGTCGACCACTGATGATATTTTGCGTCAGCACTATGGTTGGTGTGAGCCGGGTGTGAAATTTGAATGAGCTAGCCATCGCCTGGATTCGAACCTGGTTAACCTCATTGAGAGGTGATCCCTGAGCTACCACGGTTCTGAAAGGGAAGATAGCCATTTGTTATATGATTTAAATGTTGTTTAACATTTTCATCTTATGAAGAAATTCTATGTGAATAAACTTAGTTGTAGAGAGACATATTTAAATTGCTAGATAGCAAAATTATAAAGCAAATGTTTTGTTATAGCAACCACTATTTCCAACAATTCTACTTCAATACGCTAAAAACTATTTTTTTTTTTTTTAAGATTTTGGATATAGTCTCTTTACTCTTACTTTTTGTTATCAAGGCAACTAGATTAATGTCGTAATTTAATATGTTATGAAACGCAAGCAATTGGTTAAATCCTCAAGACCAGTTGAAATGTGAAATTTAGGTAATGAGTAGGATTGTATACAGACAGTTGCAATAAAAGTTAAGCCTTGAAAATGCGAACTAAATTAGAAAAGGTTAAAATCTTTAAAAATAATTATATTCGATTCGCAATTTTCAGTCATTTTACTAAACTAGTACACGTCGATTTGTAATTCGCTCATTTCTGGCGAAAATTGCACCAATCCGATTCTCTGTTTCCCGATGCATATTTAATATGAGAAAGGTTATCTCCACTATTCTGTCTAAGATTGAAACTGAATGAATTTTTTAAACTTTAAGAACGGAAAAGATTTTAACTAATATCATGATTCGGAGAAAGCTTCACCGGCTCCAAGGTACACAACTCGAACATTGTAATAGTTGAGTCTCGAAAAGTTTATCTCATAAAGATAATTGCTTTTCAATTTGAAATCAGCAACATTAATAAAGCAATAGGTGAGAATAACAACGAAACCAACGCTACAAATAAAACAAAACTCTTGAGCAAATTTACCAATCATGTAATTGTTCTGATCTGAATTTACGTAAGCTAACTGAATTTACGTAAGTAGAACTGATTTTATTTTTTATTTATAACCGTCGTTGAACGGCCGACCCAATTTTTGGGTTTACGACTTCTAATGTTCAACTCCTTAGTCTTGTAAGTTTCAACTCAGTCCAAAAGACAAGGAAACTCCTAGATCAAGTAGTGGAAGAAATTTGCGTTCGTGGAAGACTTCTTGATGGAACTAACCCGCATTTGCTTTACATGGAGAGGAAAACCACGAGAACCTCCCGCGCTTAGTCTGATGGCGAAGAGACTCTAACCCATGATCCATCTACCACTGAGGATATTTCACGTCCGAACTGTGGTAGGTGCAAGCCAGATGCGGATTCGCATCCACCAGCCATCGCTGGAATTCGAACCCAGTTCACCTCATTGGAAGGTGAACGATCTATCCCCTGAGCCATCTAAAGTAAAACTGATTGAAAAAAATATTTTCTTTTTGAAATCAGCACAGACATTTTACGGCAATCGATCCCAGATAGCAGTGTAAGGTTGATTTTAACATCAGAAGCAACTTTATCACAAAGCATAACAAGACTTTTAAATGATTAACAAATAAACCATGCAAGTTTGAAACTATGTTATATTTAATTATGGTTTTTGCGTTATGAGGTTCGCATTAAGATTGCATAAATAACTATTTTACATCGAGATTGAGGTTATGTTTATTTTAGATTTTATGAACATTACTAAAACAAGGCATGTTTCTGTAGACTTTTATATACTTTCTTTAACACTTTAAAAGTGAAGGTTGGTCTGATCATTGAGTTTTCAACGCAAACAAAATGTCGCATTTGACAATGCTGGAATAAAAAACGGGTAAAAACAAGATTTAAAGTAAAAGTTAAAAAATAAGATGTAAGTGATATTTCTATCACGTTTTTTTTTTCTTTTTTTTTTAAAAAAAGATTAATTTAATAACCTTCCTATGACCATCATATGAAAAGGAAAATGCATTTACCGCTTGCTATCTAGAAATTTAGCTCTAAAGAGATATTACTTATTTTCGAACAAAAAATCCCGAAAAGAGCTTCTTTTAACGTTTACCGCTTGCTATCTAGAAAATAATCTCTAAAAAGATATTACTTTTTTTTTCAAGCAAAAAATCTTGAGAACTTCTGAAGGGAAGTGAAGCATGGTAAATAACAAGCACAACTTTAAGATTTATAACTAATTTAGAGTTAGAACCAAATAAAGTTAAGGTAGTTATGAAACAGCAGATGGGGTGGTTTGGTCACATAAACAGATATAACAACAATAGTTTTGTCATAACCTAAGGGAAAAAGAATGAGAAGCAGACCACATACTAGATGGTAAAGAAGATGTCATACTGCGAGAAAAACTTTTAATTGCAATATCCATTTTACTTCCAAAACTAATTTAAAGTGTATAAAATTTAAAGTGTATAAAAACCTCAAACCTAGAGTAAGTCATAAATTTTCAATTGCAGGAAAAAAAATTGAATATATCAAAATGCAAAAAAATTATTATATAAATTAATATATCAAAATGCAAACAAATAATCATAAGTTATCTTCTTATAATTTATTTTCATGTTGCTATTTTGAAAATTTCTTTTCACTATTTGAAACTTCAGGGCTTACTTTAGTTTTGTTTGAGTTCACTTTTCTATACTATTAACTTTAAATTACTTGTAAAAAAGAATTTGTGAGGAAAAGTTTCTCTGGTGATATAGCGTTCTCTTGGGTGGTGTGGAAAACTAAATGAGCAGTGATTCAATGTAGAGTACTGGCGTAGGATGAAATAAGCTGCTTCACAAGTAAGCTTGCCCTAGTCAAAAATTTTTATGGTTTTCCATTGATGGAACAACATAATCTTGATGGTAACCATCAATAATTCCATCATGAATCATTATATTTTTGGATGAGTAATCAGCACCTCTATGTAGAAATTCGAACTGATTTATGATGGTCCAACATAAGAATAACAATTTGTTTTGATGGTTTGTTCATGTTGAACCATCACGAATTTCCATCATGGTATCTTAGAAATCAAATGCTGGAACGATTATGAACAACCATTATCCCAATGTAGGAATTCGGACTGATTTATAACGATTCAGCATAACAAAACCCTATTTTTTTATGGTATATTTCTGAGAACAAACCAGAATTCCCATAAAACCATCATGAAAATGTATAGTTTGAACCGTCAAGGATCGCCATGGATTGTTGGTCCATGAGAGTGAAACTTCTCTTTATGGTTAACCATAGTATTAAAGTAACAGTTTCCATCATGGAATGATGGAAGTTTGTTGGCATATCAAAAACCCTGAACACGTAATGGAAAAAGATAAATGCTGGTGATCATCAAATGATGTTGGATCATCATGAATCACACTGAAACGAACATCAAGAATTTGGACTTGGGTGATAAGATAGTAAAGACCGGCAACCGACTGTAGTACCTACTGGTAGAAGTAGATGAAGGAGAGAAAAAAGAAGCATATAAGAGAAAAAGAAGAAATTGAAAAGAAAGGAGAAAAATAATAGTCGAAAATAAAAAGACGAAGTAGAAAAGACAAAAAAGAAATAGTCATTTAAAAAGATGAGGGAAAATTGAGAGAACAAGATGGAAAAAAATATTGAGGCATAGAAAAATGAAATAAAAAGAGGAAAGGAAGACTTATACGAAAAAGAAGGGGGGGGGAGGGAGGGAAGAGGAAACAAAAAAGTATAAAAGAGAGGAAGCAGATGAAGATGAGGGGGAAAAAGAATGGGATTAAAGAAGGGAAAGAGAGGAGAAGAAGAAGAAAAGAAGAGGAAATAGAAGAAAAAAGAAAAGAAGAATTAGTCTCGAAAGGGACAACATGCTTTTAAATTAGAAGGTTTTTTATAATCAAAAATAAGTGTGTGCTAAAGTAATCCAGAATAAGGCGATAATCAGTATTTTAAATTAATAGCAAAAAATATTTTTTTTGTTTGAATTTTAAACAAAAAAAAATCCTTTTTAATAGAATGGAATATTTAAGTTAGAAATATTTCTTACTCCTGTTTCAATTTTAAAAAAAACACAATCATATTTTTATGTATTGCATTTTAAAATAATTAGTTCGTAATGTATTTTCTTGAAAATACGTTGCATGATAAAAAAGAATAAATTTTAAAACTAAAAGAGTGAAAATAGAAATGTTGTTCCAATGAACAAAGTTTAGACTCCGCAGAATTCTAGAGATACAAATATAACGTTAGTGGCCTCATTGGTTCCTATGGCAACAGGATTTGAGACAATTTATAAGGATTCATCAATTACAGCTCCAGACAAAAGTTAGGAATTCTTACATTTATATGAACACTCCGTTTTCCCAGAATTCTTTTAAGATTGTAGCTTGAAAAGAATGCTTTTTAGAGATTTTATGGAAAGGCTTCGCACTTTCACGAACGACAACTTGATTCAACGGAAAAATAATTTTCAAATTTTTGGGAAAGAACATCATTATGATAGGATTTATCTGAGAAACGGAGATTTAAAATAAAATAAGTTAGAAGATGTTTTCTTATAGAAGTTTTGATATCGTTTGGCTTCTTAGCAGAAATTTGGAAACAACAAAATGTGAGTGATTTTATTCGAAAAATGAAGATTCTAAGAAGTAGCTTAGAAACAAAAACACAAAAAAAAGATGGTTGGAATTTTCAACATACCACCATATCTTGCGTATCTTTCGAAGAAAACGTCCTTGATATGAATTTTTAGAATGAAAACAAAAATTATACACATTGTGGATCATAAATTAATATTTTACCGAAGGGGGAAAAAACGATATCGAAATGTGGCAAATTACAGTAAAGGAAGGCGGCATGCATAATGAACAACAAGACAAGATTAACAAGGAAGAAACAGAAAAGAGTTAAAATACGATTATACGATTAATATAAATACTTTCAATTTTCAACTAGCAATTAAATTATTTTTGTTAACTACATCCTCCTTCCTCTACTGTAGTATAATCTGTTCTAATTCGATCGTGTTTTTATTTCTTCTTTTCTTAAATATTAATTTACGATTCCCAATGTTCTTATTTGTGCCTACTTTTTTAGATTCTAAAAATACATACAAAGAGCGTTCTTTTCATTACGCCTTGTACAATGTTATCTATATTCATTGATATAATATTATAGATTAATATTATCGATTAATATTATCTATTAATATTATATTATCGATATAATATTATCGATTGATCGATATTAATATAATGTAATTGATATCGATATAATTCAATTATCATTGATAGAAATCAATTGTGTAGATTATAGAAGAATAGTTCTCTATTAGTTATTCTATTGTGTAGAATAATTAGAAATTAAGTAATTGTTATGAAATTTTTTTCCAATAACTAGTTGATTGATGATGATGGCGATATTAATAAAACTGTTGAAAAAAGTGTTGTTTTCAAAATTCTTTACAAATAAAACCATATGTTTAATTTTACTGTTTGTAATAAAACTACTTGACATCAAACAAGTATAGTCAAAGTCTTAAGAATACCGTCCTTATACTATGAATAAAACCTAAATAAAGATTCTTGAAAGCAAATTGTATTCAAACAAGCATGGCCGTAATCTTTAACATACCACCATCTGTAGTGTACAGAAAGCATCAAACCATGTTGGTTTTGTTCATGTTAGTTCAACATAAAGTTAGAACAATTCGAATAAGGGGCTGGTGGTCAATTTTAATGTATCTTTTAAGAAGGAAGATGGTTTATGAGGAAAACTAATAATGGTAACCATCTCATTCGTGTTCTCTCAATATAGGAAAACTCTCAAAAGTTTTGTGAAATAAGAAATCACCTGCTTATCGTCTCTCAAATCATTTTTTCAGGTGGATGGGATGTTACATTTCCTTTTCCAATATTCTGCTTCAGCAACGAGGTTCGAGATTCTATAAAGGCTGCCCTAGACACTTTTTGCATTTCTTCGTAACATTTGACCCTTCACAAAATGTTTATAAAAATTCTTGCAGGGTATTTAGATAAACATAGTCCAACGTTGCCGAAGTACCATAGTTCTCCTTTTTTGTTTTTTTCCTGTGTGTCAGACTTGTAATGGGTCAAATTAACTTACGGTGTAGCGTCATTTACGTGTGATAAAACATAATAGACTCCAGTATTTGTTTCATTAAACTCAACACTAAACCAATCTCTTTATTTTAGAATTTAGAACAATAGAAAACTTAAAAAAGGACAACAGGAAACAGCACTGAGTGGCCATGGCCAAGTGGATAAGGCACTCAACTTTCATTGTGAAGATCGTTTGGTACTAGCTTGCCTGGGAAGTAAAAGTGGGTTGTGAGCAATCCTAACCACATTGCCGCGATCATGCCGTTTGTACTAATTATGGACTTTTAACCTCCATGCCTCTACCGGCGTAGGACAGACGATTAGAAAATTCTTTACTTTAAAAATAAGCAGAGGTTTTTAATTTTTAGGACGTAAATAGAAACCATTTGTAAACTGCTTTTACAGTGAATAGGTTCAAAGATGTTATAAAAATGAACTGGACTATTTATTGAATCGATTTTATTAAAAATATTAGGCTTTTCGACAAAAAAATGTTTTTAATGACTGAGGAATTATGTATTTTATTAAAAAAAATTGATTTTTAAAAGGCAGATTCTAAAAATAGTTAGAGCTGATAAAAATAGTTAGAATTAAAGTTAAAAAATATTTCGAAGTATGTATTTGTCTATAAGGTGTTTTAAAGTATGTAATTAAAATAATTTTTACGTGTCAAAAGATATGTAATTCAATAACATATTCTAAATACGGAATTTTAAAATAACTTTATATAAGAAAAAAATAATTAAAATTGTTTTGACATCAAATAATATAATTTTAAACATGTATTCTTTTGATTTTATAGTTAAAAAAGTTAAAAGAATCTCGAGAAAGAAGTTGCGATATCAGTTCCCTAGATAACATGGTAAGCAACACAATCTCAATACATAATAAACCAAATAAACGATATCAATCAGAATAACTTTTGTTCTAATAATCTAAGTTTCGTGTACTAAAAATCAATCTTTATAATTCAAAGACAGACTTCAAATAGGCTCATTTTTAAGTGTTAACCATTAATTAAGGTACAAAATGGTACAAAATCAAGCAAAAACCGTACTTCTCGGAATAATACCTTTTTTAAACGAATTCTGATTGTTGAGTCTCAAAATTATGGGACTTAGCTGCAATGTAAAAATAGGGTCCTAATAGTTTAGTCAGAATAACGATCGATAGTTAGGGTGATGTAAATTTCATTTCGTGCTGGGTATATCTCGGGAGTTCTTAAAGTGATCTGAAAATTTTTTTTGATACAATTATTTTTCATACAACGCAGAACAATTTGGCACAATTATGTTTCATATATTGTTTTGTTTTCAATTAAAAATATAATTTTCAATAATTTTTTATGATTTTTTGTTACGATTGATTGCTGTTTACGATTGATTGTTATGAGTGGTCTTGTCTATAATTGCTTGCTATGATTGAATTTTTTATGTCATATTATATTTAAATTTTTAATAATGGGTTATTATTTAATTATCATAAAAAAATTTTAAATTGAAGGATATCTTTTAAACTGTGTTATTTTAACATACAAAGTTTGCATGAAATTAGTCAAATATTTCTTGAGAGATAAATATTTGAATTTTAAAATTAAATTTCAGAATTTTATTATTTCTCTTTAAGTTAGAGATGAGGTCGGGCTCACATTTGGACTCCTCTCCCCTTAACCCGAAGAGAGTTTCAATCCGAGATTACTTCTTGACCTTTGACTTCTTGGCGTCTTTGAAGATTAAATAAAGAAATTAAAACATTTTTATCAGTAACCTGTAAAATAAAGAATCTAGAATAAAATGTGAAATTCTATCACGAGATCGAGCCCAAAACCTTTTATCAGGCTTAGCTCGGATTGATCATCTTTAGTATTTAACTGGGATTCAAATGGGGAAATTTTTTAATATTCTTTTTACAAAAATCAACATTTAGCGGGATATAAAGTAAGGATAAATTTTAATCGAATGTCCAAAAGACATTCCGATTTGAGTTTGGTTAGGATTTAACTAAAATAAGTTTTCATAAACAAAACTTTTTAAAGTATTCTAAAGTGTAAATCTTTTTTTATACAAATTTACTATTATTAATAATAAAATCTGCATGCAATAACCCGTGTAGGTATTAAAATATGGTTTAAAGAGACATGAAAGGTGAAAACATTTCGTTAAAAGTTCTACCCTTCATTGATACCATAATAAATGTATTGTAGTAACAAAGAAATATTGTTTCCTTGTTTACATTCACTCTTTATAGGGGGGGAAAATATGACAGTCATTTCAAAGACTAACGTCTGTTTTCGAATAAAAGTAAACTAAAATATGATATGTTTTCAATTTCCGGATATTTACTTGATACAGAAAGAAAACACTAAAATCGTTTTTCGAGTATAATAACATAAGTCATAGGTTGAAGGAAAATAGAAATTAAGGCAGGCACTCCATTCGACTTTAGTTTACTCTTTTTTTAAATCTATAACTAATAATAAACAATTTTTACCTAAGTCAAAAATTATTTTTTTTTGTTCCATTGATGGACCAGCATTTATCTTCATGATAACCATCAATAATCCATTAGGATCCATTATATTTCTGATAGTAACCAACATAAGTAACTATCACACCTATGTGGGAATTCGGACCTGATTTATGATGGTCCAACATAAGAATAGCAACTTGTTTTGATGGTTTGTTAATGCTAAACCATCAGAAATTTCCGTCATAGTTTCTTAGAAATCAAATGTTGAAATTATCATTAACCATCATTCCAATGTAGAAATTCGAACTGATTTATGATGGGCAAACATAAAAAAACCATCATGGAAACGTATAGTTGGAATATTCATGGACCATCATGGTTTGTTGGCCCATGATAATCAAACTCCTCTCGATGGTTAACCTTCATACTATTAAAGTAGCATTTTCCATCATGGAATGATGGGAGTTTTCTGGCATATCAAAAACCATGAACGCCCTGAATGGAAAATGTTGGCTTCTGGTGACCATAAAACGTAGTTGGGCTATCATGAATCGTGCTGAAACTAACATAAACCATCAAGAATTTTGACATGGGAAGCTTCATACTTGGAGACCATCAGAAGACTGACTAATTTCAAAAATAAAAATTTCGAAATCAAAGGATAATAGAAAATTGAAACAAAAAGTTTCATGAAAGCCATAAAACCGTAAACAGCTATTTTGAAATTCAGCTGCCAGCAGATGGCACTGTATGCTCTACAAAGTTCTTGGAAATAATACAAACGCCATAAGACTATAATCAAAATGTGACACTATAGTACCAGTAACACACATTGGTCGATTAATACATGGTTTAAACCTTCTAATCCAGTTCAATAAGTTTCTTTCACGCTCGAATTCTAGAATAGATGGCTCGAATCATTGATTGCTTAAAGTGCCGAATTTTTAGCAACAAATTTCTAAAATTTCTCTACAAAATTTTTATTGCCTTCAAAATAAACATACCATTTGCTTCATTCTTCTGTTATCTTTCTTTTACCCATTCGCAAAATGGGTCTTGGTTCAGATGTGATGGCGTCCACACACTTTTTAACTGTGTTCAAGAGTGATAGTATACAGTGCGCATGAGTCGTTGTTATGGCGACCGCTGCTCTTTTTATTTTTATTTTCACTAGCAGGTATTTTTTAATGTGTTTACATAATAATATTTTAAAGTATTCTTTTTATTATTGACGTCTAATGACTGGCTTGACGGTGATTTCAATATGAATAGAAATGCTGATGAAGGAAAAGTGAAACACGTGCATAGGCAGGATATGAAAATCAATCCGAATACAAACATCAGTTGAGACAGTTTTTGCAACCCATGATTTGAAATATTGTGGCGTTTAACGGGAGTCAATCCTAAAAGAGAAAGCATTTAACCAATGGGTAACCACTGATCGTAATAAGGCAATCACAACTTTTTTTTAATAATTTTATATTTTATTTATAATTTTTTTCTTGATTAAACAAACAACTCTAAAATAGCAGATATTTTGTTTGACAGTGTAACAAAAACCAGAAAAACAATGCGTAAACAAAAAGTTATACTATAAAATATTTTATTTATGTATAAAGTGTTAAGCAAAAAGAAATAATACACAAATTAAAAAGAAATAGTTAACTTCCATTCCATGGTGCCATAACATGTTCCAAGTTTCTTTTTCTTTTCCCGCTTTACCTGATTCTACTAGAAATAAGGCGATATTCGCACAAAAAAATTAAATTAATATTAAGGGTCCAAACTTTCGACCGGTTATTATATATACAGTCCCTGGCCAAATTATTAGACGCTCTATAAGATTCTAAGTAAAATCTTAATTATCAGGTGATACTATACAGCTTTATTGTTTTTAAGGGGCTGAAACCAGTTTGCCTTTGTTTATGTTCGTGTATCAATTGCTTACATTAGATGATATATAGTGTAAATTAGACGATATATTATTTAAATATAGACTATTTATTATATCAGGTATTATATTAGTATATTATAATAATCAGACCAAATTATTCGACGCTCTATGGTGTTTAATATTTTGTCAGGCACCACGACCAACCGACAGGACTAGACTAGACTATTAATAATACAGTAAGTCTTGAATATACCTAAAAATAAAAATAAATATATAATTGTGTGTTTGCAGAACAGCACTTCATCAGGGGACCTTTCTGTTGTTAGTGGCTGAAGCCAAAACTAACAGTGCCCCGAGACCCCCTAATGAAAATAGAAGCAAAAAATAAAATAATTACCACATTTAAAATCACTATAAATTTGCGAAAGATTCACACACAAAATGTACAACAATAAAATGGAATGAAACTCCTCCAAATCACATTATAAATAATCAAAGCAAAAAACAGTTACAGTTAATATAAGTAAAGAAATAAACCAAATAAGTAGCGCAAGAAATTAAGTGCTGACACCTGGCATCTAATCACTGATCAATAAAAGTCAAGTGCTGCCATCTGTTTAGAAAATGAAATCCTAATTTTTTCACCGCCTAGGCCTACTTAGGCGATCTTCAATATCGGCCAAATTAGTAAAAAAATTTTAAAATTTTTTGGATCAAAAAATCAAAATTAGTTGAAAGGAAATTTATTTTTCTTTAAACTAATTTTTAAATTCCCAATAGCTGTTAAAAAATCGGTAAGGTTGTTACAAATAAATTTAAATCTTAAAATTTGACCAAAGACAATATTTTTGAAAATCTTATAATACAGGTTGGAGTAAAAGTGTGTAAGGCTAATAACATTAAATTTAAAATCTTTCCTCTTATCGTAAACACAAATAAATATTTTATTGTTATTCATAATTTTAATATCAAGATCCAAAAAATAAGCATGAACATCTATTGAATTAGTTTTAATTAAATTAAGTTCATCGGGATAAATATTATTATTTAAATCAAAATCATTAGAAACAAAGATGATTAAATCATCAATAAACCTAAAACCTTTCAATACATTATTTTTTAAAAATTTTTGTTCATAAAAATGAAGGAAAATGTTAGCGAATGCTCTTGAATAACTATTACCCATAGAAATACCCTTAATTTGGTTATAAAAGCTAATACCATTAAAAAGATGATTTTCAAAAATGTTAACATTGAATAAAATAATCCAATCCTCCCTATTAATATCCTCATTAATCAAATAATCATCAAAAATTTCAATACAAATATTTTTCAAATTATTGTGTGGAATACTAGTAAGAAGATTTTCAAAATCACAGGTAAGAACTTTATTAACATTATTGTTGTTTAAATAATTTATAACATCTTGGTTGTTTTTAATTATAAAATGTTTATCATTAGAAATAATTTAGTTAAGAATAATGTTTAAATATTTAAAAAAACGCTTACCAAAAACAGAATTATAACACCCTGTACTACAAGTAACAAATCAAAATTTAACAGGTGTTTTATGAAATTTTATAGTCGGAAATAAGTATGGGAAATTTAAACTGTTAGGTTTTAATCCAATTTTTTTGTAAAAAGCCAAAATTCGATTTTCAATTTCTTTTTTAGAGTTGTTAATTTTAACGAAAGTATCATTGTTATCATATTCATTTCCAATTAACTGCTTAAAGAATTTTAACGAAAGTATCATTGTTATCATATTCATTTCCAATTAACTGCTTAAAGAATTTTAACGAAAGTATCATTGTTATCATATTCATTTCCAATTAACTGCTTAAAGAATTTTAACGAAAGTATCATTGTTATCATATTCATTTCCAATTAACTGCTTAAAGAATTTTAACGAAAGTATCATTGTTATCATATTCATTTCCAATTAACTGCTTAAAGAATTTTTTGCACATGAAGCTAAAACTATTTGATGCCTTATCAACAACACATATAATAAAATTCTTTTTCAAATCCCCAATAGATTTAAAAATATCAGAATTCAAATAATAACCAAAATATTTTATGTCATTCTTTAAAAATTCAATTTGAAATTATACAAAATTTTATACTTCCATTCATAAAATCCCTCAATAGGCCAATTATATTTTCTAGAGCACTTAGCAATAAAGCCGTCTAAATCATTACTAATTGAGGACATAATAAAGCGCTAATTATATTTTTTCCTTGGTCTAAATTTTTTCCCGAGCCCCATTAGAAATCTTAAATGTTTATCAATAACAAGGTCAAGGTTACCTGTAACAATATGTTTATAATCCTTATCAACAAACTCTCTATATTGAATAGTATCACACAAACAAATATCATCAAGTTTCATTAAATTTTTACAGAAAAAATTGTAATTGCAAATAAGGTCTTACCATATTTGAAACAAACAGAAACACCTGTCCTTAATAGCAAAAAATTAATCAAGTTTATTAATGGTAATGAACCTTTTTCAAAAGCCTTATCAAGAAAATTAATGACACAATATTCTTTATCATATTTTGAATCCTTTCAAAGTTGTTGATGTCAATTTAATAAGATCTAAAACAATAATTTTGAAATCAGGATTAAAAAATTTGACCAGTTTTAACTGTGCTTTAATTAACCATTTTAACACAGAATTCTTTGTACTAAAGATAAAACTCTTTTTAATGTTAGTATCACTAACATCCATTAAACACAAGTTCTTGAAACGGACCAAATTAAATTTTTTATTAGATTTGTCTGAATGCTTACCCCTGCTACCTCTTAAATTAATAACAAACGTATTATTAAAAATATTCAATTTTTTGTAAATGCAAACAGAATTTAAATCAAGGCTACTTTCTCCATTAAGTTTACTATTGAGTCCATATGGGTTTGAAGTTTTTAATTTACAAATATAAATATTCTCCTGATCCAATCTCAAATTCAAATCCCCTATATATTTAAGAATAAGAATATTAATACACTTAAAAGAATGTTTTTGAAACTGAACAATTTCAGTATCAGAATTATCATGTTTATGAAAGTTTTTTATAATTGATCGATGACTATATTAATTCTTTTACTTAGCTCAGTACCTGTCTGACCAATGTAAGCATGTTTTGCATTCAATGAGATAAATAATATTTTTCTGTTTACAAAAAATTAAATTACATGAATCAGAAATTTGGTCTATATGGGCGGCGGAACAAGTCAGACAATTCTTATTGTTAAATTTTTTAAATTTTTCAATATGTTTATTAAAACAAAATAATTGATCAGGTAGCTAATTAACCACAGTAGACCCCTGACCAAGTCCATCTGCAGGACCCCTTGTTGACCCACGCGACGGGTCGTATGGTATAAAAAAATCTGTAATTTTACTAACCATAATAATATATGAAATACCTGAAAAGAAAAAATTAGTACATGACATGAAAAGCAAACCATTAGACTAGACTAAGACTCTCCATTTAAACTATAATCATAAGTTCTAAGAGAGCAGGTATCGACTTCTAATGAAATGCTGAATGAGTTTTTGTCTCGTTGACGCTGAAGTTTAAACTACACTTAAACAGAGCGCAAATTTTATTTTTTTTTTAAAATAAACATTTAAAAGAGAAAAAAACACTATTTTGCTGTTGTTCCATCATTACAACAGTCACAATTCAATAAAAAATAGTTCACGTCCGCCAATAAAATGGTGCACGAGTCGGTTTATCATTAGAAGACGAACTCTTTATTCCCTGAGCCATGACGTCTCTGACTTTTTATATGAAATTACTTATGTAAAATGCCTATGAAAAAGTTTTGCAAAATTTAAACACACATATACATATATTCAATAACATTATATTGAACAGGCCAAAAGAAAAATTCCATAAATTCAAAACGTTTTTCAATTCAAGAACAATATAACTTAATTCAAAAATAAAGAATTTCTTTTCTCTGATAATAATTCCCAATGTTTATAGCAGTTCAGTTTTTTTAGATAATACAGTCTATTTTATTCAAATTAACAATACGCATACATGAAGAACAAATTCACACTTTTAAATATTTCAGTCTTTATAATAAATATTTTCAAAACAATAAGTATTATTTTTTGGTTAGTATACACACAGCTGCTAATAAATTTTTCGTTATAATAATGGGGGTTCTGCCAAAAAAAAAAAAAAAAGAGAGAGAAAAGAAAAAAAAAAAAAAAACTCGATTATTTAAGGTTCCATTGTTGACAAAAAATTGAGAGAAAAAAGATTGTAACACTATCAAAAGAGTGTTACATAATTATTTGTTATATCAATTTTAGTCACCCACACCGAATTGAAAGAAAATAAAGTCGAGAGAATAATTTCCGGTAAAATATATATATATATGTATATATATTATTCCATTACATGAGAGGGTGAAGAAGAATAAAAACAAAGTGTAGCAGATGTTCCCTTATCGCCACACCAGATTAAAAATATGAAGAAAGCTCTTGAGAAAAACCATCTGCTACATCCACAGAGTCAAGCGCAACGCTTTTAACCCCTTCAGTTTAGGTTTGACTATTTTCGTCTGCTGCTCGACATGTGTTGTTCTTAAACACGCTTCTAACAAACGACCATCCTTTTCGGAAGCAAAAAACTTGTCTTCTGAATCAATGCAAACGAAATTCGAAGGTGCAGTCCCTGGCCAAATTATTAGACGCACTATAAAATTCTATGTAAAATCTTACGTGGCTGAAACCGTTTAGCACTTGTTTTCGTTCGTGTATCAATTGGTTAATATTATAATACAATACGTTAAAAATAAATACAAATAGGAAATATATAAAAAATCTCCTGAATAAAAACCCATTACATGTATGTTTAAATATAAAAGTATTGCTTATAAACTCGTGCAAATCATGTCATTATTGAGAAACTACATTGCGTCTAATAATTTCATCTAATTATTATAATATACTAATATAATACCTGATATAATAAATATTCTAAATTTATATAATATATCGTCTAATTTATCCAATTAATACACGAATGTAAACATTTGCTAACCGATTTCAGTCGCGTAAAAACAGTAAAGCTTGTAGTGATAATTAAGATTTATGCATAGAATCTTTAGTGCGTCTAATAATTTGGCCAGGGACCGTACACACATTACGGAAAAAATATTAAAAGAATTCGAACATAACCGAATGTATCGAAGTTAAATATTCTAAAATTATTTCATGCAATTGAGATATTTATGAAAATTTTAGGAGACCGTAAATATCTACAACTAAAAGAATGCCTTTACAGTTTAATCAAATCAATCCGACGAGAAGATGGAAGTTCCATAACCACAATCAATTTGTTTTGATAAATCAGTAAAGAGGATAGAAACTGCATTATTAAATAGGCAATGACCAGTTTGTCAGTTCATTCCGACAAGAACTCACTTATAAATCAGTATGCACGTGTAAACAAACCGCCATTTTGTCACTTTTTTGAAATTGCAAAATTATTCGCCTTCTAACTTCTAATAATGGTCATTTGAAACGCGCCCTACCATCATTTCACACAAGAATTTAGTTAAATAAAGTATAAATATGCAATAGTTATTTGCCAAATTTACGAAACACAACCTTCTTCACAAACGAGCTATTGTCCTGGAAGGGAGTAAAAATAATCTTAGAAAATCTTTGTGTAAGCTTTATTAATAATTGGTGTTATTAGTGCATCGCTCATTTCGGTATTAAATTAAAATTAAGTTTACTAAATTTTTTTGGTTTTTCACACCAAATACGGATAGGTATTACACCAAAGTCCCTGGCCATATTATTATCAGCTAATACTTTACAGCTTCATTGTTTTTACATGACAGTATGCTCTTGTTTACGTTCGTGTATCAGTTGGTTCAATGAGACGATATATAATATAAATTCGACGATAGGATAAATGAGACGATATATTAGATAAATACAAAAATATTTATTATATCAGGTATTATATTATAATAATTAAATCAAATTATTCGACCCGCTGTAGTGCTTAAATAATTACATGTTTTGCACGAGTTTATAGGCAATACTCTTATATTTGAACACACATTATAGGTTTTTATTCAAGAGATTTCTTATATACTTTCTATTTGTATTTATTTTTAACGTATTGCAATGTTAACCAATTGATACATGAACATAAACAAGTACAAACCGGTTTCAGCCGCGTAAAAACAATAATGCTGTATAGTATCACCTGATAATTAAGATTTTACATAGAATCTTATAGTGCGTCTAATAATATGCCCAGAGACTGTAGATTATAACAAAGATTTTTCCATGTATGTTTTTATTTACATTACATTTTATTCATAATTACACATTTGTTTTAATTACTACTTTATTTTTTATTAAATTTACAAATACAGGTAACTATTTATATTTTTTTTAAAATAAGAAAAGTTATTATAAACTATAAGTTCAAAAATTCAAAGGACATTTTTTTTTCTAATTTAAAGTAATTTTTCATGGCTTGTGGAAGCTGTTTTTTTGCATTTTTAACGTAATTCACGAATTTTTATGTCATGAACCATCAAGATTTAGTATTCATAATTATACTTATTATTTTTACCTTATTTTAGACGTTGTATTTCTGACGCTTTAACCGTTGTATTATTTTAATTATTCATCGGTCTTAACTATTCAAGATCCTTTTTGATCATAAGGACTTCTGTTCGTTCACTTTTTCCTGAAATTTAACGATACACTGGGCAGTTCATTAATTAATTCTTGAAACTTATGTAACCCAATTATCTGGGTAATTTTTTCAATGATAATGGTCTATGACATGGCATGGCTATTTTAGCACGCAAAAAAGAAGGATGTGTAATTTTCCCAGCCTTGATTGTCCGTCATGTTTGAGTCTGGCAAATTGATCAACTAAATCAAATAACTAAATCGGTAGTGGATGGGCGTGGTTTACTAAATTATAGTGTTCTCATTTGTTTAGTATTAAATGATATAATATTGATTTATGATATTGAATATAAACAGTGAAAAAGGGACGCATACCTTAGTCTTTGGCGACGAAATGTTTGATAAATATCTTTCATTTTTTTTAATGTATTATAGATTACTATTTAAGGAGTATTTCATTTAAAGTATTTAAGGTTTTGATTAGAATAAACTACTGAATATATGTTTTTCATCGATTTTATATTTTATCTCTGTCCAAAATCATATTTGATAATACAAATATTTTTTTTTTTTTTGTTTTCAAAAAAAATTTAACTTGATATTCTTATTATTTTCACCATAAGCAAAACTCAACAAAAAAAATAGTACGCTCTAATTTTTACATGTTTTTCACTCTTAAAAAAAATCAGATCAAATTACGCTAAAAAGTACTTTCACCTTAGCAGCATCCTTAAAGCCCATTTTAGTTTACTCCCATCTAAAAAAATTTATACCATAATTTTTAGTGTAATATTTATTTAATTACGATGATTCAGTGATTTTTCAGTAAATATTACTGTAAAAATCAACTCAAAAGATTTTATGGTAAAAATAGAACTTATTGTAAACAGTACCGGCTCCCTGAAGGCCGAAGCGGAAAAGTGGCATCTTATTTAAAAGCTTTTAAGAAAAAAATTATAAAAAAAAAGAATCTTTTTATTTAGATTTGAAATTATTTTTCATTTGCATGTTTACTTTATTAGTACTTTGGCATTCCAGATAAATCTGTGTTTAATTTATTTAGTTGTTAACATGTTGGTGACATGTTTGGTAATAAGCCAAAATAAAGTATCGGTTTACTTCGAATGATGATTCTGTTCGAAGATCTCTTCGAAATTGCTGCAGAATGGAAGTATTTTTAAATTTAAAACCTTATTGTTACACTGAGAAAAAAATGCATAGTCAAGACTACCAGAATATGGCAAAATTTATCGCCGCATTATGGGGACTCCAGTAACTTTTATTGAAGTGCTTTGATAATGGTTTTGGTAAAATTAACAATAACGATATGGTTTTATAATATGTGAAAAAAAAACTGGTAATTTTATCAATATAACTTGGAGCAGGAAGAAAAAAAGCCATTACTTGGTAAAATTTACTTTTCAGTTATGTATTTTTTACTAAATGTGTTATTCATTTTATGGCGTGCTCGAAGGTATAATGATAAAAGGATTAAGTTTACAAAATTTTATCACACATTCTAAAACTATATTTTATTGTTAATTTTACCAATATCATTACCAAGGGCCGGGATAGCCTGGTCGGTAGGGCGCTGGGCCCATGTCCAAGAGGTCGTGGGTTTGATCCTCGCCGGCCGAAGACTCCCCGTGTAGTAAATGGTAACTGATGCACGTTAAATCTGTCTAGTCTCAAAGTCCTCCATGTTCCCATAACAAATCAATACCTCTGGGGAGGCCGGGATAGCCTGGTCGGTAGGGCGCTGGGCCCATGTCTAAGAGGTCGTGGGTTCGATCCTCGCCGGCCGAAGACTCCCCGTGTAGTAAATGGTGACTGATGCACGTTAAATCTGTCGAGTCTCAAAGTCCTCCATGTTCCCATAACAAATCAATACCTCTTGGGGTACTGATCCAGGAGTTTCCTTGTCTTCTGGATTGGTTCAAAATTACAAGGCTACGGAGTTGAACATTAGTAGTCGTAAACCCATGAAATTGGGTCGGCTGTTCAACGACGGTTATAAAATAAAAAATACCTCTGGGGGTACTGATCCAGGAGTTTCCTTGTCTTCTAGATTGGTTCAAAATTACAAGGCTACGGAGTTGAACATTAGTAGTCGTAAATCCATGAAATTGGGCCGGCTGTTCAACGACGGTTATAAAATAAAATAAAATATCATTACCAAAGCACATCGGAAAAAATTATCGAGATTTTTGGTGTTCCCCATAGAGCCAGTAATTCTACCATATTCTGGTAGTTTTGACAATACTTTTTTTTCTTTTTAAAAACTCACTTACAAGTTATGTTATTTAGTTATATAATTATTCATGTCTTTTTTATAGTCCTTTCAGATACAGATAATATATACTAATTAATTCTTTTTTATGTCTAGAATAATCATTTGTGCCATTTTGAAAGTTAGGTAAGATTTTATGCAATTTTATAATTTATTTAGCCATTTATGCCTATTCATAACTGATATATTCAATAATACTTTTTATCCTGTTTAATAATTAAAATAGTTATACATGCTTTATTTTAACATAATAATTTGTGCCTTTTCAGAAGTAATATAGTCAATTATGAAGTAATGGTATAGTCGAATATACATAGAATAGTTATTTAGATTTCCTTATGACTACTAAAGTCCTTTATGCTTCCTGTAACAATCATAGGCATTTTTACCTTTTTTATATAAATATCAAAATAATTTTTTTTCTTTTTAATAATTCACGACAGTAAATTTTAAAATAAGTTGATTTATTGAAATTTTTTAAAATAAAACTCATCGTATAAATAACATTTACATGCTTTAAATTATATTGATATTTATGTAACTACACAACACTTCTTTCACTTGCAAAAAAGTAAAAAAAAATTTTCAATTGCTAGGGAGATAAAACACCGGTTTGCTGACGCTCAACAACCTCGATGATTGATTCGCAATAATTTCTGTTTCTTGGTATAAAACAGTTGAAATTATTTATTTAAAAATATATGTACTAAAAAGAACACTTGTGCCTCAACTTCTAAATATTTCCCTTATGATATTATTAATATCTGTAAGTGAATATAAATTCTTTTTTTAAGTAATCATATTTTAAAAAAACATTTAAAATTAAAAGTATATTGTTAGTTATATATTAGAAAAATTAAAAGTATATTGTTAGTTATATAGTATATTGTTATTATAAAAGTATATTCGCGATCGCAATGAACTATAGGGGGCGTTGTTGTATGTGCCGAATCCCTGCGATTTCCATATGAACAGTCATTCAGTTACACTGGAGACGTCTTTAATGTAGCATTGTAACGTTCCATCTTTATTGTGGCTGATTAAATTTAAAAAAGAAAAAATTTTGTTTTCTTTCTTATGCAAACGAAAACAAAATGGTATCTCTTTTTTTTTTTTTTTTTAGAGAAGGAACATCCAGAACACATCGGAAAAATATTTGTAAATAAAGAGAAAAAAATAGGTATATTCTTATAAGAGTTCAAACCTAATGCCTGAGAAATAGTTTTACTAAATTTAATGGTATAACATGAAAGGCCCATTTAAATTTTAACGTAAAATAAAGAATGCTTACGAAACAAAAAAAAAACATTCTTTTTTTGTCGCCATTCTTTAGTGTTACGAAAATGCGTCTTTGGGACTTGCCAAAAACAAAACAAGATGCAATTTTATTTTTTTAGGAGCGAAATATTTTATGGAGTGAAATATAACGAAAATGTACCAATGTACATAACATGAAACTTTATCTTAGTAAACGTCCGTTTTGGAAATGTTATTTAATTTTGAATCTTATTTATTAGAGTTCATAATGGCTATAGAATCAGGTGAGAGAAAAGTTTGTTTTGAATCTATGCTAAACTCTATATCGGCCCATTTTCCACCGAAATCCGATTGACTACTTTGATTTTAAACAAAGTGTTTCATTTTAAGATTTTTTCCAAAAATTTTAAGTGTAGATTGGCGGCACTTAAAAATCTGCCAAATCTGTAGCTGGGGATAATACGTAAGTACCGAATTTTACTTCCATACTTTTCTGAATCATATTACTTCAAACATTAGAATATACAAGAAGTATACATAAACACATAATGCTATACCATTTAATTTTTCAAAAAAAGTATTTTGACAACAATTTTTATCAAAATTTCATAAACTAAAAAACGTAAAATAAAGAATTCTTAGGATAAAAAACGATTTTAAAAATTCTTTATATTGAAAAAACTTTCATGTTTCTTTTTTTTTTTATTCTTATAGTTCTTAATCAGACGTAAAAAACCATTCTGTAGCGAACTATCATCAAATAAGAAAAAAAAATATTTACATGCAAATTTTTTATTATAAAAATCATAACACTCACCTGTTTTATAAATCCACAGAATTCCAAATGAAATGGTCTTCGTTTGAAAATTTTATTTTCAAATAATATATGCATAGATTATCCCTTCATTACTTTTAGATAACATACCACACATCAAAATTTTATAATTGTAAGATCTCTATATGAATTTGAATATGTAGCTTGAAAACAGAATAGCTGAATTCTAGTTGAAGTTATTCTTTCAAAACTAAAAAATACTTACCAAAGAAAACGATAAAAAAATTATTAATAACACAGGCCTGCGATGAAAAAAATACAAAGGGTCTGATAGCTGAACTTAATGTATTTTTTGGTGCTGAAACAGAAAATAATAATGAAAAATTTCTATCACATCACGTTTTCTAGAAAAATTCAATTTTAGTGGAATTTTTATGCACATTTACCATAAAAAAATAAAGTTTTTGAATTTCTTCCCTTATTGACTGACCAGCATTCTACTTTGGTTAAATCTACAAAAGTTCCCATCTATTACCACTTCCTGTCATCGTCCCTCTCTCTGTCACAATCTCCCTCTACCAATAGCGTCGCGAGAATCCTTATCTAGGTTCGCTGACCACTCAGAAACACTAGCAAGTGTAATAGGTTGTCATTTTAAAGTCTGCTTTTTTCGGTGTGTTTCGTGAAACATGGCTTCGAGTTCGAGACATTGTGAAAATTTTCCAGATGACTTTTGTTATATATGCGGCGAATATTATGTTGTTAAAAATCGCATGAGAAGCATTACAGACTATGTAAGACAACTTTATCTCGCATATTTTGGCATGAAACTCGGAGATCAGGACAAATCTTGGGCACCTCATAAAATTTGTGTGCAGTGTCTCAATGATCTACGCTTATGGCATCAAGGAAATAAGACTGCTTTACGATTTGGAATTCCTATGACGTGGAGGGAGTCCCAAAATCACTTTGATGATTGTTATTTTTGTTCCTGCCATGTTCGTGGGTATAACCGGAAAAATCAAAGACTAATATCTTAACCTGATAACATTCCATCGGCCATACGCCCCGTTCCTCATGGACCTGATGTGCCTGTGCCTTTGCCTCCAACTGAATTGCCAATCATCTCTTCAGAGTCTTCAGACTCGGAACATCCAGAAGTTCAAGACTCCGATATCGAATATAAGCCTACTGCAGTCGGTTCTCCTCAGCCCTTCTCTCAGGTTGAGCCTAATGATCTGACTAGAGATCTTGACCTTTCGAAAGAGGCAGCTGAATTGTAAGGCTCCAGACTGAAAGAAAAAAACTTATTGGCCAAAAGAACATCTTTTTATTGGTACAGGAAGAGTGAAAAGGAATTTATTAAGTTACTTTGATGAAAAGGAGAACTTGGTCTATTGTTCTGATATTCCTGGATTGATGAGCAAATTTAATGTCATCTACGACAAAGATGAGTGGAGGCTGTTTATAGATTCATCTAAAAGATGCCTCAAAGCTGTTCTTCTTCATCATGGGAGCCAGTATGCATCAGTACCAGTTGGACACTCAGTATATTTAAAAGAATGCTACGAAAACTTGGCTCTCGTTCCGAACAAAATCAAATATCTAGACTACAGTTGGACTATTTGCGGTGATTTGAAAGTTATCTTCATGCTTCTTGGTCAACAAAGGGGATTTACAAAGTACCCATGTTTCATTTGTGAGTGGGACAGCCGTGACAAGACTCAACATTGAGTAAAAAAAGAATGGTAAGAAAAGACAAAATCTTGACCCAGGCACAAAGAACGTTATTGGAAACAGCTTAGTTGATCCGAAAAAAGTATTCTTACCTCCTCTACATATAAAATCAGGAGTAATGAAGCAGTTTGTCAAGGCTGTTTTAAAAGATCGCAGTTGTTTCAAATATCTGTGCAAAAAGTTTCCAGGTTTATCCCAAGCTAAGTTGAAAGAAGGAATATTTGTCGGTCCAGATATCCGCAAGCTCATGAAGGATAAAGAATTTGAGACTAACATGACAGAAACGGAAAAAGAAGCTTGGGTTGCTTTCAAAGATGCCGTCAGTAAATTTCTGGGTAACTACAAGGATCCTGATTACAAGGAAATTGTAAAGAAAATGCTGGACAAATTTAAAACGTTGGGTTGTAAAAATGCATTTCCTTCACTCACATGTGGACTTTTTCCCTGAAAATTTAGGAGCAGTCAGCGAAGAACAAGGGGAAAGGTTCCATCAAGATATCAGAGATATGGAGCGTAAATATCAAGGAAGATGGGACAAGAACATGCTCGCTGAGTACTGTTGGATGATAGCTCGGGATAAACCTTAGATTAAGCATAAAAGAAGATCATCAAAAAAAGGTTTCAGAGGAAAACGAGTATATACTTAAATAGAAACTTTTCTCTTTTGTTTTTTGCTTGTTTTGTTTTTTGTTTGTTTTGTTTTTTGCTTCAAACTTTCATATACACATACACAATATTTGTTATTCTTGGTCAATTGTCAATTTTACGTAAGTTAACGCAATAAAAACAAATTAAAATGGTATGTTGGTGATTTTCTTCTAGAAACTGGTGTAAAAAGTTTGAACACAAGGAACTTATTGTTTTTCTCTCGACCAGATGTGACTTATGCGGTCTGGTAACAGTATTTTTTCTTCATTTTAACCTATAAAAAATTAGCTGATAGCTCAAAAATTAATTTTCGTTCACAAGATTAAATTTTACATAGATCAAAATGAATGATGAAAACAGTTACCGGCGAAATTGTTTGAGAAAATTCCTTTCCAAATAGGATTTTAGTAAAAACATTAATATTGATTTTATAAAAAATCCTGATGTCATTGAGAAAAATGAAGGTCATTTTCGAAATCAGCACATCAAATAACATATAAATCAACAATAACTTCTCTTGTAATTTTCAAAAAGTTCAATTTCGCAGGCTTGTGTAATCAGCACAAATGAAACTATTTCAAGTAGTTCGGATGATTCTTTATTGTTGTTTTCCGAATTATATAGATATAGAAATATATACTATTCTATAAAGAAGAAGAATATTCTATAACTATTACAGTTCTGAATTCACTTAATTCATTGGAATAACGAAAGCAATGTTGACTTCCTTTTAATTTGTAATGAATTGAAGACAGAAAAAATTATTATCACACATCTGTAACTGCAAGTAATCATGAAATTGGAAGTTATGTTGTTGGTAATAGAAAGGTAAAAATTATTGAAAAATTGTTCTTCAAATGCTTGGCGTGTTCTGCTTCAATATATGGCATATTCTGGCTAGTTTTTTCAAGAAGTTCTACCTTTTCCTTAGGGAATTTTTGCTTCCTATCTGCTGCTAAGAAAATGGCGTCCGTCATTGCCAATGGTTATGTGGGAACTAATGCCCGATATTTACAGTCTTCCGCTAGATGGCGTACTCGAGTGTTGCGATCGCGAATTGTATACACATTTGGTAAATTCACAACTGTATTTTAATGTTTTTGCTTGCCAAACGAACGGATGCATTTTAAATAAAGTTTTTGTATTCATCATTCTTTTGCATGATGCAGAAAGTTCTAAATCATTTAACGAATATCTTCAACCGTAATTCATAATAGTGTATATTAATCTAATTTGCACCAAAAAATAAATAATTGTAGAACGGTTCATAACATCCGATTTAAATAACTTTATCTTTAAATGTAACTTAGAATTACATTATTCTAACAAAAATAAAAACAATCCTCCTAAACTCTAAAATTATAAATCAAACAAAATCGAAAACGTAATAATTACATCACAGATAATTTTAACCTTTAAATTAGGGAAACAAAAATATTCATAGGAAAACAATAACTTTATGGCTTATATCAATTTTATGCCGGTGACAACCAAATCAATATGAAAATTGATATTTGAAAACTGAATCCTACAATGTGATTTGTAATGATACTAATGATAACCCTACCTATGAAAATATATTGACAACAATGGAAAACTTATACACCATCCTTAGATTTTAATATGTACATGGTATCTGCGCACCTGGAAAGTCATGAAAAATCATGGATTTCTGTATTGAATAAAATTTGCCATAAATATCATGATTTTAACTACTTTTTTAAAAAAATCATGGAAAAAGTCATAGATTTAGGTCCCTGAAAAATCTAATTTATAAAATGGAATTTACCTCCCCCCTCAATTTCACGGTGTTCCGAATATCTTAATTTGTAACAAAATCCCCACTCACAGTCATATTTTATTAAAATATGAAATGTTTTTATCCTGTTCTTTAAAAATTACGGTAATCTTTCAAAAAATTAAGGAAATATCATCATTTCTAGAAGGAATTATCTTTTAAACTTCTGTGATTTCAGAATTCTTTCTTACTTTATTATTTTTTTTTTTATTTTATCAATTTCAAACTCTAGCTGAAGCAAGACAGTGATTGGCGAATTTTATTTTTATTTGGAAATGAGAACAGAAAAATCATGAGTATTTCTTTCCAATGAACAAAAATATAATCTTTAGAACATAATTTTGCAGAAAAAAGAACAGAAATATTATTTGATTTCGTATTTTTTTTCCAACTATTTTATTGCTTCAACTCTTTCTTTACTCTGTTTTTTAAATTTGAAATCTATAAATATGAAGATGCAGAGTATGACAGTTTTCGTTATACCTATCATTTCAATTAATATTATTATAATACTTTTTTTAATTTATTGCTGCGTTTTTATCGGAGAAAACAGTAACTTCTTTAAGTCAAGAAAAATGCTTAGAATTAGTCATGGATTTGAAAATGTAGCATATACGCTGTATATAAGATAATGTTTATGTTATCCAAAGAATTTTGTATGTTACTTAGAAATGATAAAAATTCGTTTTTGTTTGAAAGCTATTCTAAATTGCTTTATAGGTTAAATAACTTCAACCTCAGTCTACTGAGTCAAGAAATATTTATTCAACTGCTTCACTTTTCCTGAGAATTTGCGTGAAAAAGGATTTCTTTGATCAAAAACATCTGTTGGTGACGATATAACCGCGGAACATAAGAATCAAATTGTTGAACATTTTCGAAACCCTGATTCACAGGATCAACCTTCAAATGCATTTGTAGAATGAGGTAGAGGTTGTAAAATAAATGCATCGAAATAGTTTAAAAATTAGAATATGAGGAAAAATTGGGACATTCTTTTAGCTAATAGTGACGATAAAACTTTTGATATTATTGGCAAACATTAAATGGTTTTATTTTAAAATGAAGAAAAACAATTCTGAACTCTTTAAGTAGGTTTATGAAAAGTATTGTAGCAGCACATACTGCTTTTTACTGATAAAATTTAAGTTTTTGAGCGAACATATAATTTATGTTTATTAACAAACACAAAATAAATTCTTTATTATTTACTAATCGTAATAGTGTTTCTCGGAATAATAAAAAATTTAGTTTCCAACAAATAATAAGGTAGGTACTTTATTTACGTCGCACTAGAGCTGCACAGTGGGCTACTGGCGACGGTCTGGGAAACATGATTCGAAGACATGCCATCGCAATTTTGATCCTCTGCAGAGGGGATACCTTCTCTACTTAGGTATCCCGAAGACCTGCTCGCAAAGTCGAGCACTTTACGGTAGAACAGTTTAAAAAGGACCGATACCACTCACCCTCGGTCCCTACGCAGGCAGGTCAAAGTGGTCACCCACCCGCTTACTGACCAAAGAGCTTGAGATATGAGACAGCATTATTGGTAAATTAAAGCACAGTGTTAAGTTCAATACATTGATATCAAATAAACATAAGTTCTGATTAAATTTTATCAATATGCTAATTTTTAAAAAAATGTTAAATAAACAAATTTTTATGTGTTATGCTCAATAATACAGGTAAACTCTGTTTTAAATTTATTAAATTAATGTTAAAATATAACGAATTAAGTTCAGTGCATTGATGTTAATTTTGAATAGTTTTTAAATTCAATATGCTGTATCAAATTCCGTTTTTCTTCACGATTAAAACACATACTTAAATTTAATAAATTTACACCATTAAAGAACGAGCTTTCCTAGAATAAAATAGTGATTAAACTTTAAAAATAGTGATTAAAATGGCTATACAAATAGATTTTAATCATATGACATTTGTTTTAAAAATTCAATCTATTAATAAAGTGTAAAAACAATGTTTCCAAATTCATTATGTTAAATTGGAACACACATTTAAAATTCAAATAATAATAAGAAATTTAAACAATCTTAATAAATTACAATACGTTGCATTAATAATAATGCATAAATAAGTACCAAACGATTAAAATTCAATACATTAATTTGAAACACGTGCATTAAATAAAACACGTTAAGTTTAAAACCTTGATATTAATTTTGAACAGATTTTATATAGATTTTCAATTCAGTCAGTAATCACATCAATGCAAGATTAAACCGCATATTTCAATTCAATCAATGATTTAAAAAAATGTTTTCATTTCATTCTGTTTACATGAAAAGTTTATTTAAACACATTTTAAAATTTAATTCATGTATGCGATGTATTATATTCAATAAATTTACGTAGTATCAAAAAAATATTTAAAATTTTTTTTTACATTATTGTTAAATTGAAACATGTTTAAAATTAAATTCAGTGTTATACTTAAATGCATGTTTTAAAATCAATGCATCGCTAATAAAACTTAAATTAACTTTTAAATTCTATCAATTACTACTTAAATCCCGTTCACAAGTTCTGAATAATGATAATAAAATTAAACACATTATAACGTAAAAGAAAATGGGTCAAACAAACAAAATGATAATACACAAAGAAAAATAAAAAATAAAAACAACTGCTTAGTACTAATAAGAAGCTGATGGTATTTTTTAAAAGTATAAATAGCTTTCAATAACGCTACCTCATTTATGCACCCGTTATAAGAAAATCCAATTTTCCTTGGAAGTTAAAATACAACCTGCAGTGGGGTGAAACTGAAGAGCGTTTTTAAATTTCAGTAAAGGAATATTGAAATGAATCTATTTTAAAGACATTTTAATATTCTCAAATGTTAAATGCAAACATAATTTTAGTAAAGAGATACATAATTATTAAACTAATGTAGAAATTCAATACTTTATTGTATAATTAAGATAATAATTCATCTCATTGTTATTAAATAATTAAAAGAAAGTTTAAAACTTAACACAACCTTATTTTGACCTACCTTTATTTTAATGAACATTTTCTTATTCTAATGATTCGTTAAAATAACGGTATTGATAGTATTATCACGGGTGACAATTCAACTCACAATAATTAAAAACTCCAGCATCTGTTGAAGAAACTGTTAACATACTATTTAACAAATCATGATTTCTTTACTGAAAATGGCAACAATAAAAAAGTGCATTCAGCTATGTAATAAGTCTACCAGTTCCTACCTTTAATGTTAAATGAAGAAAAGACGATTAAAATGTTCCATACGTGAGGAGAAACTACCAAACTATTTAAATATTCAGAACCCTTCATTACATGCATTCATTTTTTATGAAGAATTCATCCTTTTCTGGTTACTCCTTTAGGCGTAAAGTAGCTAAATTGAAATCAATTTTAAAGACTACTGCAAAAATGAAAAAAATATGAGTATATATTAGATATTGGAAGTTTTATTTATTAAGTTGAATTCAAAACTTTTCTAGAAACAATTTATCAAATTAAAAATGCATATAATTTTTGCAAATACATTGTTTCTGTTAACTTCTTTCTCTAATTCAGAATTTATATTGAAAAAAAAACAGCACCATGCTAAGAATTGATATAATATCAAATATATTGAGGTGGAGGATAATTTCAAGCTCATTGAGATTAACAATTTATTTACCCAGAAACATTTCTTTACTGTATAAGATATAATACATAAAATACAAATGCTTAGTTATTACTCTATAATAAATATAAAAAAACTCGTTAGCATCACCGCTGATGTTTTGGGTGTTCATATTAATAATACAGTTTGATTTACTGCAAAAAAAAGCTGTCAGACTTAGAAACTTCAAAGTACGAAGGAAAGTATAAAAATGTACTAGGCGTACCTCGAAATAAAAATAACTTTACCATTCTATTATTAGTAAGGAAATTATTAGATGATAAACTTATAGTTACACTAATTACATTTATTATTGTTTGAAAGAAAACTCAAAAGGATAAGGGATTTTCTACAAATATTATTTTGTGTTATGAAACAATATTTATTAAAAAAGACCAGACCAACTCTTTATTTAAGTTTGATTTATTTCAAACATTTTCTTTTCTTGTACAATTATACCTTGCTGTCCGGTCATTATCGGGTAATTTGCAATATTATGAAACTAAATTTGTGGAAGACCCCTGATCACATTGAGCCATAATTTGAATAATGCAAAAACTACTTAGAAAATTGCTTGAAACTTTTTAAATCTTTAAGATAATTCAAATCAGATTTTTTCATTAGCTGCCCAATACGATTCACTGCAAAGTTATGAAAAAAAAAAACTCAAAATGCGCATGAGCACTGCAAAAGTATTACTTTAAATACTTATATTTTGCGATGTTTCTAAAAAAATTTTTAATCTTGAAACAATGATTTTGTTATTAATTTTGAATTTTCCCGAAAATATTTTGTTATATTTTTAAAGTTATAGCACGAAAACACAAAATACTATTTTTTTTTTTTTTTTATAAAAATTTCCATATCTCCATAAATAATTCAGCTAAATTTACAACCTTTGCAGTTATTGCAAATAACAATCAAAGTAATCAAGCAATAAGTTAGAAACTTATTGCCTGATTTTCTATCTGACTGTGTTTAAAAATACTATTTTTTTTTTCGTAATTTATAGTAGGTCCCCAAACCATAATCATGAAAACTAAATTTGCATAAATTAAACACCTTTTAAAGTTACAAAATAATCCTTTATGCATATTTTGAGAAATTTAAAGAGATGTAAAAAGTGCTCAAGTCTCTTCCATTATTGTGGTTTTGGGGTAGGATATATATATATATATATATATATACATACAATTTAAAAATGCTTGGAATTAGAATAATGTTCGGAATTTTATTATTTAGAACATAAAAATTATTGTTGTTTAATTACTAATTTTAGTTTTTTTTTCCTAAATTCTGAAACAAAAGTTAATTTTGTTAAGTTATATCAAAACTATAACAATTTCGTCTGAATTTTATCGACTAATAGACATCTAGTTATATAATTACTTTAACTACTTTACATTATATGATTTTAATTTTGATTGGTGTTATTTATAAGAATTTTTGAACCTAATATAAAATTTATTGATGTTAGTTATTTCTATATCACGCATTTTTTAATGACCCTTATTATTCATACAATTTTTGTGAATTTGTAATCTGTAGTTTGGTATTATTCATTAAAAATAGTTTACTACGGTATCAGTTCAATTTTGTTATTATTAATCAATCAGAATTTTTTAAGCAGCTTAAAAACTTTTATCATTCAAAATTATATATTAATATAATACATAAAATATTATATAATACATACAATGTAAATATATAAAATTATATATTGATCCATGTATAATAAAGAGAGATCGGTTTTTTATTTACTACTAAATTTATATAAATGTTAAATAATCCATCCCTTATAGAAGAAAGATTGATTCAATAAAGGAAAATTGAATTTTATTTACTAAGTATATGTAGATAGATTTTGAATCCCTTCTAATAAAGAGAGATTGGTTTTTATTCAGAAAATTTAAGCAAAGGTTGATTTTTATTCATTTATAATTAAGAGTATTTTGGTTTTTATTTACTAAACTTAAATAAAGGTTTATTTCGGTTAACTTATGATAAAGAGAGATTAACTTTGATTAATCATTATTATTCAAAACAATTCGTTCACTTTAAAATTTCAAACATCTTCATAAAAACTTCCTTTTGTATTGTGTAATCTTAAGTAAAGAAATTCAAATTCAATAATGCCAATCATGAATTTGTTTTAGTTTGGATTTCACTTTATATGTATTAGAGTTTTAGAAAAATGTTATGTTAAAACTAAAATAGTTTCTTTGTCTTTTTATTTTTGAAAACTTTAACTTTTTAACTTTTGAAACTTTTCAACTGGTAATTTGTCTTTTTATTTTGATATATATATATATATATATATATATATATATATATATATATATATATATATATATATATATATATATATATATATATATATATAATTATTCCATTTCCTTCATTATTTATTTTAATTTAGCATTAATAATGCAATTTAACAAATTTAACTTTTTGAAACGACATATAAAAACATGTATTTTTAACCGGAATATTCTTAAATGGTGTAACAATTGTTAATAAATGCAGAATAATTATTACTTTACTAAAAAATACAAATTACCAAATTTTATGTTACCAAAAAAAAATAAACAAAAAATCAAAATAACACTCCTTATGAACATGTCGAAAATACGTTTTTTTTATTGAAATCTACAATCATGTAAAAAAAAAATCAACAGGTGCGCAAAATTAAATAGACTGAAACCAACGATAAAATAGCAGCAACAGATTTCAGAAGAAAATGAATAATAGATTAGATAATTAAGCTCAAATCTTCATTTAATAGTCTGGCGAACCCAACTATTAAATATGAAACACAGTTTTTGGAATGAAGCCATTTTGAATCTGGGGGAAAACTTTTCGACAAAAGAGTTAACTTTTTCTATAATTCTATGACGTGATAAATCATGCAGCCAAAATTGTTGTACTTAGATATTATTTGGCATCTTTTCGTCACTTTATTATCTTGGAATAATTATTTTGTTTATAAGAATATATAAATAGGAATAATTCCTGCTTATCAGAATGTTTTTATAAATATAATTTTAAAATGCTTGCAAATAATTGCGATTATACTGCATTTTTTTAAAAAAGTGAAGAGATCAATAAAAATGTATGATTTACTTCAGTAGTTGTACGTAAATATATTTAAAATGCGTTTATTAACAACTTGCGATTATATTACAAATATTATTTTTCTTGTATGTGCTTAATAAGTGCCGATATATTAAAGCCGATATAGCAATTGCGATTATACGACAATTTCTTTCTTTTTTTTAAATTACGTGCCAACATAAATAAAAGTTATTTATTTGCTTGTTATACGTAAATATATTTAAAATTGGATTTTTAACAATTCGTATTATAATAAAAATTTCTTTTATTTGCATTTGCTTAATAATTGCCGATATAAGGAAATGTACATTCTTTAGCTTCATTATCTAAATGTGTTTAGAACGAGCTTGTAAAGCAATTATGATTATACAACAAGTATTTTTTTTAAATTAAATGCTTATATATATAAAAAGCATGCATTTGAATCTTTAATTATATGTAAATATATTTGAAATAAATTTTTTAACAGATTGGATACATTACATATTCTTTTACTTGCATTTGCTTATAAAATGCCTATATAAATAAAGAAATGATCTTTTTTTTTTCTCATCATCTCTATGTTAATATGTTTTAAATTTGCTTGTAAACAATTTCGAACATATAGTACTGTTTTTTTTAACTTGTGTCTTCAGTATAAGTGCTGATCTAAACAATACTTTTTATTGCATATTATTTTCATGAAAATAACTTCTTTGAGTTCACTAAAAGATCTTTTACTGTATTTTCTGCATAATATCTTATATAAATAGCAATATATTTTTAAATATTATACTATTAGCTGCATGATAATGTATTTAAAATTTTTAAAGCATTTAAAATATTCTTCACATTTCTTTTAACCATTTATGCTGTATGTGTGTTTATGTAATTAAAAAAATATATTCATTGCATCATTAGCTTTTTGAGAATAAATTTAAAATAAACTTCAAACAATTATGACAAATATCAAATGAGTTTTTATAGATAGATTCTTGAAAATTGATTTTATTACATCACTGAATACATGGAAATATGCGACAAATACCAAAATTATAGTTATTATTTGGCATTAGAAAATAGTTTCAATTACATCATTTTCAACCTGTTTTTACCAGTTTAGTTCATTATAACTTAATTAAGTTCAATATGTTTATTTTTATGCTTATATATTTTTATGAATGATGCTTATACTTTCCTCTGCCATTAAATATCTGAAAACAAACTTCTATATAAATTAGTACTATTTATAAATTTGCAAAAAAAACAACAACCATTGTTTTGAATTATACTATTTTCAATGTTTACTTCTTTTATAGCTTTCTTTTAATAGTTTCATTTTTATGCTATAATGTGATTTCAATAAGTTGACCGTTGGTTTCAATTGAATTTTTTTAATTAGAGTGATAGAATATCGCGAAAAAACTAAAACATGTGATCATTAAGAAAATATTGATTTATAATTAAGTTTTATTCGACATGACAGGTATAATTATCTTTAAAAAAGTATTGTTCAAAGTTTTTATTTTACTTTTGTTTATATTACTTTTGTTTATATCAAGTTTGTGTCTTGTCAAAAGTGATCAAGTCAATAATTGACTAAAATGAAAGGATATACCTAAATCATTTATTTACCTTTCATGAGAAGAAAAATGCGAATGAATAATCATGGATTGAATATACCGCCAAAAATTACACTAATTTTTTTTTTTTTTTTTGTTTCTATTGCATGAGATTATTTTAACAAATCTATTGTATCGCTGATTTCAAATCTGCAATCGGTTTTAAAATGATATTTTTAGTCTATTTTTTGATGAAATGTGATTGATGTGAAATGTGAAGATTTTTATTTACTTAAAATAAATAGAGATTGATTTCAACAATCATTTAAGAAGGTGGGAATGTTTTTGATTCATTTATACAAAAGACATATCGGTTTTCTAAATATGTGTAGGTTTATTTTGATTCACTTCTAATAAATAGAAGTGGATTTTTATTTATTAATTTTAAATAAAGGTTGATTTTTATTCAGTTCTAATACAGATTAGTTTTATTCAGTGAATTTAAATAAGGTTGATTTCGATTGACATATAATAAAGAGAGATCGGTTTTTTATTTACTACTAAATTTACATAAAGATTAAATAATTAATTTCTTTTAGAAGAAAGATTGATTCAATAGAGAAAGATTCTAATAAAGAGAGATTGGTTTTTATATAGTTAATTTTAGCAAAGGTGATTTTGATTTACGTCTAATAAAGCGGAACTCATTTTTCTTTACTAAATTTAAATAAAGGGTGATTTTGATTCATTTATAATTAAGAGTGTTTGTTTTTTATTTACTAAACTTAAATAAATGTTATTTTTTGTTAACTTATAATAAAGAGAGATTAAATTTTATAACATAAATTTAAGTAAAAGGTTATTTTGATTACTTTACAATACAAGTAGGTTTTTATTTAGTTAAAATAAATAGAGATTGGTCTGAAAAACTAGAGATTGATTTTGTTTAATTTATGAAAAAGATAAATAGAGTTTTACTCTCTTGAATATAGAAGCGATTGATTTTGAATCCTTTTAACAAAAATTGATTTTGAACTACTTATACTAAAATTAGATTAATTTATAATATCTTAAAATAAGGAGAGATTGACTTATTATGGAAAATTTTAATGAACGAAAATTTAATTTTTATTCACTTATAATTAAAAGAGATTGAGTTTGTTCCACTTACAGTAAATATTTGTGGTCTAATAGCGATAATTTTATTACTCACAATATATTGAAGAGAGCTTTATTCATTAAATAAATCTGATACTATACAAAGGCAACTCATCTATGATATAAAATTTAAAAATGAACGATTTTTAATTCAGGATTTGATTCACTTACAGTAAAAAAGTTTTGCATAAAAATTTGTCATATATTTTATCCAGTTCAAAGTGATAAATATACTTCACCACGAATTTATTTTTTGTAAAAAATATGATAAAATAAAACAATGTTATTTTAGTGAGTAGTTTTTCATTAGCTTATATTGGATTCATTGGTAGTCGCCACTAATTTGAATTTTACAACAATTTGTAATTTAAATTGATTTTAAATTATGTTGATTAAGAAAATTTTTACATAAAGATTCTACGCATTTAAGTTTTAGAAAACTGTATTTTTAAGTGCTAAAGAGATAATCCAAGTTTAGGAAATGGTAGTTTTTAGAATTTTCTAGGAATGCGTAATTTTTATCGTAAAATATTTCGCTAAGAGCGCTCCATTCCTTTCGTTATACGGGGGTTGATGTCGCAGAGAAGAGAACCAGATGCGTACGCATTCACACAGGGGTGGCGCTGCCATCGAATTCTTTATCTGATCCTCTCCCACCCCTTACAACTCCATCATTTATTTCTTTTTTTGTTCTTGTTTTTTTATTCGAGAACATCTCTTCCCCATCTTTAATTCTGCTCCATACCGTCTTATTTCACTGCCCAACGATACCAAAAGACAGTACAAGAGAAAGTGGGGGCACGGGTGGAGGCGCCCCAGTTTGCAGGGGCCGAAAACTTTAGGGGGCGATGGGATGGAAGAAGATGGAGTAGAGGGGGAGGAGAAGATTCGGGGAGTGGAAAGGGGAGCCTCGTCCTTCAAACGACCCGAGCTTCGTATCCGAACAACAGTATCCGAATATTATTTCTCTCCGGAATCGCTTTTCCGGAAATATTTCCTGTAAAATCCTGGATCGGATAAAATAGGATGGGAGGGGAATTTTTATTATGTCAGGGGCTTGGAATACCCCACCAGGAAGCAAAGTTATTCAAAAGATGAAAGATAAAATTCCGGTCGATACTCAACCGAGACATCACGAGAGTGTAACATGGACGATCCGCCAAACGATAAATAGATTTTTGCATTCGAACGATGAAAAAAAATTCCTAGAACAAAATATTTTAAATTTCAAAATCTCAGTTAAATTAGGTTTTATTTAATAATATTCCATAATTAATATCTATTACATAATATCATATATGAAATGGTATAAATGAGATACGTATGAATATAAGTTTCTTCAAGCATTATTTTAGATAAACATTTTTAAAATTTGTTTCGAAAAAATCAACATACACACAAAGAGTTAATTGGTTTGTTTATTTAAACAACGAAATTTCAATCCAAGAAAGTACTATTTTATTCTCCTTCGTAATAATTTTCAGTAAATAGTCACACTAGCACTCCTAAAAATTTCAAAAAGTAAACTCGAAATTGTTAATTTTGCTTTAGATATATTCTTCTAGAAGAGATATAGAAACTTAAAAGTTTTATATTTTCTTTACGTTCCTCCTATTTTTATCGTTCTAGAAAGAAAATTTTGATCAATAATTTGCTCTTCACGAACGAGATAGAAAAACACTAACCATACATTTTAAGGATATGAATAGTATTAGTAGACAAAAAAAGATATCTGAGATTTTTTTAATTATTGTTTTGATGAAAATAATTATTTATCAAAAACTTGTAGTAAATTTAATTCATTTTCTACAACTACTCAAATAAGTATTTTTAGGGAAATTTATATTACACTTATTTACAAAACAGTTACACATATATTTAACATTATTTATCTATCTATTTTCATGAAATTGCTGCTATTATTATGAGATCCAAGTATATAGTGGTAAAAATTACAGCAAAATGTATCTACTGTTTGAATACATCTACAGATGTTTGTAAAAGATAATTTTTCAAAAGTCGCGTGATATAGTGTGAACACCTACTAGTTGCTCTCACATAATCATTAATAAATGCCAAGATTCAGTGAAGCGTTTATGTTACTGATACAATTTTGTTAGAAACACTTTGAATTTCAACTCTCCAGTTACATTATCCCTAAAACTGGCTTGAACATCACATTTCTTCTCCAAAACACATAAAATTATGTTTCTATTAATTAATTTATACACAAAGTAACCATTCTTTTTTAAATTTAACTTATAATAACAACTTTTCAGATACTTTGCTCACAGAGCAGTTATAAATCCATATCCTCTACTAGAAAACACTCCTTAGGAAATCGAGGCACAACTACACATTTTTAATGGTACGCATACTTTATATTCAATGTAAGAGACACATAAAATAAAATTTAAATGCCTATAGGACTATATTATGTAATGGATAGATATATTAACACTTATGGGACACATTGAAAAATAGAAAGGAATGGTTGATTAAAAGTAGAGTATAAAGAGGGCTTCCACTCACCGCACAGTCTTTGCACATCCAGGAGACAGAGTAGGCGTTCTCGCAGTCGTACCTGTCAAGTAGTTGGCGGAATCGGCAGACCTCCCTTTGCGCCTTGTTGTCCAGTTCACGTAGTAGGTCGAGGGCCCGGGCGTCACAGGAGTTTTTATTTATGAGACGGGCCAACTCGTAGGCGTTGCAGAAGCGGAGGCGCACGTGTTGGGATTGGGGCCCACAAGCGTCCCAAGGCCCCACGTCCTCGTCCAAATAAAGGCACTGTCGGAAGGTCCTGAACGGTGTTGACCGGGCAGCAGCAGCGGTTCGGCGGCACAAAAGAAGCAGGATCAGAGCAGCGATACACTCTATGCGAAGACTCCCATGCTCAAATCTCATAGTTCATTGGAATAGGAACTAGGGGCAGGGGAGCGGGGACAATAGTCCGGATCGGGGCACCCGTCCACATAGCAGGCGGGGGCCCCGGCTAGCGGCGGCCGCCGGGGGGGCCCCCCACCTGCGCGACCGCCTCCGTGGATCTCCTGCAGAGCCGAGAGGCGATCATACTCCGGTAGGAAGAACAGGGCCCGCCATCTTTGATGGGGGTCGAAGCTGATGGTGCCCGAATAGTGGAGGGCGCATGCCCCTCCCGGTAGCGGCGGCCCTCTTTTAAGGGCCCCCTCGTCTATCCTGGCTTCGCGAATCCATGGGGAGCCTCACAAGATGGCGATCGCTTATCCCGGATATTTTCTCCCGACGAGTGATTCCGACTCACTTCGGCCGTTCTCTCCTCTCTACTGTGGCCGCAGGCGCAGGCGCACACTATCGGTGCAGAAGGATGCGGATCCTCCCTCAGATCGTTTTCAGATCCTCGTCCACCCCTTCTGTGAGGGACGTGGCCGCTGCGACCTTTTGACCCACCTGCTTTCAGCAAGACATCCAGAGAATGTCAAAAAAATACATCCACTGACCACACTCTTCAGCATCCCTCCTCTTTCATCTCGACTTCATCTCGGTGCTCCCAACAAATGATCCATCTTTCATCCCAATACAACTTTACAACTCATTTGCAATCTGACGCGCATGTCCTTTTCTCTCCGATGTACCACGTGGATTGGGGGGATCCTTACTTAATTGTGTAACTCTCTTTCACTTGAAAACGCTTTTTTTTATCTTGCCAATGGAATATTTGTATTACATTTAAAGCTTATCTTTTTTTTATACATTTTTAGTAGTTTTGTTGTAAGATTTTATTATTTATTCTTCATTTTGAAGGGAAAAAAAATTTTAAATAAATTATTTTATTTGATACAAAATTTAAAATCAAGAATATTTAGAATGGAAATTCTCATTTATTGGTTCTAAAAAAAATAATTCCCCGTTCAAAATCATGTCTTTAATTATTGAATTATGGTTCTACAAAAAAAGCAATTCTCTGTTTAGAATCATATCTTCAATTAATGAAATAAGTATTATTAATGAAATAAGTATTATTAATGAAATAAGTATTATATTAATGAAATAAGTATTAAATAAACATTAAGGAATGTATTATGGTGTTACAAAATGTAATGAAAACAAAATTTTTATTCAATTAAAATATTTTTTTTTTCATAATTTCACATTTATAGATAAACATTTTCACCGAATATTTTTATTTAACAGAAAAATGGCGGGCCTGAAATTGTCATGCGGAATAAGAATTCTGTTTAAAACATAATATTTTATGATTTAATCTTAATTTAAAAATTAAGAAAAATAAATTCTTCTATTATACACAAAATTTGAAATCTAGAATAATTAAAATTCTCGATATTGGTAGTAAAAAGAATTTTATGGTTAGAAAACTTTAAAACTATTTTGATTATTGAATTAAATGAGAAAAAAAACATTCTTGAACATATTACATTGTTAAGAGAAAAGGGAAATCAATCCTCAAAAACATTTTAATGAAGCAGCTTTCTTGTTTTTATAATTTCATAATCCAAATTAAACATTTTTACTGAACTATTTTGTTTTGTAGAACCAATATTAGGCTTGATATCAAGTAATTTTATTGTATTTTCTATTTATAAACAAATTATTTTATCACTTAAAAAATTCGTAATTTCATTTTAATTAAAGCTTAAATAGCTTAAAATGCATAAAAAAATTTTTTTATTAAAATTATAAAAAATAAACCTTAAAGAATACTTGTTTGTCGATAATTCACAAAAACAAACATTCAGTAAATTTTTCAGTTCGAAAAAGAGAAAGACTTTTGCACAATTTGATATTTGAAATAAAATATTTACAAAGTTAATGATTATAAGTTTTACTTACAAATTTAAGTCCAAAAATACAGGGTGCTTTGTTTTTATTTTATATTAGTTTATATTTTTAATATAACCTTTACGTAGAGAGAAAACTTTGTACTCAGTTGTTAATTAAATAAAGCATTTTAGTATAAGGTTATCACCACATTCAAAATTACATCCTGATTGATTTCCAACAATTTTTCTCAAATGATATTTTTTCTCATAAATTAAAATTTTAAAATCGGTTTTATTTTCGTAAATCTGTTAGTTAAAATTAAATAATTAAATGGAAAAGTCAAACATTCGAAAAATAGTTCACCTTTAATCATCAGTTAGAGACATTTTCTGGAGTACAATTTTCAGCTCCGTATAAAAAATGGTTTATGAGTAGAATTTACAATTAATATTTTATTAATTGTAAAGTTAAAGTGCAATTTGTAATAGAAGGTTTATGGTCAAACCCAGAAATATATCAATAAGTTAAAGTCAGATGGTACATAATCATCGTTTTAATTATATGTTTTATTCACAAAAAATTTTCATGTAGGGGAGTGTCGGGTACCCCCCCCCCCCACTGTCAATTTCATACATATAGAATATTTTCTCAAGTCAATGAGCCATCGGAGATTAATTGTTATATTAAAAAAAGATTATTTTCAAAGTTTCAAGTATTTATGCAGCTGGTACAACATGGTAAACAATAGTTTTGAAAATATGTTGAATACTGTAGTCAAATTTTTTAAATTTCTATTTTTTTAAGTTAAACTATTCTTTTTTTGGTTTATTCCTTTTGCATTATTTAATTAGATGATAAAACAATAGAAACATACAAAAATATTGATTATTACTCAATATTATACAGAAATATAAGCAATACTCCTTAAGTGGGCGGGGCTATACCCGACTCTCCCCTACATGAAATTCTCTTTTCGGATAAATCTTAAATTTTATTCTCAAATGAAAGCTCTCTCTCTCTCTCTAAAAATTGTTATATTCTTTCAATTTAGGGTTGGCACGCTTTTCACAATTGACGGTTTTATCCGGTTTTCACTATGGTTTTTTAACCGTCTTGTCGAAAAACTTTTGGTATTGAGATAATTATAAATACGCGTGAAAAGAGAAACAAAGGAGTTTTTCCCGAAATAATGTTGGAACATTATTCAGAATGTCATCTCATAATTCATGCTACCAACCACAAGAACTAAAAACCAAATCATGAAAAACACTTAAGTGGGTTTACATTTTTGGCCAGATTTAAATTGAGATAAATTTCTTCTCACTATAACTTTCTTCACATACGCCATAAGGTCCTATTGGTACCGCAATTCTCAGTATCTTGGTCTAGAGCAGGGGTGGGCAAACTTTTTTGGTCGAGGGCCAAAAATCGAGAAAAAAAAAGTTTGGTGGGCCAAGTAAAAACTTCTTAAATAAAAAAAATACGATATACAAGTTTTAATTTAGATATTTAATGAGATGAATGAAATTGCGATTTCATTTCCTTATATTGAGGTTCGAAGTGAGAAGTGCTTATTTTAAGGAACGAGGCTAAATGCTTGCCTATTAGTCTACTTCTAAAATCCTTTTTTCTAAGGTTCATAGTTGGAAAAACTTGTTCAAATATATAAGATGAAGCAAATATAGGACTAATTTTTTGGGCATGAGATTAAATTTTGTAAACTAACTTTTGGTAACGATTTGTAAAGCTCAAACTTTAGCAGAATTAGAAGCAACTGCTTCAGATGATTGTTAGATTGCAACTCAATTAATTCAAGCTGCAAATCCGACATCACTGTTTCATAATAACGTTGAAAGGCATGGTAAAAATATCTAATTCTGTTTGAATGGCACTGAAATCTTGAAATCTGTGTTCAAATTCGAAATGGAGTTTTTTCAAGCCATCTTCATGATTCTTAAGCTTTCCCTTGTTTACTGAGGGTATTGAATTTAACCTCGAGAAATAAGACAAGTCGCTCTTAGCTAGCTGCCCAGCAAACAGATTAAGCTTCAGTTTAAAAGCTTTGAGATTGGGCCAGATATCATCGATGAATTGCATCCCTTGCATTTTAACATTCAAGTTGTTTATATGACAAAGAAGATCTGCCTATTCATCATTAAACGCATGGCACTCTAAAAATCAACTTTGCGTTTTTTAGTAGCTTTTTTGGGGTTAAAAAAGTTTACAAATAAGTCAAAAAGGCATTAGCCATTTCATAAATTTAATAATTTCCCCATTATTTACAATGACATATGTGTGTAATTTTTCCATACCCAATAAATGTTAGAACTCACGCCGGCAGAAAAATCCACTCGTTGGACCTCAAAATGCTCAGTCTGCCACATGAAAAGTGCAATTCACCTATAGTAGATTCCATATGTCTGCTCCTCGAGAAAGACAGACCCTCGTTGGAGCCAATCTACAGTTATTCTATAAAGAATTTCTGCTTTGAACATATTACCAATTGAAGCTGACTGTACTAACTATTTTCATCAATTTATACTTCGTAGAACAAAAATAGAAAAAGTAAAAAGGTCATCAAAACTTTGTTAAAAAAGAAAGAACAAAAAAAAAAAAAACATCAAACAAAGTAAACAAAAAAATGGATGTATAATGTATATTGTTCATATTCGCCACGGAACGGCGAGTTAAAATTCTATCCGAGGGCCAGGTAAAACCTTCCGACGGGCCATAGTTGGCCCGTGGGCCGTAGTTTGCCCATCCCTGGTCTAGAGCATTAAAGAACATGGTTAGTCATAACCTTTTATTCTTGCCTACCGATGGTACTACAAAGCTCCAAACTACTTCAATTTTTCGTCTTATGAATTAAAACTTTAAAGTACTTAATTGCTTGTTATAGTCCAAACTTAAAAGTACAGCTTAAACTTAAAAGTTTAAAGAACATACCTGGTTTGAATTATTACTTAGTTATGAAACATTTTTTTTCATTCATGTGGGTCCAATGTTTTAAAAAATCTAGTTTTTCGTTAGTCTGATCTATAACACAGTTAGAACTTAATTAGTAAGAACATTGCTAGTATCGGCTAGAACTTAATTATGGAATGCCCAAAGTAAACCCTATTTTCCTACTGCAATTTTTAGTATTTTATTCTAAAACATTAAAAACTTAACCTGAACTACAACTTAATCAAGAATGGAACTTAGATATGAAGTATCAAAGGTCTTATTGTCTCCTTCTGATACCCTAAAATCCCTTGACTACTACAATTTTTATACTTTCGATTTAAATTTTGAAAGAACTTAATCACTCGTTATAATCTGAACTAAAATTTGTCAGCTGAAATTAGAACTTAGTAGTGGACCAGTGGTCGGAAGTAGTGCACTACAAATAATGAAACTACTGTAGTCGATACTCATTTTCGTAGTTTGTAGTGTAGTGTACTACTTTTTATAAAAAAAAGTAGTGTAATGAATAGTGCGATACAAAAAAACAGTAGTTTGTAGCCGGGCAACTACTTTTTACGTTAGTTTCGTATATGAGCGGGGATATAACGCAAATAATTTTTTGAAATTAATAGGTACAAATCTTCGCGGGCATGTCAAAGGACGAAATTTTAAATGCCCATGTGACTGTGAGTTAACAAGAATTGTATATTTAGAATGACGTATAATTAATATTTTAGCTAGCCATTATGAATAATAGATATTTTATCTCTTTAGTTTCACTTTCACATGGGAATGTAGGCTCGTAAAATATTAATATTTCAAAGAAGGAAGAATTTTTTCAATGTACTTAATTTCTTAGAGGAAATATAAGAGCATTAAACAATTAACAATTATTTAATAATTTCCAAGCATCTCTGAAATTAAATATCCGCAATCAAGAAGGCCAAAAAAAGTTGAAGACTAGATGAACAAATTTCAAAGAAGTATTTTAGAACAACAAACTGGCTCACGTAAACATGAATAAATGTTTCTAAATAGCTCTTCATGTTTAATATAAGCCCATTTTTTATTCAAAACCATTTTGAAAATAATGTATAAATTAATTTCTCCAGCAATGTAAATTTTACAGGTGTAAATTAATTTCTCTAACAAAGTTCTGTTCCTTAAAGTAGTGAAGTAGTCACTACAGTTTCATAGTAGTTTGTAGTCACTACATTAATTTTATTTTGTAACCGTCGTTGAACAGCCGACCCAATTTTTGGGTTTACGACTACTCATGTTCAACTACGAAGCCTTGTAGTTTTGAACCCAATACAGAAGACAAGGGAACTCCTGGATCAAGTATTAGGAAAACTTTACCCTCGTGGAGGTCTTTTTGATGGAACTAACCCGAATTTGCGTTACATGGAGAGGAAGACCAAGGGGACTCTAACACATGATCCATATACCACTGCGGATATTTCACATCAGCACTGTGGTCGGTGCAAGCCAGATGTGGAATTCGTATCGATCAGAAATTGCCGAGATTCGAACTCGGTTCACCTCAATGGAAGGCGAACTCTCTAACCCCTGAGCCATCGCGGCTCCTGTCACTACACATATATATTTTTTATTTTTATTTTATTCGTCATTGAACAGCCGACCCAATTTTGGGTTTACGACTACTCATGTTCAACTCCGTAGCCTTGTAATTTTGAACCCAATCCAGAAGACAAGGAAACTCCTGGATCAGTTCCCCCGGAGGCATTGATTTGTTATGAGAACATGGAAGACTTTGCGACTCAACAGATTTAACGGGCATCAGTCAGCATTTACTACACGGTTCGGCCGGCGGGGATAGAACCCGCGAACTCTTGGACATGGGCTAATTGTCCTACCAATCAGGCTATCCCGGCCATTAATCACTGCATTTTTTAAAAAAAAACTAGTTTTAGTTGCTTACATTTGTAACAAAGTAGTTGTGGTTGTAGTAAACTTAAAAAATAATGTAGTTTTTTCGACAGCTGGTTATGGAGTACAGTTTATCTTTTTTGTCTGCTTTAAGACCATACAGCCCCAATTGCTAATAAAGTTTTTAGTCTTTTGTTTCAAAAAGTTTAAAGAACTTAAGTACTCATTATAATCTGTATTAGAATTAAGTAATGCAGTACCATTAGGGGACCTTTTATATGAAATGTAGGCGCATTAATTTTAATACCTTCGTCTAATACTTTTAAGAGCTACTTACTAGTTATCTTAAACTTAGTTCATTCGAACTTCACTAGTAAAAACATAGTTGTGGAGTACCATAAGAAAATATTACAATCACCTCGCCACTACAATTGTAGGTATTTAAATCAATAGATTTAAATCAATAGATTCAAACCACTGGTTATTATCTATTGTTTGTGTTAAACTGGAACCAGTAAATTATTTCGAATATTGAAATAACTAATAAGAATCATTTATTCGAATCACTTACGGACCTAAGTCGATCATTTCACCTACTCTTTTGTTATTTCTTTGAAGATTGATTTTGCCGAAGCTGATGTTGTATGTGTTATTTTGTACCAGTTACTTTGTACCAGTTACTCTTTTTCTTTCAAATTTAGCTGTCAGGTCACAATCTTTAACAATAACTGTTATATCTCGTCTCTATCAATGAATGAGAATTATTGGAGAGAAACACTACTATTGACTGGCTTTTTTAAGTCAGCAGTAATTCAAATCAGTGATTTGTTTCAGAATAAATTAAAAGTTTTTATTTGAATCTAGGTTTTTAAATCAATGGATTCAAACCGCTGGTTATTATCTATTGCTTGAGTTAAACTAATACCAGTAAATTATTTCAAATATTGGAATAACTAATCAGAATCATTTATTTGAATCACTTACGGACCTAAGTTGATCACTTCGCCAACTCTTTTGTCATTTCTTTGAAGATTGATTTTGCCGAATCTGATGTAGTATGTGTTACTTTGTATCAGTTACTCTTTTTCTTTTAAATTTAGCTGTCTGATTAGAATAATTTGCAATAACTGTTAAATCTCTTCTCTATCAATAAATGAGAATTATTGGAGAGGATTTAGTTAGAATCCACGGCTTGTGTTAAACTGGTAGCAGTGAGCTATTTCGAATATTGAAATAACTAATCAGAATCATCTTTTTGAATCACAGATCCACCCGTGACAGAATCGCAGCAACTCAGAGTTCTTGCAGAAAGATTTTTCTATTGAAAAGTAAAAAAAATTTAGTTTCTTTTCTACTGAAATTTGCATGTAAAATTTGAATCAGGCATTTAAATAATCACTTTTTGGCGGGCTCAGTTTACGCCGATAATATCGTAAATGGATGCAATGTTTCGATTGTATTTTGAGCAGTTATTGATATCGATTCTCCCGTGGTTTTTAAATATCTCGGATATATCTCAAACAATATGGAAAATTCGAATCGTGCATTTGAGTATTCAAGCCAATGATTCGATCGAGTTTTTGACTGTTATTGCTATTGATTTCTGCATAGTTTTTAAATACGATATTTTTATACGATATTATTTATGTCAAAAACCTAATCTCAAAACGAAACACGCAATTGAAAAACCCTTTTTTAAAAGAGTCCGATTAGCGTGATTTCGTCGTCGATCTTTTTATGGCAATTACTACTACGGATTTTATGATTTATAAGTATTTTTTTTTAATTATGATGATTATTTACCAAAATGCGAAGAAAATAATTAGTGCTTCCCCCCCACCCCCAAATAAATTACGAGAATATCACTCATAATGTTAGAATAAAAAATTATTACATGTTTAATTTAAAAAATTATAGATTTTGTCTGTAAACACAGCGTTTTTGTTATTTTAAATTAGTAACGTATATATGTTTGTTATTATTAAAAGTATGTGCAGAAAGATATTACTGCTAGATAGTTTTGTCGGAGATAGCTCCAAAAAATTTGTCACAGGGCACGGACCTGAGTCGATCACCTCTTTTGTTATTTCGCTGAAGATCTATTTTGCCGAGTCTGGTGATATACCCGTTATTTTGTAAAGGTTATTCGGACTGCGTTTTTTTTTTTCCTTATTTTTTTTCAAATTTAGTAGTCAGTACGTGATTTTTTACAGTAACTGTTATATCTCGAATCCAACATCAAAAAAAATTATCAGAGAGAATCGGTGCAATTGGCAGAGCTTATCTCAACCTGCTGGTTTCGAAATAAAAAATAAAATAGGTGGTATCGGAAAGGGGGGATCCGGAAAGCCGATAGTCATCTGTTGAAACTCCTCCTAATGCCATCATTTTAATCACTCTCCCGCAGTTTTCTGCTCTTAAAATAAACTGACTTTATTAAATCTTTATGTTTACAGAAGTTATGACCCAGAGAAAAAGTTAACGGGTTTTGGATCGTTTGTGTCAATCAATCAACATTTTGATTTTTCTTTTGAAATTAATTACAAATTACGCTACACTGTAAAAACCGTGACATAATTCCTATACAGATGTGGTATTAAAAAACTTTTAAAGTTGTGTGAATTGATACTCTTTTGGCTCTGAGAAAAAGTTTAATGGGTTTGGGATTTCTTTTTAATGTCTTAATTTCATCAGTCAATGTCTTAATTTTCTTTTGAAATTAATTATGTACGCTATACTGCAAAAACCGTGACATAATTCCTATACAGATGTGGTATTAAAAAACTTTTAAAGTTGTGTGAATTGATACTCTTTTGGCTCTGAGAAAAAGTTATCGGAATTGGGATCTTTTGTACAATAAATTATGCTACACTGTAAAAACCGTGAGATAATTCCTATACTGATGTGGTATTAAAAAAATTCAAAAGTAGTGTGAATTGTTACTCTTTTGACTTTATTGGTCACTTTTTTGTGTAGTGAAACATCGTGAACCTAGTGTAATATATGATATTTCACAACACCACTTTGGAGTAATTATTGTCACCACTTTAGGAGTTGATTAAACAGTAACACTTTATGCAATGTTACAATGACTGGTTTTACTTAATCTTTTCACATAAATAATGTAATTGTTTAAAACCTTTAGTTTTTCATAATTTCATGAGAGTTTATCTTTATGATTTGATTTATTCTCCTTTTTGTTCCTGTTTACAATGGATTTTTATTAAGTTAAATATTATTTTTAGAAACATTATTTCTTGTAACGTTGAATTTCATTTCATTCGAAAAAGAATTTCAACTTTCTTTGCACTCAGCGATCCATTCTTTCTATTAAATTACCTATAGTGTCATTTTGAAAGAAAATGTCATTTAAACATAGTTCATGGGTCTGTTTTTTTTTTTTTTTTTTTTTTTTTTTTTTTTTTTTTTTACAAAATCGCTGGCTCTAAACGTTAATTCCTTTTTTTTTTTTTTCTCTTTATTTATTTTTTGGGCATCTTAACCCAATCTTTACCGTCAGTTTTTCAAACTTTCTACTTCTTTAATTTTTAATTGGCTATCGCTTGTCTGGAGGCTTGTCCTGAAATATTTCTCAGACAACGACTTTTACCCATTGGCAAAATGGGTCTTGTTTTAGGTTTTATGGCGTGCGCACTTTATTTAGATGTCATCAAACTTTTCAACTGTGTTCAAGAGTAATAGTAAACAGTGCGTATGCGTCGTCATTGCATGCGTTGCTATGGGGACCGCTGTTTGATAATTTTTCTAGAATTCTTTTTTTTTCTTTCTCTTTTCACCAGCAGTTATTCTTAATGTATTTACATGATAATAATTTAAAGTATTTTTATATTCTTTTTATTATTAACGTATAATGACTGTCTTGACAGTGATTTTAATATAATTATGAATACTGAAGAAGGAAAAGTATTTTGTAACGTCCTGGAACATGCATATAGGATTTGAAAACCAATCCGACGACAAACATCCTTTGAGACATGCAAAAAAATATTTTCTGTAAATATTTATTCTTTTTTATTATTTTATTTAATAATAGTCGAAAAAATTTTTAATTGTAAGGTATACAATTTCTTTCATCATTTTAAAGTATCTAATTTCACAAGGCAAAATACAAAATCTGAACGATATCTATTCAATAGTTCCTGAGAAATCGAATTTTAAATGCACGACTTTTTTAAAATTCAATTTCTCAGGAACTATTCAACCGATTTCGCTCACATTTTATACTTTGTTTAAAATGATGTAAATTTTTATACCTTACTATTCAAATTTTTTCGACCATTTTTGAATAAAATAATCAAAAACAATAAATACTTACTGAAATTTATTTTTTAAATGGAGTTATCTTTAGATAAACGAATTTTATAATTATTTGCAAAAATTTTTCAATTCACTTAAAATATTCTCGAGATAAGATGAAATACTCAAAAAGTAAAATTAAGAAAGTCAACGTTTTTGACTGTTCTCCTGACCAAACTAATAGGACCCTATTTCCTTGATTGCGGCTATTCCCTTTTTTTGGGAGGGGAGGTCAGAAATCCGAATCCGTGGAGAGAAAAAGCAGGTATGTTTATTCGGGGAAAATACGGTTTTGTGTCTGATTTCGTAAAATATTATTAGCACTTTTTAATTAGCATATTTGAGATCATCCCCTCGAACTATTAAGATTGAGTCCTAGAGCGTGAAGATTCGATTATAAATTCAAAAATTATTCAGGGTAATTCTTTTTGTGAGCACTGTATATAAAGTTTTATTTTGTAAATCCCTTAATAAATTGATAACACAGAATATTTTTCTCCTAATCCCTCTCTTGCATGTATTTTGAGGGGTCATATAAATTGGAAACTTCATTTTCGCCAAACATCACATTTTATTTATTGAATATAGTTGAGCATTCTACTATAACTCGTTAGTTTATTATTGTTTTTTGTTGCTCCATTGTATTCTAAATTTGCGTGGTACCAATCTGTTCAATGTCAACCACACTTAGTTTGGCCATTGAACCTAATGAATCACTGCGTTACACTTTGTTTTGTTCTGCTACGTTTCTTACACCTTCAACTTTCATTTATCACTCTCAATACTTTTTTCCCCCTCAACTTTATTTGTTATTTACTTTGAAATTGATATTTAATATCCTCCTTGTGATGCCATAATAGTCATTACATATTTCCTAGCTTTTAAAATGTCTTAAATTTTTTTTTAATTATTCTTAATTGAATTTTAATTATATTAAATCATTTGTTTAATTTTTATTAAAATTTATAAAAAGCAACTATAAAATATTTTATTCTTTTCTTATCAATGTAATGGCTAACTTTTTATTTCAATACTAATGTAAGACTCACTGTTTCGACTATTCGAAAATTCATTTGCTAGTCTTTATTTCTTACCACAAATATGTTTCAGTTACATAGTTATGCCAATTCTCACAGTCTTCTTGGCGATTCACAATCGCCAAAGTATTTTCAAATCTAATATTGATTATGTAGGGTTGACTTTATTTTTGGCTGTGTCATCTTTTGATAATTCGCCAACCTTGAATCTCTTCCCCTGCTCCTAACTATCCGTTGGGAACAATTCATTCACTTTCAAATTTTTGGTGACTAGGGATGCCCTTTTAGGCATCCCCGTCCCAACCATTGAATAGAATCTTAATTACAATTCTCGATGTAAGAGAATGTTTTATCTCGATCCCTTTTAAGGGATTTCTTTTTTATTATTATTATTATTTTCATATTTTTGAATTTGGCCCTTTTCAATACTTAATAAATGAATTTTTCTTGAAATTCTCATTTTATTCATTTCTCTGAGATAACTATCATTATATTACATCTAAATTAAGATGTATCTGTGATGGCCAAAAGTCAATGATGATACCTTAACTACCATTAAAAAATTTGGAATGACTATCACCTCCATCACAATCCTATCAACGATTGGAAATATTCAACATCTAGTTGAATTGGAATATTCAATATCCAATTGGCAATACCCAATATCCAATTTCGGCACCATTAAAACATCCCCATTATTATTATATTTTAATTATATTTTAACAGTTGTCATACACAATATGCAATGTATGAGAATGCTAAATTCGAAAGTGGCACCTCTGTATTACATTATATATTGGACATTATATCACACTTTTCATATTGGATAAATTTATTATTTTCCCTTCAATAGAAAAGAGCTGTAGAAAATTTTAAAACTTTCTTCATTATCCCATTTAGCGTCTTGATATGCACTGCATAGTCTTATATTGATAATGCATTGCAATCAATGTCTCGATATTAATCTAAGTTTCGGATCCTTATTTTACATTTCATGCAAATATCTTTCATGCTTCTAAGATTTGTATATTTTAATATTCACTTTCAATTAAAATCTTGATAACGCATTTTAATCCACCTCTTGGCATGTATAAAAAATTCGTATCTTTTTTTTTTTAAATATTTTATAAACTGAAGATTTGTATCTTAATATTTTAATAAAATTCTTGCCGTGTTCTAAAGATTTGAATCCTGATTCTGGATCTTAATCAACGTTTCGATATGTACCCTGAGATTCGTATCTTTATGCTATGTTTCAACTAATGTCTCCCAAAGTGCAATAAAAATTCAAATTTTGATACTATGATTCAGTTACCGTTTCAATATGTTCAAGAGATTTGTGTATCCTTGCTATGTTTCTATCCATATCTGAAAATGAACTAAAAATTCGTATTTTGATGTTATGTTTCAATCAACGTTTCAATATCTCAATGTGCACTAAAAATTCAAATTTTGATGCTATGGTTCAGTCAAAGTTACTATGTGTTCAAGAAATTAGTGTCTTCGTGTTATGCTTCAATCAATATCTGAAAATGAACTAAACATTCGTATTTCGATGTTATGTTTCATTCAATGCCTCGATGTGTCACAAAATACGTATCTTAATGTCTCGCTGTGCAACAAAGGTTCTTACCTAGATGCTATATTTCAATCAACGCTTCAATGTGCACATAGTTTCATTTCTTCATGTCATACTTCATTCAATATCTCAATGTGCACTAAAAATTCAAATTTTGATGCTATGGTTCAGTCAAAGTTACAATGTGTTCAAGAAATTTGTGTCTTCGTGTTATGCTTCAATCAATATCTGAAAATGAACTAAACATTCGTATTTCGATGTTATGTTTCATTCAATGCCTCGATGTGTCACAAAATACGTATCTTAATGTCTCGCTGTGCAACAAAGGTTCTTACCTAGATGCTATATTTCAATCAACGCTTCAATGTGTACATAGTTTCATTTCTTTATGTCATATTTCATTCAATATCTCGATGTGCACTAAAAATTCAAATTTTGATGCTATGGTTCAGTCAAGGTTTCAATTTGTTCAAGAGATTTGTGTCTTCTTGGTATCTTTCAATCAGTACTTCGTCAAGGGCCGGGATAGCCTGATTGGTAGGGCACTGGGCCCATGTCCAAGAGCTCGTGGGTTCGATCACCACCGGTCGAAGACTCCCCGTGTAAATGGTGACTGATGCACGTTAATTCTGTCGAGTCGTAAAGTCCTCCATGTTCCCATAACAAATCAATACCACTGGGGGTACTGATTCAGGAGTTTCCTTGCTTTTTTATTAGTTCAAAGTTACAAGGCTACGGAGTTGAACATTAGCAGTCGTAAGTCTAAAATTGGGTCGGCTGTTCAACGACGGTTAAAAAATATAAAATACTTCGACATGTCCAAAAAATAAGCATCTTATCGCTATGTTTTATGAGTGTCTTGACGTCTCTATATGCTCCAGATTTGTAACCTATCACTATATGTTTCAAGCTATATCTTTTTTTATAAAATAAAGTTGAATAAGCCAAAATCTGATAAAGAATATTCCAATTTTTTCTTAGCACATACTCATTAGCTTATTGTATCACTTTATCTCCAAAATTAATGTATCAACACAGACAGGGACCCAAATAAAGGATAAAAAAAAACACATTTTATAAATCAGACTTTCTATAGTTGTAATTTTAGCATTAAGTATCATAAAAGTATAATAAAATAATAATTTAAGGAAAAAATTTTAAAATGTAGGTGTTATATAAAGAACCATAACTGTAAAATTGTTACACTTCAAAAACATATCGAATTTCGAATCAAATCTGTATTTTAGCAAATTTCATTACTATGCATCAAAGAAATTCTACCTATGTTCACTTTATTCAGGGCTATTTTTTTAAAAAAAAAAGCTTTTTTTTCTCAGTTGCAAAAGAAAAAAAAATAAACTAAAATTTTTTTATTGCATTCAAATTTTACACTTTCAATTTAAGATTATATCTTAGAACCGAAAAAATCCGACAATTCTATGGAGAGTTGCTTGGATTTTTTTGTCAAACGGATTACTGAATAATTTTTAAAAAAAATTAGATGTTCAAAAACAAATCCTTATGTACAACTCTCTTTTTTACGTGATAAATGCCATCACCAATCACGTGACATTTTTTCAAAACTGCACTGGTTGGAATCTTTCATTATTAAATTTTTCGTCACAATTAATTATGGTAGCTCTCTTTTTGCACCTTCATGTTTTTTTTTTTTCCCAAACAAAATAAAGAAGAAAAAAAACGCAGTTTATTCTGAGCTGTTCATATCTCATGCAAGCAGCACTTCCCTAACTTCTAGCTCTCTACTCCCAATGCAGGGAATGATGGCACAAGAAATGCATCAAAAGAATGACGTCATCAATCATGCGGCTCATCTATCTTGGACAACTGTCGCCAATCTCAGCCGAGCGATTGAGGGGATTATTCTGTTTAGACGACGAAGATCTCCTTTCGTTGGAGAATGATGGTACAACACAGAAAGTGTTAGTGACAAGAACAGAAGAAAACAACCGCGCACCCTTCTACAATCCCTTAACGATTACATGCCTAGATAATACTCCATAATGTTTTAACACATTGAATGTTTTTTTTCTTTCTTCTCTTTCATCTAATTATTTTATGATATCTTTAGCAGAAAAATATTTTCTTTTCTTAACTCTCTGCAAGTTGTCAGACTTATCTTGCTTTAAAAAAAAAAAAAAAAAAAATCCTTAAAATATTTTGTAGGATAATAAAGCTTTTAGAACTTCCAAACTATCATAATCAGTTTCCCAATACGAGCGCGTAATTTCTTATTTTATTTTATAAGCGTCGTTGAACAGCAGATCTAATTGTGGGCTTACGACTACTAATGTTCAACTCCGTAGTCTTGTAAATTCGAAACCAATCCAGATAACAAGGAAGGTCCTAGATCAAGTATTGGGTGATATCTGCTTTGGCGGAGGACTTTTTGAGGGAACTAACCAGCATTTGCGTCACATGGAGAGGGGAACCACGAAAATGGTTTGCCTCGGTTAATCTGACGGCAAGGGGACTCTAACCCGTGATCCTTCGAATGCGTCTGATGAGGAATTCATATCGACCAGCCATCGCTGGGATTCAAACCCGCTTCGCCTTATTTCATTTTATTTTATAACCGTCGTTGAACAGCCGGCCCAAGTTTTTAGGTTTACGGCTACTAATGTTCAACTCCATAGCCTTGTAATTTTGAATCCAACCCAAAAGACCAGGGAACTCCTGGATCAAGTATTGGGAGAAATTTGCTTTCGTGGAGGACTTTTTTAAGGAACTATTCCGCATTTGCTTTACATAGAGAGGAAGACCACGGTTAGCCTGATTGCAAAGAGACTCTAACTCATGATCTGTCTACCACTGATGATATTTCACGTTAGCACTGTGGTCGGTTCAAGTCGGATGCGGAATTCGTATTGACCTGCCATCGCAGGGATTCGAACGCGGTTCACCTCATTGGAAGGATCCTCCTTTTTTTGGGAGGGCGGGGTCAAAAATTTACCCAAAATTTATATCCCATATACACTTGTCTATACATCTACATTAGATTTTTAATTCTTTTATTCCCTTTTAACGAATTATTTTAAGATATCTTTCACACAAAAATGTTCTCACCTCTCCTCAAAATGTCAGATTACTCTTTCTTTTTTTTAAAAGTCCCTTTTAAAAGTTTTAAAGATAATACTCTTTTAAAACTTTCAAAATCCATGCTATCGGTAGAGCTTTCGAAATCTGAACTTGAGCGAGTCTTTTCCTTTAGATTAAGATACGGAACTTTTCGAAGAACTTGATCACAGATTAGTCTTTTAACACATCGAACTTTTTTAGTTGAGACAATTAATTTCATGCATAACATACTATAATATGAATAAAAGTTTCGAAAATATAAATACTTAAAATCTGGTTATTTAAATTTGCTCCATTTGAGAAACAAATATTTGTGATCGGTATTTATTTAGTATAAAAATGAATACAAGAAAATCGCCGAGAGGTGGTTCTCTATTTAAAATGCTATATCTTTATTATTGTTGCGGTTATCTATATTTCAAACACAGGATCTGAAGTGCGTATTGCCATGGTTTAAATTTTTCCATTGTTCAAATTTTGTTCTATTGTGCATCCTAGAGGAAATAATTATGCTAATTTTTAATTTATTAATGCCCGAGTGCATGATCCTTGTTGTTCAAATTTCAGGAAATTTTATCTTTCACACCCCTCTGTATTTAATATTAACATCCTTATGCAAAAGAATAGAATATTGATTGAATGGAACATCAAATAAAACAAAAATATTTAAATACAATGAGCATTTTGCGAATGTCATAAAAAGAGTCATTGCTCTTCGTTATAATTCTATGACATCATTGCATTTGCTGGGCACTGCATTTAATTAAATTAAAATTTTCCCTCTTTTTTAAGATAGCCTTTTACCTTGTAGTATTGACTACATTTTGAGAAATGCTTCAAAAATGTCTGGCACTAATAATATTGAATTTTTTTAAATTGTTTAAAATTATCAGTATATTAACGAGTGGCCACTGCTGAAAATGTCCTAATTTTGCCTTATAACATTACTCTGCGTTAAACTCTAGTGCAAAATGGATCAAACTAATTGCAATTCTACCCTATTTACATCCCAAATAACAACTTCCATTTTTGTTATTACACAAAACTCTTGATATAAAATTAAGTGCGGAAATAAAAGCATCTCTAGTTGCAGGAAAATAAATTTTAACAAGAAGGCGTTGTTGTTTTTTTATCACAAGGGGGAGAAAGAAGGAAAAAAAAAACAAGCAGAAAGCCTTATTCCATTTAACATAATGAGTAAAGGTGGAAATAGTACAAGTTGTTGACTGAAAGAGTAAGTGCTTTTCGCCTTAAATGCACAACGTTTTGATATATCTGGAAGATTTATATCAAAATTTTATCGCCTGTCTCAGAAAGGAACTGAAGTGAAACCATTAACGGATTTTATGCAGTAAAAGTGCTGAACCTCCATCTTTAAGAGAACAAGCAGTCAACTTAAATTTTAGCTGAGATAAATAAAATGCTCTCGATCGATTTTCGCCTCTAGGATTCGTTAAAGACTCTCTTCCTATAAGGAGAGGTTATTGAATCTTCCCTTTAGTGATTTCCAACAAGGCTTCAAGACCAAAATTTAAGTGATTTCGAAGCATTATTTCTAGATATCAGTCTCTAACATTAATTAAAAACCGTAATGGTGGTTTTTTTTTTTTTTTTTTTTTTTTTTTCATTATGTCTGTCCTTGCTCATGCAATTATAGAACAAACAATTATTCTATGATTGCGACGCATATTGAATGCAATTGTGTATATTACTCCTAGCATTATTTTTAAATACAAGCCTCAACATTAATTAAAAAGTAAAATGGATGGTAATAAGTTTATTAATTCTGAACCTGTTGATGTTGTTTAACGGACAAGCAATTATTCCATGATTGAGATGGAAGTCGAATGTTTTTAATATTGTTTATATTAATTCTAGCATTATTATTAGGTATCAGTCTCTAGCATTAACTAAACACCAAAATGGGAGGAAAGAAACTGTTATTGTAATTGTGTGTTCTTATTAAAAGAAACTGTTATGGACTTATTCGAGTAGTTAAAGAACAAGCCATTAATCCATGATTTTGATAGATATCCAATGTGGATATCTATACTTGCCGTGGAATTCAAAGACAATTATTTATATAATTTCTTGCATTATTTCTAGATATCAGCCTCTAACATTAATTAAAAACCGTAATGGTGGTTTTTTTTCATTATGTCTGTCCTTGCTCATGTAATTATAGAACAAACAATTATTCTATGATTGCGACGCATATTTTTAAATACAAGCCTCAACATTAATTAAAAACTGAAATGTATGGAAAGAAGTTTATTGTTCACTAATTCTAGACTTGTTGATGCTTTTTTTACGGACAAGCAGTTATTCTATGATTGAGATAGATGTCGAATATTATTAACATTTATATTAATTCTAGCATTATTTTTAGATATCAGTCTCTAGTATTAACTAAACACCAAAATGGGAGGAAAAAAACTGTTATTGTAATCGTGTGTTCTTGTTGAAAGAAACTGTTCTGGACTTGTTCGGGTAGTTAAAGAACAAGCTATTAATCTCTGATTCTGTTAGATATCCAAAGTGGATATCTATGATTGCCGTGGATACAACTATTTATATTATTTCTTGTATTATTTCTAGATATCGTTAATAAAAATCCGCAATGGTGGAGAGAAGGTTTTTTTTCATTGTGTCTGTCTTTGCTCAAGTAATTATAGAACAAGCAATTATTGTATGATTGTGACGCACATTGAATGCAAATGTTTATATTATTCCTAGCGTTATTTTTAAATACAAACCTCAACATTAATTAAAAACTAAAATGAATGGAAATCAGTTTATTGTTTATTAATTCTGAACTTGTTGATGTTGTTTAACGGATGAGCAATTATTCCATGATTGAGATGGTCGTCGAATATTATTAATATCCGACGACCATCGGAGGAAAGAAATTAATAGATTTTTTAAGTCTCTGGACTTGTTCAAGTAGCTAAAGAACAAGCTATTAATCCATGTTGCTGATAGATATCCAATGTGGATATCTATAATTGTCGTGGATTTCAAAGACAACTCTTTATATTATTTATTTGATTATATTCCTAGATATCAGTCTCGAATATTTGTCAAAAGCCGTAATGGTAGGAATATGGTACTTTTTATTATGATAGACCAGGCTTATGTCAGGGCTAAAGAGAATAGAAGGGCTGGTTCACTCCTTTGAAGAAACTCTCGCCGTGCCAATCCTCCGATTTTCTCTAGTGACGTCACTTAGGCGCAAAGCTCGCACTTTTACTTCAAGAACAGAGCGTTCGGCCTCACTAGCACCAACTAATATTGGAGCATTTCTTTTTGTGACATATTCTAAGACATTTGTTATTTTTTACAATGACTTTTCTCAGTTTTTGCAGTGAATTTACAAAAATTTAATACTATTAACGAAATGCCAGTTTGCGCGATTGCAACTTGCAAAAATTCTGATAGAAAAACAAAAGAAAAATATATAATTTTCCGCGTGTTCTCTAAAGTAAATGAACAACTATGTAAAGAATCGATTCCGAGATGACACAGTTAATATAAAACAGCAATACGTTTTTTCTATCGTTAAGAACTTTTATAAAAATTCATTACCTAAATAGAAACCGCCTCGTTACTTCAAAAAGAAAGGCAGGTGAAAAATATTGATAAAGTCTAAGAAAATTAAAACGTAATAAAAAGTATAAATAAAATATATAGTGTATAGTTGAAATTCTCCTAATTTCAAAACATATTTTTTAATGTAGTTATTCTAAATATTTATGATTTTTTTAAAAATTATATTCTCTTAAATTTAAATATCTATAAATTATATCATCTTAAATTTAAATATCTATAAACAATTGTAAAATTTCTAATGTCATTATGAACCTAAATTATTATTTTGTTTCAGTAATTATCATTTAAGATTGATGTTTCCTAATGATTAAGTATGAACAAATTGCTATTAACGGCATATTTTAAAATCAGAGATTCTAAATTTAACTCAACTTATTGTTATAAAAGAATATGTAGATAAAAAAAGTGTCGATATATGCTTTCATTTTTCGTAATAATTAAAGTTAAAACTGAACTTTTTAAAATAATGTGTTAATTACGTAAAGTTTGAAAGCTAACAACCAGAATAAGTCTAACTTATTTTTACAAAGAGAAAGATGCAAAGTTATCATAATATCTTTGCTGGCGATCACCGAGATTTGTGGACACAGTGACGTCATGAGGAGGGAAATCGTAGCTTCAGCTCTAAGAGCGAAGTGAACTAGCCCTTCTATTCTCTTTAGCCCTGGGCTTATGTAGTCCAAAACAAGATTGTATTCTATTATTCTAGTTTTTTTTAATGCAATTATTTATACTTCTTGCATTATTTCTGGATATCAGTCTCTAATATTTGTTTAAAACCGTAATGGAAGGAAAAGAGTATTTTTCCCTATATAAATGTAGTCCAAAGCAAGAAATTATTCTATTATTGTAATGGATTTTTAATGCAATTATTTATGTTATTCCTTGCATTATTTATAGATATCTGTCTAAAATTTGTTGAAAACCGAAATGGAGGAGAGAAGTTTTCTTTTCTCTCATTTTGTCTCTATCTGCTTCTGTTGTTAAAGAACAAATGGCGATTCCAAATAATCGCAGTCATGTCGATGTCAATCGCAGATGTTCAAATATTTCTGGCATTATTTCTAGAAATCAGCCTCTAGCAATAATTAAAAAGCATTATGGGAAGAAAGAAGTATTTTTCATTACATCTGACCTTGCTTATGTAGTTAACACGTTGAGTGCTGCCATGTCAATCATCCTTGACTGACACTGAACTTACCGTTTAGACAGCATCAATCACCGGTGACTGACAGCGTAAAATATGATTTTTAAAAAAAGCTAAAAAAAAATTAACAGTTTTAAACTATTACTGAAAACTCATATTTAATTCAATTTTTACTTAATTTTCAGTTATTTCAATCTATTAATAGGGCGCTTTGCATTGCTATATCACTATATACAAGCACTCCCAAGCAGCGTGCGAGGCCTTTCTTAAAAATAAGCACATTAAAAACGATGCCGAAAAACCACCTTCTATAGAATCGTTTGCGCAAAAAAATAATTAAATTCTTCTCACTTCTAAAAAAAGTTACCTTGTTTGTCTTATTCTATTAAACGAAAAGATCAATATTCGAAAACAAATCCGAAAAATTGCCATAAATGGAATCGTTGACACTCAAAATTATATTATTTTTCTCATTTATAAAAAAGGTATTATAGCAAGTCTTATATTATTGAACAAATTAAAAACTAGAAATTAGAAAACTATTTCGAAAAGTCACTACAACGAAAGTCTGTACAAACGAAATTAACTTCCTGTTTTTCCTTTAGAATAAATACTGGAGAAAAATTTTTAAAAACACCTCTTAATTGTTAACATTATTTAAATAATAATATTTTAATAACATAATACATAATTTTCCTCATTAAGTTAACTTTTTTGAATGAAATAAAGTGACAATGAGACAAATCCCGGAATACAAAATAGTGCAGTAATAGATTGGTAAAAAACTTAATACTGTTCGAAATTTCAGGATTTATTTTAAAGTGCTTCTTATTAACAAAAAAAGTTAGAATTTGAGAGTTTTCTTAATTTACATCACTTTTAAAAAGGTAGAGTGCAGTTATACTTTTACGTGTGGGGATACAAAATCCTTGAAAAGAATATTTGTCACATCTTTTCTAAGCAAAAAATTAAATATTTAGCGAGCTCTCATAATTTTTGCTTTCTTTAACAGTTATTCATGAGAAAATTGCAGACGATATAATCTGAAATATTTATGCATGAGGCTACTTTTTTTTTACATAACGTAAAATTTTGTGAATAGAGGATGCTCTCGGGAATAATTTTCATGAATCTAGAACTAAAAACGGAACTGCCTCGTTTACGAACCATTGTTTTGGATATTAGCCTTTTTCTCATTAAAGAAGTGAGGACAGCAGTGAAACACAAGGCAGCACCGAAATATCGATAAGACCTCGTCATTGTTTACAATAACTCGAGCTTCGCCAAGCCCAAACAATAACATGAAGGCGTCAAGGTGCTGCCAAAACAAAAAAGAGAAATTTTTAACTTAATGTAAAATGGTTCGTAAAGGAAAATAAGCATTGTAACTGTTCTTTGTATAAAAAAAAATTCTCCCTTAGAAATTTCTTTTATAAATTAAAATAGAGAACATTAAGAGATTAAGGACTTTTTTCATTGAAATAATTAATTTTTTCGTTCTTTTTTTAATTATTATTTAGCTTGGCTAGTGTTTGAACTAATGTATAATACTGAGATCATATTTCTCTGTACGCCCAAAAGAAAATACCTCAAAAAAGTGATTTTTTTTTCATTATTCGATATTATATACATTTAGAAAAACTTTGCTGGATGTATAGAACTAAAACGACGTCCAAAACTATATAACTAAACTCCATTGACGTGGATTCCGAAACCGTTAGGATAATGAACTGACAAGATCTAGAAAAAATACCGAAAGAACTGCGTGAAGAAATGTTCTGGAGAAGGCCAAAACTCACCCCGTTTCCAGTGATGATGAGGTTGCTAAGATTTATATAAATGAAGAATATACAGCGTATATGTCATCGGCTTTGTGAGGTTGGTTGGTACCACCGGCGAAATCTTGTGTATAGGCCACCTCCTATTATTCTGAGGTTATTGAAAGCAAGTGCAACATTTTACTTACATACACTTTTTTTTTACTACACTTAATTAAATTTGAAAGCTTTAAGTTATATCTGGTTCGCCAGCATATCCCCTTTCTAGAATTGCGTCAAAGATGGCTCTGAGGATGTTTCTTTCGAAGGTGTCTAGTGTCTACTGTATATCTGAATTCAGGGTCCAAGGTTCGCTTCCATAAAGCAGCACGGGAAGTGTGAGTGTCTTATAGAGTTCTAACTTTATTTTCGGCTGAGAAGATTCGATCTTAGCTGTCTCCTCATTCCAAAAAAAAACACTTATTATCCATTTTGACTCAATTGTTTATTTCTGCTCTAAGTTTGTTGGTAGTTGTCTTCAAATAGTCTGCCATAGTAGATATACTGGGATATCTCATTCTTACTAAAATTTTAAATTACGTTTATTCAGAAAATAAAAAAAAACCGTTATAAATAATCACGAGCTCAAATTCAACTTCGCCAATTTTCAGCCAATTTACTTGAAATTTCCACAAATTGCATATTACTCTCATCAAGTTTCATTGGAGCTTAAAAATTTTAAATCTTTTTTATTGATTTTGAGTACCGTAAAATCGAGGGACTTTGTAGCGAAGGAAATGATTTCGGGCTGCACGCATCAAGTTTGAAGTTAAATGGCATCAAAAGGTAGCTAGAATAAAGATTCTAGATTTCTCTAGAGCAACATTAAATTACGAAATAGTCGTCTTTATGGCACTATTATCGACACGTTAAGTTGATACTTAGATTTCTAGAATAACGGACGTAACATATTTACAAATAGTAACCCCATTTTATATTTTTGTTATGATACGCCATGATAACCAAAAATATTACCCTTTATTTCGGTTAGTTATGTGCCAGTCAATTGTGACGGTAATTGTCATGACTCAAGACAATCGGATGTGGATAATTATTCTCACGTTAATAAGCCACATTAGATTTTTGTCATGAAAAGGTTACGATAAATGAAAAAAATAATGCTATACACTGTTAAAAATTCCGAGCCTCGTTGCACCAAAAATTAGTATTCATTTGCTGGTTACATAAAATAGCTCCATTTTACTAGCTCCAAATATCAATAGAAGATTGCACCAAAAGTACGTGTTTTTGTGGAAACAAAACACCTATTTTAATTCTTTCTTTCTTACATAAAAGTAGAGGAAGGTTGCACCATAATTTGGTATTTTTAAAGCGCTCAAATGCAGGCCAAGGTATTTACCGTAACAAAACTATTTACTTTAAGAAGTTATTTTATGACATACCTCTAACCATTTTATACCTCTGTGGTGAACCGTGCTTCTCGCCAGATGGCGATACAAGAAACTTTCCTTGTGTATCATTCCTTTCACCAGATGGCGATAGAAGAAACTTTCCTTGTGTATCATTCCTTTCACCAGATGGCGATAGAAAAAACTTACAAACTTTTTGTAATTCTGCAACTGGCAACACAAGACTGAACTCTTATCATAACTTGCAACCGCTGGCTAGTCAACCATTCGTATTTATTTTCCCGTCCAGTGTGGACGTACTCTTCAATATTCCTCAGCTGCTTTTCACTAATTCGCCAATGTCGGACTTACCCTACTCGACTATCTTTAATAATTTTATTTTATTCTAGAATCATGTTACCTTTTTTTTAACTAACTTAATCTTTACTTTATTTTTTATAATAAACTGTGGTGTCAAATTTAAATGTTAACTTTCTTTCTTGTTTAATAATTGAGTTAGCTTAACACCACACCTCCAACCAAATTTAAAAAGGGAACATAAAAGAAATGAACTTTAATTCATGCAAGTAAACCACTTACCTACCTAAATAAGTAAAAACTATAAACAGCATGCATTAGTCGTCCCGATACAGAGAGACGAAGTAGTAAAGAAAACATGGCGACGTAAACAAATATAGTTTAGTTTACAGTTACAGGTTCAGACCCAATTGTCAAGTCCAAAGCCTGTCTTTTATGCAGTAAAAGATGGGATAATAATTTATTCAAATTTAATTCCAATAAATTACATTATAGTTAAAAGGTTACATAGAAATAAAAAATTATATCTCGCCAAAGATTGCGAGGGGGGAAAATGTTTAACCGATGAACAACATCTCGTGAATCAAACTTGTGCGTGATTGTTTATCTCCTAACCAACTACAGTTCACTTCAGTTCAAAGTTCGGTTAGTAGAAGTTGAAGTACTATAGCCTTATTTCGCAACTGCGTCAGGGGGCAGTTACTGTTTGGGAGTTTTGACTCAGTAGTGAGGATACTGCAGTACCCCCTCCTAGTGTAACGTTACCTGAAACGTGCAGGGAAACGTACTTTACGTCCCGAACGTGTATGTTTAGCCTTGTCTTCTGAATGTTCAGCATTAGTTGTTGTTGGCTCAGCAACCTCCGGAGTTGGGCTAGAATGGTTGGCCACTGGTTCTTGAATGTTCAAGATGTAGGCTGGCTTTAGCCGGTCTATGGTCACAAACTTGGATTTTTTGCCTACTTGAACCTTGTATACTTTGTCAGTTCTTTCCAGTACCTCGAAAGGTCCATCGTAAGCTGGCTTAAGTGGCGGTTGAACAGCATCGTGTCGGATGAAAACTTATTTGCACGATTTGAGGTCGGTCGAGATGAATGTTCTACCGTTGGTGTCATGATTCCTGGTTGGTGAAGGGGACAATTTTGCCATAGTTTCCTTCAGACGCTGCACAAATTCACTGGCATTGAAATCCTTTGGTGTTGGCATTAGAAATTCTCCCGGAAACTTCAAGGCAGTTCCGTAAACCAGTTCAGCTGTTGTAGCCTTTATGGATTCCCGGAATGCAGAACGCATTCCCAATAATACTGCGGGTAAGACCTCTGTCCAACGATCAGTTAGATGAACTTTTAATGAGGCTTTTAATGTACGGTGCCAATTTTCAATCAAGCCATTAGAAATGGGGTAATATGCCGTCGTATGGATGTGTTTAATGCCTAATAATAATGTCATTAATGATTTAAATAGTTGACATTCAAATTGTTTACCCTGATCTGTTGTCACTATATTTTAGGAATGCCGAATCGGGCGATCCAACTTTCGTATAAAGTACTAGCTACTGTTTCGACCGAAATGTCTAATATTGGACGAGCCTCAACCCAACGAGTGAAGCGGTCGATCATTGTCAAACAATACGAATAACCGCGGGAAGGTGGAAGGGGTCCTACAATATCTATATGTATATGCTCGAATCTTTTGTCTGGGACTTTTATAGTCTGAACTGGGCTGTTTGTATGGCGATATATCTTAGCTTTCTGACACGGTATACACGATCGTGTCCACTTTGTGATATCTTTTTTTATGTCTAGCCATACGAATCGCGATGTGAAAAGTTTCACCGTGGCTTTTATGCCTGGGTGAGCGAGATTATGTAATGCGTCAAAAATGCTTTTTCTAAATTCGAGCGGAAGGTAAGGACGAACGTTTTGGGTAGAAGTATCGCAAAAGAGTTGGACATTAGTTCCTGGTACTATCATTTTTTGAAATTTCAAACCCGTGTTTGATTTCACGAGGTCCTGTAATTCGGAATCCGTACTTTGGGCATGTGTTACGGCTGCATAATCTAAAATCTCAAAAAGTTCTAAAGCATCTAACCTCGACAGCATATCGGCTGGTATATTTTCGGAACCTTTAACAAACCGAATACCAGTACTGAATTGACCGATATAGCCCAAATGTCGTAATTGCCTTGGGGAACACTTATCCGATTTTTGGAGAAAGGCGTATGTGAGTGGCCTATGATCCGTGAAAATCGTGAACTGAGGTCCTTCAAGCATATGTCTAAAATGACGAATGACTGCGTAAATCGCATAAAGTTCGCGATCAAAAGTCGATAATTTTTGCTCTGCCGGTGATAATTTTGACGAGAAAAATGCCAAAGGTGTGATATCTTGTTCATTGTTAGTGTTCGTAATTTGATTAAGTGAAGCTCCTACAGCTGTGTCGCTAGCGTCCGTGAAAAGCGTTAAATGAGCTTCCGGGTCAGGATGAGCCAAAATGGTGGCCTCTGCTATCTGCTTTTTACATGCCTCAAATGCTAACGTTTGAGATTCGTTCCACTCGAGATGATTTCTTTCCTTACTTTTCTTGCCTTTAAGCATATCGTTAAGAGGGGCTTGAATATGGGCAGCATTTTTAATGTTTCGACGATAATAATTTCATAACCCCAGGAAACGTTGTAACTCCTTCGTGGTTTGGGGCAATTTACATTTTAATATTGGCTCAACGCGTTCTGGTTGTGGCTTAATTCCCTCTTTATTAACTAAATAATCTAAAAAGGATAGTTCTGGGACCCCCAAGACGCACTTTTTTTAATTAATTCGAATACCATTGTCGTCTAGCCTTTTCAGAACCATTTCAATATGTTTTTTGTGTTCATTCTCTGTACCGCTTGCTATAAGGATATCATCCAAATAACCAAAAACAAAATCAAAACCTTGCAAAACTTCATTAATGAATCTCTGGAATGTTTGCGCCGTATTGGACAATCCAAATGGCGTGAATAAAAACTCGTATAAACCGAATGGGGTTGTTATTGCAGTTTTGGGAATATCGTCTGGGTGTACTGGTATCTGGTGATATGCGCGAACTAAATCTACTTTCGAAAAAATAACTTTACCGTGTAATTGGCTGGAAAAGTCTTGTAAATGGGGCAAATGATATCTATCCGGAATTGTGATCCGGTTTAATGCTCTGTAATCTCCAGTCGGTCGGAAATCATTTCCGTTGTCTTTAGGCACTAGGTGAAAAGGACTAGACCAATTTGATGTACTAGGGCGGCATATACCATGTTCTAACATATATTCGAATTCGCGTTTGGCTGCCGTTAATTTCGCGGGGTGTAATCTACGCGGTCGCGCAAAAACCGGTTGTCCGCGAGTTAAGATTCTGTGAACGGTATTATGTTTTACCACTCTGATTTTAGGATAGGGGCGTATCACCTCACTGTATTTGTTCAAAATATCCCGATAAGCAGCGTCATTTGCAATTAGAGTTACTTGAGGTGTGTCATCCGCGGACTTAGTGCCCGTACTGAGAAGATTGGTTAACGGATCTTTAAGACAACCATGTTTAAGGTCTATCAACAAACCGTAATGTCGCAAGAAATCTGCCCCGATAATAGGCTTACTTATGTCAGCAAGTATAAATGACCACTGAAATTTACGACGTAAATTTAAACTTAGTGTTACCCTTTTTACGCCATATGTTTTGATTGTTGTACCATTCGCCGAATATAACGTTATATTATTTTCGCTGCTAATTTTAAAATTGTGTCGCTTGTACGGTAAAACACAAACATCGCTACCGCTATGCACTAAATATGTTAATTTTGAAATAGGGTTAGATACAAAAAGGTGACTTTTATTATCGGGTTTGAAATCACATTGCGCCAGAGCATGTGATTTCTTCTCTAGTTTTCCTGTTTTCTAAACTTGCAAGGGGACTTACAGCGTTTCGCTGCATCTCCAAATTTAAAATGATACCAGCACTGATCATACTTTTTGGGTGTTTGTGAGCGATTACGCTGGCGAAAAGAATTTTTGCGTTCGCGATTTCGGGAAAGGCGTTCAACTTGTTTAGTAAGTTCCGCTATTTGTGTTCGCAATTCACTCATTTCAGAAGATGGATTTGAGCAACGTACTGCATCAACATTACCGCCCGCGGTTTCATGAATTTTGTTGGCCATTACTGCGAGCTTTTCCGTATTATCGTCAGAGACTGAAAGAATCGCCTGTACTTGATTTGGTAAGCGCTGTAGCCAAAGAGTTTTAAGCACATCATCGCTAAGAATTTTGACAGCCAATTGCTTCATCTTTCGCAATAAATGGGAAGGTTTGTCGTCACTCAGGGTTAGTTCTGATAATACAGCTTTAATTCTTCTCTGCTCCGAATCAGAAAATTCGCTTATTAACCGCGATTTAAGAGTAGAATATTTTTCCGTGGCTGGCGGCGACAGCACGATATCGCTAACATAACTCAAGATGTCGGAGGCAAGGGCCGATACTACGCAATAAAACTTTGTATCATCTTGGGTAATTCCGGATACAACGAACTGCGCTTCAATATTGGCGAACCAAAGTATGGCGTGCTTATCCCAAAAGGGAGGTAATTTTAACCCTACTCTGCTAACCTGCGTTTGCTGAGTATCGTCGTTCGGCATGTTAATAAAGCTCAAATAACTGATAAGAAAAATGGACAGATATAAGGTCCTACCTTGTATTGAAGAGGCTTTGACGATGCAGTTTATCCAATCATCAGCTGGAGAACATCTGGCATGCGAAATTATCCATTCGTGGAGAAACAACGTGAGTAGTGCACCAAATGAAGGTATATTTAGTTGCTATAACACCGTCGCAGTCCATTGAAAGTCTTTAAACGTTGAAGATTTGAAGTAAAGCGAGGATGTAACAAGATCCTCTGTCGCTACTGCATGCTTTAAAAAAATTTCACAAGGGTCACCACTACAGGTTCAGACCCAATTGTCAAGTCCAAAGCCTGTCTTTTGTGCAGTAAAAGATGGGATAATAATTGATTCAAATTTAATTCCAATAAATTACATTATAGTTAAAAGGTTACATAGAAATAAAAAATTATATCTCGCCAAAGATTGCGAGTGGGGAAAATGTTTAACCGTTGAACAACATCTCGTGAATCAAACTTGTGCGTGATTGTTTATCTCCTAACCAACTACAGTTCACTTCAGTTCAAAGTTCGGTTAGTAGAAGTTGAAGTATTATAGTCTTATTTCGCAACTGCGTCAGGGGGCAGTTACTGTTTGGGTGTTTTGACTCAGTAGTGAGGATACTGCACAGTAACCGTCAAAGTTTGATATCTTTTACCAAACTTTGATGCAGTCAGTTGCATCATGGAAGTATTTCTCGATCATACTTCACAATTGATGGTGCAACTGAAATAAAATGATCTTTCATTTAACTAAGCTTTGGGATAATAAGAAACTTTGCACCAAATACCGGTTAAAGATTTACCAAGGTTTTTTTTTTTTTTTTGGTTTTTTTTTGCAGTGTAATGATGAAGCACAGAAACTTATAAAGTGTGCTACGTTGTTATTTATTATTGCAGAAAACTGTGCCCATGAAGTGTGCTTGCAATTATCGAGTAGAGTTGAGAGGCACCAGTTCCTTGGCTAAAGTAGGGCAATATATTTTAGATAATGCCTGACCACCTGGTGTTATAAAAGCAGACATCATTTCGAAATAAAATTTCCGATAATTTATTCAATGCTGATTTAAAAGCTTAATATAAATTATAACAATAAAATTAATAATAATAATTTTATAATACATAGTAATATGATTAATAATAATAAAATAAATTGTAAGTAAAAACAATGAGATAAATTATTCATAATCGTAATAATAAATTTTGTTGTTCATTGAACTTGAGGAAGACAAAAACAATGAGCGACAAATAAGGTTTTATTAAAACATAAACTGGAAAGTAAACGTCATGCATAGATAGTAAAATGTGGAAAATATTACGCGCACTCAGTGCTTCCTAAGCACATGAAAATGGAAATAATACAGCCCTCTCAGACGCTCAGTTGTTATATAGTTGATTCCCCCATCGGAAAATCGCAGCTTACATGACGTAATATGTGCCATTTACTGAAGAGGGAAGAAATATAAAGTTGATCGCACATCTAGAAAAATTTAATGATAAAATTGTTTGACCAAATATTTAACCAAAAATTATTTTATGAAATGGTCTCACATACTTTGAATTATAGCTTTACTTTCTTCAGAGAATAATTATCAAATGTTGCTTTTTTTGTGAAAACGTTGTTAAATTTTACACGTCACACGAGTATATTGGAAATTACGTGTGTGCCAATTTATAGCCTAAAATCTGCAGTCATTGAGCACGCTGTTTAAGAATCATTCTATAGAATGGTGACATAAACTTTGGATTTTAGCTACTGTAATATTGTTAGGAAATGATAATTGAATGTCAAGTTTTTCTTCTTTTTTATGAAAACTTGGTTAAATCTTTATGCGTCACATATTAGAAAATAACATTACAAATTGATAAAGTTAAGAAGATATTAAAGTCCTTCTAATAAAATTGAACACTAGTCAATAGAATTACTAGTTCAGAAGTTGTAAAAGTTTTTACGGATAAAAAATACTATTTACTACAAGTTTTTAATTAAACTTTTGCCTTTTCTTCCTCCTGATGATATGTGCTGTGGGCAAAAAAAAAAAAAAAAACAATAAAAATTTTAAAAAATTGGACCACCCTTAGTAATTTTTGTTTTAATGATCTGATCTTCACGTTCTAGGACTCAATCTTAATGATTTGAGGGTGACCTTAAATATGCTAATTAATAAAGGCAGACTATATTTTAAGTTATGAAATCAGTCACAAAAACATACTAATACACGTTTGAATAAACAAACGTTTTTGTCGACGGATTCAGATTTATAGGGTATAGGGGGTAGCCTCAATCTGAAAATTATGATCTCAATAATTTGATCAGGAGAGTGCTCTAAAGTTTGGCACACTTTTATGTTATTTTCACTTTTGCGTATTTCGTTATATGTCGAGAACTTTTTATTAGAATTTAAAAAATTTTGCACATAATTATAGAATATATTTATCCAAAGATAATTTCGTACAAAAAATAACTTTCATTGAATATTTATTAGTTTTCATTGTTTTATTTAATAATAGTCGAAAACAAATTGATTGTAAAGTATACAATTATTTGCATAATTTTAAAGAATATAATTTTACATGGCAAATACAAAATTTGAGCAACATTTGTCTAATAGTTACTAAAAAATTGAATTTTAAAGAAATCAGATATTCAAAATTCGATTTCTTAGAAAACTATTCAACCGATTTTGCTCAAATTTTGTATTTTGCCATGTAAAATTATATTCTTTTTTAAATTAAACAAAAAATTGCATACCTTACAATTCAAAAACTTTTTGACTATTATTAAATAAGATAATAAATATTTACTAAAATTTATTTTTTGCATGGAATTATCTTTAGGCAAAAGAGTTTTATAATTGTGTGCAGAAATTTTTCAATGCGCTTGAAAAATTTCCCAGATATAGTGAAATACCCCCCCAAAAAATTACATTATCATTAAGGGGTCTAAACTTTGGACCCCTCTCCTAACCTGCTACTCCCTATATTTTGAGCCCCAGAAATCCGAATCCGTCGAAAAATCGATATGTTTATTCAGAGAAAGTACATTTTTGTGTCTGATTTCGTACATTGAAATATCCTCTGCACTAATTGATTAGCATATTTGAGATCATTCCCTCGAACCATTAAGACTGAGTCCTAGAACGTGAAGATTTGATCATTAAATCAAAAATTATTAACGGTTTTTTTTTTTTTTTTTTGCACAGTGTACAAAAGCAGTATTGTTTCTTGTGTATGGTGTTGATGTTTTATACACCACATACCATATAATCGTATGAAACCAACAACGTGTGGATGGAATAAACAGTTAAGGGGAAATAAATTGTGAACAAGTACACGTAAAAATTTACACTTAATGCATCTAACACTTAAGTTCTAACTGTTCACTTTATACTAACACTTTTGTTTACACTTTTTATATCTTGAACTTTCTAAAAACTTATGCTTATCGTCAAGTATTTGGTCTTACTTGAACCACGAAAACTTTAAATTTTGAACAGATACAAGGTTTAACGTAATGACCTCCCCTAATATATACAGGGAGCTTCAGCACAACAGTTACTAACTTGGAAGAAAGTTAGGGCAAATCATAAAGATTTTGAAATGCACAGTAACACATAGCCACCAAATCATAAAACTACGACAAAATATAGTTGTTTAAGAGCTTATTTTATGCAGCGCTTTAGACAATTAATAAAAAAACTTTAAATGAAACAACTTATACAAAGATACTAGTTTAAAAGCGCTCGGAAGTTCGTAAAAGAGAAATGCTCCAAGAAGTGTAGATTTCTCTGCAATTTTCAATCCTTATGACTTGCACAATCATCTCTTCAAGTTAATAAACGCTGTGCTGAATCACGCTGTATTTTTAGAGCACTCACATCTGAGCTTTTAGAACTTGAAGAAGACTGTAATTTTATAAAATGAGGTTTAAAAAAGTAGACATATTAGGGTTCGCAAATTAATATTTAAGTGAGGAAGAAAACGAAAAATATTATTGAAATCAAGCATCTCGCAACTAAGGAAGACAGACTTGTTGTCTTTTATGAATTTTATTGAGAAAGGGTAAAGGTAAATTGAACACAATGGTCTTATACCAGTATAGGCGTCATCTGTTGGCGTTGCTTAGAGTTGGCAGGAATATTAGGGTCGGAACAGAACTGAAAATATCAAATACCTGTTTGATTGCATGAAGAAGCAGAAATGAATTCAAGAAAGATTATTAAAAATTTCATCGTGTTTCCTCTGATTGACTTTAATATTGGGCCTTCCTCAATACTGATTCACTAGATTATGGTTTTAAAAAAATTCTTCTCTTTAATAATGAATTGGTGAGCCTAATATGTACACTTCGTTGATTTCAATTTTAACAAGAATTCTAAAATTAAAGGTTGTCTTAACAGGGCTCTTCATTTATTGTCTTTCAACATGTTTTTTTTTTTTTTTTTTTTTATTTTAAAATCGTCGTTGAACAGCCGACCCAATTTTTGGGTTTACGACTACTAATGTTTAATTCCTCAGCCCTGTAATTTTGAATCCAATCAAGAAGACAAGGAAACTCCTGGTTCAAGTATTGGAAAAATTTTGCCTTCGTGGAGAACTTTTTGATGGAACTAACCCGTATTTGCGTTACATGGAGAGGAAGAACCCGAGAGCCTTCCACGGTTAGCCTGCCGGCAAGGGGACTCTAGCCCATGATCCGTCTATAATAAGATGACATACTCTTTGGATTTGACAGTAGCTGTTTTTGGAAATGACATCCGAACATTGAGGACTTTGTTTTCTTGAAGATATTTTCAGTCCCACACTTGCTAAATTTTCTCCTTTTGGGGTGGAAACTAATGTTCCAAATGCTTTCCTAATCAAAGAAAAACCACTTTCTTTTTTCTTTTTTTTTTTTTTCTTTTCCGATGGTGGCAAAAATATCCCTGCAACTAGTGTTTCTTCCACCCACGTTGGATTTCAAACAATACTGGTTAGAGGCCATCCACTCATCCCCTCTTTCTTCTTTAATTGGATACATTCTATCCTCTCAATGGATATGAGAAGATCCATGGATAGTTGGCTGTTTTTGAATTAAGCCTATTTAAGTCGTGATGACGAGGAAAATGGCCCATGGCTATCTTCCGTCTAGCACAGTGTGATGCCACAATTGACATTACATATTTCCTAACTCTTAAAATATCTTTAATTACTTAAACTTATTTTTCTAATCATTATCAATCGAATTATATTTAAATTAAATCATTGAGTCATTCTTTATAAAAACGAACATAAAATATTTTATTCTTTTATTATCGATCCATGTAAAGGCTTTTTATTTCTATACTAATGTAAACTCATTAATTCACTGCCACGCCTAATCAAAAACAAAAATCTATTTATAACTCTTTATTATTAACTTCTTACAGGGGCGGAATAAGCGTACGCGGGGCCCTAGGCCATTCAAATTTTTGGGGCCCTTAGATTAAATTTTTTTCTTGTATATTTTTTATTTATTCAAATATAAAAGTATTTATATATCTTTTCATTTAAGAAAGTATATTTGAAATAAAAATAAATAATATCCTGGACCTCTTAAACAGTAACAATTTCAATATATAAAATTTGATTGAAAGTGACCAGTTTTGAGTTTTTTCTAGAGTATATAAAACAATAAACAAACACTTACCTTTTAGTAAAATATTTTGTATTTATTTATTTCTGAAATAGAATTACGGACACTAAATAATTATAAAACACTAAAAAAATTATGAGACACTTTAGTTAAGGCACTAACTAACTTCTTTTTCATTTATAACGTCTCAATAATGTCAACAACATTTAATTCTTTGCTTCTTGTTTAAACAAGTCTCAGCTAGCTATAGTACCGCTTTAAATTTTTTCGCGCGCAAATCAAAAGGACAAATTTGAACTTAAAAAACATTGATAAATATTATGATACATAAACTATAATAATACTTATAAATAATAACTAAAATAAGTAATAAATAAATATGTAAAAAATTATGTAAAAAAATTATCGTATTTTATTAATATATATTTGAAATTGATTTTTTTTTAAATCATTGTTTTCTTAATTTTTTTAAATTTATTTTCAAAAAGTTTTTTAAGGGGACCCCCAATCATTGGGGGCCCCAGGCCATGGCCCAGTCTGGCCCAATGGGTAATCCGGCACTAACTTCTTACCACAAATATGTTTCAGTTACATGGTTATAATAATTCTCCCAGTTTTGTAGGCGATTCGCGATCTCCAAAATATTTTCAAACCTAATATTGATTGTGCGGGGCTGGTTTTGTTTCGGCTATGTTATAGTTTGATAATTCGCCAATCTTGGGTCTCTTCTCCATGTTGCCGTTAGGAATGAATTCACTCACGTTCAATTTCAAATCTGTGTAAGAGAATATTTTATTTTGATCCCTTTAAAGGATTTTCTCTTCTTTATGATTTGTGTATTTTAAATATGGCCATTTTTAATATACTAAACATGAATATACTGTACAGAACATGAGCAAATTTTTTTTTCTCACGTTTTTATTATAAACGCAAATAAAGAAAATAAAAATAATTATTTTTTTCTGTAATAAAAATAATTAAATTGAACAGCATCGCATATCGAACCCCGGAATCAGCAATATAGCACTTTGAACAATACCATGGACAACGGCCATTTGGCTATCGTAAGAGATTTCTGCGGTTTCGTATAGGCTCCACAGTGGGACCATAATATTCCCCTAATTTGTCTATAATTTTAAGTCTTGGTATGGTATTATGGACAATTAATGTAAGATATCTGGCCGAGAGTTTAAATTTTGATTTAATATTAAGAGGACATATGGGTCATTCTATATGTTCGGAACATGACCAAAATTTTTCTAATTTATTACACTTTGTACAGACACTTAAAAAATAATAAAATAAAATAAACAAATATTTTATTAACATATTGTCAAATAATTTTTTTCACTTTCCGTAATTAAAATTTTTAAATTAGACAGCACCGAAAATCACCCCACGGAATTATCTAATACCTGGATTATCAGTTTAGAGCTTTAAACCATACCACAACTGCTGCTATCTGGCCGTTTTATACAATTCAAGATTCTTAAGTCATTTTAGTGGTTTTCATACGGTGAAAAGTAAAACCATTTTATGCTCCATTATGCAGCTCCTAATTTGTTTATAATTTTGTAGGGTGGTATGCTATTATGGATAATGAATTTAATATATCTGAACAAGTTCTACAATGGACAATTACAGTCAGTTTTTTTTAAAATTTTAATGCATTCAGAATCCCTCAAAACTCCCAGAAAACATTTTATTACTTTTTTTAGGCTATTTTTTTAGTTATTCTTAATCAAAAAACGCTTACTTTCGTTTTCACCTGAAACGGGGAGTCACGTGATTATTCACGAACTGACGTCACATGTGTCCATCTGCCGTTCACTTACAATCGCTGCGCTGTGAAAGCCAATACGTTCTTGCTTTCGTTTGAATTTTCGTAATTAAATCCAACTATTTTAGGTGGTCAATAACTATCTGTATAAAAAATTGCACCCTAATATTGCTTAATAAAAATGTGGGTTTAATATAACGTATTTTTATAAACAGACAGACAGACAGACAGACAGACAGACAGACAGACAGACAGACAGACAGACAGACAGACAGACAGACAGACAGACAGACAGACAGACAGACAGACAGACAGACAGACAGACAGACAGACAGACAGACAGACAGACAGACAGACAGACAGACAGACAGACAGACAGACAGACAGACAGACAGACAGACAGACAGACAGACAGACAGACAGACAGACAGACAGACAGACAGACAGACAGACAGACAGACAGACAGACAGACAGACAGACAGACAGACAGACAGACAGACAGACAGACAGACAGACAGACAGACAGACAGACAGACAGACAGACAGACAGACAGACAGACAGACAGACAGACAGACAGACAGACAGACAGACAGACAGACAGACAGACAGACAGACAGACAGACAGACAGACAGACAGACAGACAGACAGACAGACAGACAGACAGACAGACAGACAGACAGACAGACAGACAGACAGACAGACAGACAGACAGACAGACAGACAGACAGACAGACAGACAGACAGACAGACAGACAGACAGACAGACAGACAGACAGACAGACAGACAGACAGACAGACAGACAGACAGACAGACAGACAGACAGACAGACAGACAGACAGACAGACAGACAGACAGACAGACAGACAGACAGACAGACAGACAGACAGACAGACAGACAGACAGACAGACAGACAGACAGACAGACAGACAGACAGACAGACAGACAGACAGACAGACAGACAGACAGACAGACAGACAGACAGACAGACAGACAGACAGACAGACAGACAGACAGACAGACAGACAGACAGACAGACAGACAGACAGACAGACAGACAGACAGACAGACAGACAGACAGACAGACAGACAGACAGACAGACAGACAGACAGACAGACACGTGTGGGCTGTTGAAAAGATTATATCTTTTTTTTTTTTTTTTAAAGATTTCTATCCTCTTTTTTATCTTCCCCCTCCCAGTTTTTTTTATTTTTATTAATTTTCGTTTTTCATTAGTCTGTAATTTTCCTTTGTTTTATCTTCATTATGAACTTATTTTATGAGTTTTATTTACTTGCAGCTTATGCGCAATAAATGAAACTTATTGATTTTCTTAATTTCTTCGTGTTTTTTTTGTATTTATTTATTATGCTATATATATATATATTATAATGTAGTAAAAATACCTAAATTCAACAACACCGGATATCAATCCACAAGGCTATCAGTTTAGAGCTTTAAACCATACCACAACTGCTGCTATCTGGCCGTTTTATACAATTCAAGATTCTTAAGTCATTTTAGTGGTTTTCATACGGTGAAAAGTAAAACCATTTTATGCTCCATTATGCAGCTCCTAATTTGTTTATAATTTTGTAGGGTGGTGTGCTATTATGGATAATGAATTTAATATATCTGAACAAGTTCTACAATGGACAATTACAGTCAGTTTTTTTTTAAAATTTTAATGCATTCAGAATCCCTCAAAACTCCCAGAAAACATTTTATTACTTTTTTTAGGCTATTTTTTTATTTATTCTTAATCAAAAAACGCTTACTTTCGTTTTCACCTGAAACGGGGAGTCACGTGATTATTCACGAACTGACGTCACATGTGTCCATCTGCCGTTCACTTACAATCGCTGCGCTGTGAAAGCCAATACGTTCTTGCTTTCGTTTGAATTTTCGTAATTAAATCCAACTATTTTAGGTGGTCAATAACTATCTGTATAAAAAATTGCACCCTAATATTGCTTAATAAAAATGTGGGTTTAATATAACGTATTTTTATAATGTTAAATTTCAGTGATATCCACTGAAACAATGTTAATAGTTGACGAAATTTTCTAGCTCTGTATATTTCAGATTTTTTAGTTCAATAAAAAAAGTTTGTGGTATTGCTTATTAAATGATGCGTTATAAATACAAAATAACTTCGCTTTTTCATTTTTTTAACCATATTAATCTTAATTTTAATGTATACTTCAAATTCATTTCGAAGATTTGTTTTCATCTCAAGTGAAAGAAATGTTGGATCAGTTTTTTATGTAGAATAAATAGTTTTAGATTTTAAAATGTAGGAAAGCTCAAGTTATTGATATTTTATAATTATTTATTCTAGCGTGAATTCAAAGCATGCAATTGTCTTCAGCATAGCAATAGCCTTTTAAAAAACTTGTGATTCCAGCAAAACTTTAAATTCATTCTTTCAACAAAAAAATTTAAAGTTAAAAGGAAAAAAAAAATTTTTATATTCCAGTAGATTTTACTAACTTTATTTTAATTGCCTTAATCTATAAGAGTATTTGAAATCAAGAATATGCATTTATTTAGTTCTTTATTACAGAAACAGGAATTCAATTTTATAAATGCATATAAAAATAATTTTTCGCTATAGCAAAGTTCATATTTACTCGAGGAATAAAAATATCAACATTATTGTATATTTTTAATTATTTAATAAATAATGAAGAATGTGCATTAGAATTTCTTCCTATTTTGTATAAGTTAATTTTTTATTATTGTTCTTTAGCTTTAGTGAAACAAAAACTTCTAGCTTAATGATATTCGCTGAAATTCTGTGGATAAATGAGAAATTACGTGAAATTATAAGTATAACTAGATTACTGTGAAGATGATGGTTAGATATATTTCAATGGACTAAATTCTTGAAAATGTTGATACGTTTTCGGCAATACCGAATGCTTAATCTGAGATTTTAATTAAATTAAATTTTTAAAATTAAATATTTTAATTAAAAATGTATAATGTATTAATTTTACTGTTTTAGAAATCTTCATTTCAAGCACTGACAAATAGTTTGCAAAAATAAGGAGAGCAGTGAACTATAGTCAAACTTTGTTAATACTATATTGCAGAAAAAGAAATTAAAATTTATAAATTTAAAAATAATTTCTAACTGTGATGAAATTCCTATTTACGCAAGGAATAATAAATATAGGCGTTAATGTGTATTTAAATATTTAATACATAGTTAAAAAAATGACATAAACTGCATTAGTAAATATTTACTTAAAAAGAAAATCCTTCAACTCTAGTAATAAATAAATAAATAAAAGAAGCAACACTAAATTAGATTTTTTGAATTCTTGAACGGTGATGGACTGCTATTTGTTCAATGGACTAGATTTATGAAAATACTGATTTGTTTTAATGCAACAACGAATTATAAAATCATCCATCCTATATCTATTTCTATCCAATCTGCGACTTATTTTAATTAAGTAATTAGGCTGTAATGGAGCATTATTTTAATTTAAAAGTAAGTGAAATAAAATAATATTTTCTATGAACTTTAATACCACTGATTTCAGCCGAAAAGAAATGTTGATTCGCTGTAAAGAGCTGGATAATCATTTCTTCAGATATTTTAGTGATAAATAACAGCATTTGAAGTTTTAAAATTTTTCTTTCACTTTGCACACACTCTCAAAATCGTAAATTTAATTCACAAAATGTTTACTGATAATTTTTAAAGGATGTTCATACGATATACGTGATATCAAAACTAAAAGAGCATTGAAATAGCCTTAGCGAATGGAGAAGGCACGTTTCCATTCGGCACTTGTGACGTCATAACCAATCAGGGATCGTTTTTGATAACATCACTTACGGAGGCCTTTGGGGGCAATTTAAATGTTTAATAACTAAATAAATTAACATTTGCCGAGAAAAACAATCAGATTTTCGGTTTCAGGAGAGAATTTCCTATAAGTTAGGTATGAAAATAATAAAATTTATGATATGCTGTAATTGTCCATTATAGGTTAATATTAAGACTAAATATGGTATTTATATATACTATTCAGAAGGCGAACAAATTTTTTCTAATTTCAAACGATTTTATTTTGAACATACTTAGAAAAATATAAATTTCCAAAAAAAAAATAATAATAATAATTAAGAACTATTTTTTAAGATTGCCATATTGTAATAAGTCATTTTTTTTGTTCTGTAATAAATAAAAAAAATTAAAAAGAAATTAAATGCTACTGCACCAGGAATCAAAATAAGGACCACGGGATTATCAGTTTAGCTACTCAATCGTTATTACGGACAACGGCCATCTGGCTGTGTAAAGAAACTCAAATCTGGCTGTATAAAGGAATTATTTCTGCGGTTTTGCATAAGTGTCACCATTTGACCAAAGGATGCCTTTTGGCCGACTGGGGCAATATATATATTCAGAGTATGAGCAAAATTTTTCTAAGTTCTTATATCTTTACTTTTAAAAAATAATAAATAAAATAAACGAATATTTTAATAAGATTTTATTGTAAAATAATAAATAAATAAAAGAAATTTCTTCTGTAACAAAAATAATTCAATTCGCCTACACAGAGAATCGAACAACTGATCTCGGGATTTTCAACTAAGCAATTCAAACCATATTACAGACGACGGCCATCTGGCTGGTAAAAGCAATTCAAGATTTTTAAATCATTTCCGCAACTTTTCATAAGTTGCACATTGGGACCATATTATGTCCTGTTATTCGGCCCATAATTTGTCTACAATTTCGTGTTTGCAAAGTAATATGTATAATTAGTATACTGTATCTGAACATTAACAAAATTATAGGCTTCAATCAAATATTTTAAAATAATATTCAAAATATTCCTTTTTATAAGGAAAGCGTTGCGACACACTGAAATATTTAAAAAAATTTCTTGTCCTTTCTGCAAAAACTAAAGGCCAATATTTTCCTTAAATTTTAACCTAAGTTTTCAAACTCGGCTACATTTAGTTTTTTAATATAGCTATGCACTTGCACCAAACCACAAAATGTTAACCAAATCCGCTAGAGCACTAGGGGATCCGATTTTAATGTTAATATTCCTTTCATACGAGAGTCGGATCATAGCCACACCAGCACAAAAGCTCATATTCCGAATATAAATATTGGCTATATTGTCCATTAAATATTATCCCATAACTTTGAAACATAGTCAGATATGTTGCTATATTAAATCATACCACCATGCAAAGCCGTAAAGTGATATACGAAATAGAGGAAACACAAGTAGTATAATTGTATTCCTTATATAGATCCGCGAAAATTTGCTTAGAATATTGAAGCCCGTTTAACAGGCAGATGACTGCACTCTCATAACTGCAGTAAAACATCCAAGTCCTTAAATCATGTGTAAATTCCAGCTGCTTATTGTTTGGCTACTACTTTTTCTTTTTATAACAGAATTATTCTATTCCGTTAGGAATTGTCTCTCAAAGTATGGTAATTTTAATAAAATATTTTCAATTATCATTCTCAATATTTTTCTTAATAAAGAAAGCATCGCGACACATTAAAGAATTTCTAAACATTTCTTGTGTTCCTTGCATGTACTACCTAAATACCTATATATACTCAGCATTTGTCTCGAGGAACGAGGAATCTATCATATCATATGAAAATACCAAGTGCTTGTTTATTTTTATTACAGAAATATTCTATTCCATTCTTCTTCTTTCATAGCATTACAGACTGCTACAGCCAGGCCATTCCAAGTAGTCTTTGCCATACACTCCAACCCAGAGTAAAACTCTTCCAATTTCCTTCATTTAATGTATGAAAGATTTTCTTCTCAGTGTCAAGCTGCATCATTGGTGGTCTCGTTTTCTGCTCACCACGGGATTATAAAAGTAGCTTTTTCTAGTTGGTTTGTATGATCAGATCGGAATATAAGTGAGCTACTGTGGTCTTTACATTTTATGACTTTCAGAAACAGTTTTCCGTTTTCCACGGGGTTTGCTCATTTTCTATCTCATTCTTGGCCAGGATAGATGGTGGGCTTTGGGTCCCAGGAGTCATGAGTTCGATCCCCGCCGTCCAAAGACTCCTCGTGTAGAAAATTGTAGCTGGTGCATGCTAAATCTGTCGGGGTCACAAAGTTCTTCAACTTCCCATAACAAATCAATGCCTCTGAGGGTACTCTTTCCAAACCATTATTTTTAGTACAGAAATCCCCCGCATGAATTTTTTTAACAAAATAATAGTTGTGAATATGGTAAAAAGGTGAGTTTTCGATTGTTCTTTTAGAAATTTTGCTACCAGATTTTTAGTTTTCTGTTAACTTAGTCTATTCGCGATCGCAACGAACTATAGGGGGCGCTGTTGTATGTGCCGAATCCCTGCGATTTCCATATGAACAGTCATTCAGTTACACTGCAGACGTCTTTAATGTAGCATGTAGCACTGTAACGTTCCATCTTTATTGTGGCTGATAAAATTTAAAAAAGAAAAATTTTTGTTTTCTTTCTTATGCAAACGAAAACAAAATGGTATCTCTTTTTTTTTTTAAAGAAGGAACATCCAGAACACATCGAAAAAATATTTGTAAATAAAGAGAAAAAAATAGGTATATTCTTATAAGAGTTCAAACTAATGCCTGAGAAATAGTTTTACTAAATTTAATGATATAACATGAAAGGCCCATTTAAATTTTAACGTAAAATAAAGAATGCTTACGAAACAAAAAAATAAACAAAAAGAACCATTCTTTTTTTGTCGCCATTTTTTAGTGTTACGAAAATGCGTCTTTGGGACTTGCCAAAAACAAAACAGGATGCAATTTTATTTTTTTAGGAGCGAAATATTTTATGGAGTAAAATATAACGAAAATGTACCAATGTCCTTAACATGAAACTTTATCTTAGTAAACGTCCGTTTTGGAAATGTTATTTAATTTTGAATCTTATTTATTAGAGTTCATAATGGCTATAGAATCAGTTGAGAGAAAAGTTTGTTTTGAATCTATGCTAAACTCTATATCGGCCCATTTTCTACCGAAATCCGATTGACTACTTTGATTTTAAACAAAGTGTTTCAATTTAAGATTTTTTCCAAAAATTTTAAGTGTAGATTGGCGGCACTTAAAAATCTGCCAAATCTGTAGCTGTGGTTAATACGTAAGTACCGAATTTTTCTTCCATACTTTTCTGAATCATATTACTTCAAATATTAGAATATGCAAGAAGTATACATAAACACATAATTTAATACCATTTAATTTTTCAAAAAAAGTATTTTGACAGCAATTTTATCAAAAAATTATAAACTAAAATACATGAAATAAAGAATTCTTAGGATAAAAACGATTTTTAAAATTCCTCATTTTTCAATAAATACTTTCGTATTGTTTCTTTTTTTTAATTCTTATAGTATTTAATCAAACCATTTTGTAGAGAACTATCATCAAATAAGAAAAAAAATTATTTACAAGCAAATTTTTTATTATAAAAATCATAACACTTACCTGATTTATATGTCCGGAGAATTCCAAAATGATATGTACATTGGGGGCGGAGTTATCGACCATGCCAACCGTCATCTATCAAAAGGTACCTCATGATGGATTCAAGTTAGCATGCTTTATATACCAGTGAATTAATGTTTATAATTCGTAGTGGTAGTTAGGCCACATGTTCTTTGTTTGAATACTTTATTCTCAAATAATATATACCTAGTTTATCCCTTCATTTCTTTTAGGTAACATACCACACATCAAAATTTTATAATTGTAAGATCTCGATATGAATTTTAATATGTAGCTTAAAAACAGAATAGCTGAATTCTAGTTGAAATTCTTTCAAAACTAAAAAACACTTACCAAGAAAACGATAAAAAATTTATTTATAATCAGCACAAAAGATACTTTTTCAAGTAATTCGGATTATTCTTTATTGTTGTTTTCTGAATTATGTAGATACAGAAATATATACTATTCTATGAAGAAGAAAAATATTCTATAACTATTACAGTTCTGTATGGAATTCATTGGAACACATTTATTCATTGGAATGACGAAAGCAATGTTGACTTCATTTTAACTTGTAGTGAATTGAAGACAGAAAAATTATTTTACCGCAATACACACATCTGTAACAGCAAGTGATCATGAAATCATGTTATGTTGTTGGTAATAGAAAGGTAAAAATTATTGAGAAGTTGTTCTTCAAATGCTTGGCGTGTTCTGCTTCAATGTTTGGCATGTTCTGATTAGTTTTTTCAAGAAGTTTTACCTTTTCTTTAGGGAAATTTTGCTTCTTTTTTGATGCTAAGAAAATGGCTTCCGTCATTGCCAATGGTTATGTGGGAACTAATGCCCGATATTTACAGTCTCCCGCTAGATGGCGTACTCGCGTGTTGCGATCGCGAATTGCAATCAGATTGCAATTTTTCTTATCACATTACATTTTAATTAAATTAATCATTGTCACAGTATTTTATTTCTTATTTTAAAATGATGTTTGCATCTATCTTTTGAATTTAAAGTTTTCGATTGTTCTTTTAGAAATTTTGCTACCAGATTTTTAGTTTTCTGTTAATTTAGCCCATTGCAATCGGATGCAGTGTGTACGGCTTACTATACCAGTGAAAATGCTCCTTAAAATGTTTGAGTACAAAGCTTAAAGCTTACATAGATCAAGTCAAAGGGAAATTGATGATTCAGCAGGAAATGTACATCTCATCTTACTACGCCTGCATTTGTTAGTAAACAAAAGAGCAAATGAAAATTTACGTGAAATATCTGAAACAGAGTTTTTCTTAGCTCAGATCACTATATTCCTTAAAAATCATTACATAAGTTACATATTAACGTCTTTTGTGATTAGTATTAATGTCAAAGATATGAAATACTTTTGGATTATTTTTCTTATTACATTACATTTTAATTAAATTAATCATTGTCACAGTATTTTATTTCTATTTTTAAAATGATGTTTGTATCTGTCTTTCGAAGTTTAAAATTTGCCCAACGTCTAAACCTTAAAGTTGTCCGGCTGTATTCCGTACCAAAGGTAGCACCTTTTGAAACCGATAATTACGATAATTAGCGCATAATCATGATATTGAAAATCAGGTTCTGACCTTTTATCCCTGCAGTCTATGAACACTATGTGAATTTTTGGTTCTGTTTCTCTAAACAAAATTTGTAAAATGTTTGTAAATGATAATATTTCTGTAGATCACGCGTTAAAGTTGCTGAAATAGTTTGAGAATTTATTTTTAGTGACTTTAAGAAGAAAGCTTTTATTTTTGTTTGCGAAAAAATTAAAGATTTTTCTAAATATTTTATGCTGATTATCCATTTTAAAGTAATCTGCTGTAAATCATGTTTACTAACGCAATAAAAAATTATTTTTGACAAAAAATTAAATTTACTTTTATTCCATAAATTCTTAACTTGATGTTGACTAATATTTATTTCAATAATCAGTACATAAGAAATACATAGACATAAATAGGGATATTCCTCTACATCTGTTCTATTTGGGTGCCGACTGAAATTGTCAAATGTAATTACACATTGCACAGTCATTTAACTTTAAATTACACACACACATATATATATATAGTTAGGTAAAAATATTTACTGGCTTGTCCAGTTATATGCATACTACCACCTGGAAGCCACCAAAACGTGGCGATTATTTTGGCTTTGATAAAGATGCAGAAATTTCTTCACAAAATTGTTGAATTAATGATAAATAGGAAATTACTTACATAGTTAATGTAAGAGAGAATACTCCATACTCAAAAACATTGTAAACTTCTGTTCATTCCAAAACGTTTTAAACAATAGACTGCATCTTGATATAAATACTTGCATTTCTATTTTGATATCAATTTTTTAATGATATTTGCTATATAAAACAGCAACTGCTAAAAAATTCTGCTTACACTGTTAAGAAATAACAATGTAAATAATAACCATTATTGTATCTTGCATACATCCAAAACTCATTCAACTACTTTCTAACTCTATTGTTTGATGTTCTGTCATCCCCTCTGTAGAGAATCAAAATTGTGATGGCATATGTTCGGATCATTCTCAAGGATGTTCCTTAGACCGTCGTCAATAGCCCATTGTGCAGCTCTAGTGCAACATAAATAAGGTGCCTACATACCTTAAGAATTTCTGGTGAAAGGCAAAAATCATGACACCATCTGTTTGGGAATAACTAAAAATCATGACATTTTTTAAACACTCTGTTATAGACTGAAAATTTTTTAAGAAATAGTCATCCATTTCTTATATGACAAAAATAACCTGCAACTTATCTTAAGGTTTCACCATTTAAAACCTTCTTTTTTCTTTGTTGAGCTATTCCACATTAGTCTTAATTACTTCAATGAAAATTTATCTAATTTTAGTCCTTCTATTCTATTTTTTAAATGTCTTAATTAAAATTATTTATATTTTTCTTTCTATTCCATACATTTTTTTTTTGTTTTGTTTAATTTCTGAACTAAAATGATTTTTTTCATTTCAAGTGAAAATAATTGGCATTAAATAAAAATTAAATTTAAAAATTAGTTATAGTGTCATTTAAATGACTTATGGTAGTTATGATTTATCGGGTATATTTTTATGATTATAATTTTAACTAACCCCTTGTTTTTCAATAATATTTCCAATTCTTACCAGATTTATTCAAAAATTTTAGGAAATCCCCATATAAAAATTTGAAAACACATACAAAATCTGTAAGGGGAAAAAAACATAGATTTATGAGAACTCAAAACCAAACACCAAAAGAAAAAGAAGATGACCGATTATTATTATTATTATTGAAGAACTTGGCTATAATTTCAAAAAATAACTCTACAATATTTCACTAGAATGTGTTTATAATGGTGAAGCATCTATATTTATATCAATTTGCAATCTTATAAATTGATTTTATAGTGTTCTCTGCTATATGACAACTGTTATATAATACTTTTCACAATATGCTAGTTAAAATTTCTTTTAAAAAATATTTTCTAGAAAAAGAAACCTGGTACTGAGCTAGCTATGGACCATTTTGACCAATTCTACAGCACTATCTACAAAAACTGGCCTTCTATTCGCTTAGGGCTCTTATGTCCTCATCACTACTGTGCTGTTGCAAATACCTTCTGCGCAAACAAATCTCCTGAACACTTGTTTGGCGACTCAGATCTGGTTGATATGAAAACCATGTATCATCTGAATCTTAGAGAGAACCCAGAGGCAGATCCAGAAGAAATAGAAGAGCTTCCTGAGTACAATCCTCCTGAAGAACAAATGACTCATCCAGATTCATTATCAGATAATGATAGTGAGTTAATACCTTGCGATCAAGATGAGTACATGCCTGCAACTGAGTTTAAGAACAGAGAATTTGAATCTGATGAGTGTGATGAATTTTATTTCCCTAAAATTAATTACAAGGCAAAACTTATCCGGCATGGTGTTATACATTTTCCTGAACACTGGAATATTTACTATTGTTTCAGAGGGAAATTCAAAAGATTTCCGCATCCCAGAGTAGATGTTACTGGATTGCTAAGTAGGTGTTTTTTTCTTTTTTTTTCTTCTTTACAGTGTTGTCCATCCCCCTCTAGGAGGATAGTGACATCCGTCTGAAATTTTGAAATAAACCTTCCATTTCAGGAAACACAAAAAAGGCACTAAAGATTTTTTATTTAAACGATAGCAATCTTTTATTTATATCTGCGAACATAATGCAATTCCATTGATTTCTTTACTTTTAACTGTTATATATAACTATCATTGAACAGCCGATTCAATTTTAGGTTTACGTCTAGTAATGATGAACTCCGTAGTCTTGTAATTTTGAACCCAAGCCAGAAGACAAGGGACACCTACTGGGTCGAGTATTGGGGGAAATTTTTTCCTTCGTGTAGTTCTTTTTGATGGAACTAATTCACTTTTGCTCTACATTGAGAGGATAACCACAAAAACCTTCCACAGCTAGCCTGATGGCAAGGGGATTCTTAACCCATGATCCATCTACCACTGAGGATATTTTAAGTCATCACTGTGGTTAATGTGAGCCGGGTGCTAAATTCATATCAACCAGCCATCGCTGGGAATCAAACCTGTTGTTTCACTTCATTTGAGGGCAAATGCTCTATCCTCTGAGCCACCACAACTCACTTTTAACTGTTAGTAATATTTTTGTTAGGAATAATTTTCTGTATAAAATATTAACTTTCTAAAAAACATAATAGTATAAATACTTGAAAAATAAATCAGCTGGAATAAAATATACTAGGATAAAGCTTCTCTTTTTGCTACTTAGGGGCTCTTATAACACTTAATTCATTCTTAATTTTTCAGTCCCTTAAAATGTGCTTGAGTTTTGTTCTTAATTTTTTTCTTCCTTACTTTTAGTTTCTTAAAAGGACACTATAGCGTGTGAGAAAATCTTCTTGACAAATTCTGCTTCATATACCTTGGAGTTCCAAATGCTGAAAAATGTTTTTCAAAATATTAAAATGCAAGCAAATTACATAACTTCCTCACTGTGTAATCCTAAGTAACTTCTGCAGTAATTTGTTTACATTTTTATACTTTGAAACAATTTTTTCAATGAAAACAAAATTTGCTGTGAAAAGTTTCTCCTGTTGTCTAGCATCCTCTTTAGATGTTCTTATTATTTAATTTTATTTTCTATAATGAAACTGAAATAATGTTGTTAAAAGTTTAGTTTTTTTTTCTCTCTCTTCATTGGAAAAAAATTTCCTTGCTCAAGTGTGGAACATTTTTTTGTTTGAGAATTAAACATCCTATTTATAAAATCTGAAAGTTAATAGGAAAAGCATCTTAGTATATTTTTCCTATTACTTCAATGAAATTTTTTTTAAAGAATACTAAAGTTAAAAACGATAATAAGGTTATAAGTAGACAGCAAATTTATTTGAATTAAATGATTAAAATCAGTAATTTAAATTTTAAAAAATTTAAAAGAGATTTATAAAAAGAATTTTTGATTAAAATTATTAAGGAAACTTTTTAATGCTTTTGAAGAAATTTTGAGCAGTATTAATGAAAGATAAGAACTTTTCATAAAGCCATAAAATATGTTTATATATGTATATTTTTACATGTCAGTATATATGAAAACTTGTAACTAAAAGGTTTTAGTTATATGAATTTTGTAAGTTATGTTTTAACATTACATTATTTGCTAATATACTTTTTTATGTTAATATTGTTTAATCTTTAAGTTAATCAGTTAATATAGAAAAAAGTGAAACGCCATCTCCTTTTAGCACCATTTTCTGTTATGAATCAGTTATTTATGTCTAATTATGTGAATTTACTTTTAAATATGTATAAATTATACTCCCTGAAATAATAACTAGAGATTGATAACTAAAACTATTTTATGCCTATTATCCAGTTAATAATTTATTTAAAAAAATGTTACCTTATGTATTTGATACTTTAAACTTTTTGATTATTATTATTAATTTTATTTATTTATTTATTATTATTATTATGTATTATTATTTGTTTTTTTTTTTTTTTTTTTTTTTGAAAACATGTTGAATTTTTACAAGAACTTATGTTTTCTAAATTACAAACATTTTAAATGAAAAAGTTTTCCTATTTCTTTTCCATTCATAGATATGCTAATTATTAATTAAACTATAACAAATGTTATATTAAATACTTAATATTAATTAAATGTTAAATGTAAAACAGTATTACAAAATAAAAACATCAAACATATTTTGAATAAATAATCAAAAGAGTATGAAGTGGTTAGATATTTATTACTTAGGTAATTAAAAAACTTCATTGACTTCAAAAGTATGCAGATGGAAATGAAAGCCGACCACTTTTATTTCCTGCATATTTTTTACTACTTTTATTTATCTGCATATTTTTGAAGAAAATGAAGTTTTTTTAATCAAGTTATACCAAACATATATATTTGTTTGTCATTGAAAATTCAAAGACGTATATTAACAAAAATGCAAGAAATATTTACAAAAATTTAAGGATAGATAAGAATACGTAATGGATAAGAAAAGTACAAAAGGAGATTTTATCGAAAAACAATGATGGTACCCCCTCCACTACATCTCTGTATATATCAGCTAACTCTAGTGTTTGCTTATATTTGCTCACGCAAAATGTTAACATGGCAAGGCAGACTTTAAGAAAATAAATAACAGTTGTGCACACTCTGTAACATTAACCTCTGGTGGGCTCTTTCTGAGACTGGGGGATGGGTGTTAAACATCCCTGAGAGTTTTATTCTCCCTCTGTTATTTTAAACGCCATTTGCTATCTTTTACACCACCGCAGTTCGGGATAATAGAAATACCACTGGTGGAGGATTCCCATTTTTTTTACAACTGAAAAAGCGCAGGAAAACTTCTTAGGTGGTTTTAGACGATTCAGTGTAAAAAACTACATTCCGAATGTCACATGTTGACTATTTATGGTATTTTACAAACATTCAGATTTGGTGTGGTGTATCACAATTTCCTCATTTTATTGTTTTGAATTCTATAAACAGCACATAATCTCTAACCATAGTTCCGAAAAACTATTCATTACGCTAGCTATAAAAAATTATGCACACATACAATATAAATATATATATATATATATATATATATGAAAAAAAAGAAAACTATAGATTACAATATCCATTCTAAACTATATTAATAATTAAAATCTCCTTCATGAGAGTAATTTTATTGAATTTTTTATCTTTCTCACATTTGATTTTGATTAAAGGTTATTTAAAAAGTTTTTTTTTTTTAGTTCTTTCAAATATTTTTTATCATATATTTACTTTAAAATTATTGTAATTGTGGTATGTCATTGCTCACTATTTTACATTAATACTTTCAAAGTATTATTATGAAACATTTTACTGTTTAAAATGTAAAAATATTAATACGCATTTGAGGAATAGTTAAAAAAAACTTGGTTATTTGAAATATTGTTTCAACAGTTAATTCAGTTTTTGAAAATTTCAGTTTGGTATCGCTGGCATTATTTATATCAGTTATTAAAGTTATATCTGTTTTTTATAAGCTCTTTGATGCCATATTAAAACGATTGGTTTATTTATAAGTTTCCGCAAAAGATAAACAAGCTAATGAGGTATACAGTGATCATAAACACTCTTTTATTTAGTTAAAAAACGTCGAAATTTCGAAGACCAAAGGGAAAAGCTCGGTTTATATCCATTTTTCTCATAAATAACAGATAGATCATGCTCTTTTGCATTTATAGGATTACTATGTTTTAAGTGTGAAATTAGTTTTTCCTGAGAGTTATCATGCAGTGAAATTGGGTCATAGTGCGGAAAAACCTTTTTTTTTCACGAGTAAAATCGATTTTCTTTTAATCTATTCTTATATGCATTATGCATCTTTTTAGTGGTCTTAATTTAGTTAATTATAAATATTTATATTAAACATTATAAATATCAATATTTTACTTAATAAATATTTGTAACATTGCTGAAAATTTATAATTTTATCGAAAGATTATAAATCTTGGACGAACATGAATAGTTGTAACGTCATATTTTTGTAGACAGGTCTCCTGAGTCTGAGTTATTAGTGAAGGGATTTAAGTCATAGCCAATGGGGGGGGGGGGAAAATAGGAAATTTAATTTGATATTAACTCTTTGACTGAATTATTTTATTTTCATCTATCGACTTATGAAAAACACCGGTCACTTCAATAACTGATAAATAATTTTTCTCTTTATTCATCAGAGTCATCTATTTATTATTGTTATTATTATTGATAATAATGAAATAAAAAAAGCAAGGTAAATGAGGACAATTTTGCCCTAACTCCCAGCTAATTTGAAAGATCCTCTCTTTTTAAGAAAGCAAGATCATTTCAATTGAAAATTATGTTATCAAATAAATGCTTTTCATTTTATAAATTTTTGAGATTTCTTAAAAAAATGTAAACTGTAATACCTATGTTAATTATTTAAAAATAATCATACAGAATTTTTAAATAAATTTTCTAAATAGTATATAATAGTTTAAATTATTCCTTTAAAAAATTTTTTATGCGTTAACGGAACTCTAAAATTAAAACACATTTCTTAGCACATTTATCCCATGAACTCTTAGTTAGAATCTAATATGCGTTCTAAATTTCCAACAATATTTTTCGTCAACTTCCCTTATGTCATTTTAAAATAGTTCCGAAAAAGCAAAAACTCAGAAATATTTCATTTAATGTGTTTCAGTTGCAAATGATTAACATAAAACAATCGAGCTCATTTCTTTTATTTTGCAGTAAATTTCATGAAAAGTAAGCACTTTTTTGGAACTGCGTAGCATATATAATATTTTTTTTTCTTCTTCTTTTACATTTTTTTAAAAATATAGTCATTTACAATTGACTTCAACTTACTCATGTGATAGATTTATGGAATTTTATTGTTCAAAAATTTAGCTTTAATCTTATAAAAAGTTACAAAACTGAGATATTAAAATAATTTCTAGAACCTATAACTAAATGTTGAACTGTGTGTAGAATGAGGGAAAGAAACATGAAAATTGCCACCAAAAGAAAATGGTTTTGTAAAAAAAAAGTCAAAAGTAGCGTTTATGATTTCAATTTCTTAAACATAGAAAATATATTAGTATTATATATTTATAAATATGATATTTGAAATATTTATGTATCCTTAAGTATGAATGAATACTCTTGCGTAGTAAATGTATATATTTTTCTTCGGAAATGCAGATATTTATTTTAAATCATTTAAGAACATTTCTTTTTAAACTGCAGCAAATATAATCAAAATTTTAAAATTCCAATAACTTTATATATAAAATGAATTTAAAACAGAACCTAAAAAAACAACTATTTATTTGAGTTTATGTAAATTGTAAAATATATTGCTTTGATATTTTATTTCAATTTACTTAAAAGAGCGCTTTTCGATTCTGATTATTCCATATTTTTTTTATATACAATTGAAAATATTCGTGAAATTATATTTGTATTAAAGAAATTAATATATCAAAAAAAAAAAATTTTATAAAAAACTAGCAACATTGAAACGAACTAAAGAAGTAAGAAAGCGGCAGACAAACAAAAAAGTACCCAAACTTGGAATAGATGTTTGAAGGTAGGTGGGAAATGCAAAGAAACTTTTCTACCAGTAACTTAAAAAGGTGTCACCTCCCGTACTGACTGAAACAATAAAATACATCCCCCTATAACTTGATCCTCTGGCTTAAATGTGGAGGCAATTCCTTCCCCTATTCTTAAGCTGAAAGTGTCACATGCCCATCAGCGGACCCCAAGATCAGATGTGACAACTGCTGTCACAGCCCCCTGGAAAAGGTTAATAACTGTCAACAATGTTATAGAAAACTTAATTTTAGTGATCAACATTTCTCAATGAAATATTTATTTTCTATTAGATTATTATTTAATGGATGGAGCGTCTATATTACCTGTTCTTGCATTGGATGTTCAAAAGAATGAAGATGTTGGGGATTTGTGTGCTTCTCCTGGTGGAAAATCACTTGCTATTTTATTTGGACTCAGATTCGGTATTATCTTTTATATTATCTCACAAAGAACAAATCACATTTTGTTGTCTTTCCAATTTAAATAAATATTTCACTTTAAATAAATATAAATTCACTATATTAATATTTTAGAAAAATTATAGAGAAATGTCAACCAAACTGTAGAAAATGTGTACCAATTAGTAATACCTTTTAATTACTTGTCTTCTAATACTAAATTCTCTTAATTTTTACTACTTTAAATTTTAACACAAAGTTGTTTAAGAGATTAGTACGTATCTGATTTGGGGATCTGTAAATAGCATATTACACTGAAACCTCTCGGGAATGATCACTCTCTGTTTCACATTAAAATGGTCGTTAATGGAGGTTGGTCTTTCTTAGGGGTTACCTTTGTAGTGTATTTACCACTACAAAAATATAATTCAAATTCACTAGTTATATAAAAGACATGTTAACTCAGTTCTATGGTGGGTTACCTTTTTATAGATGAAGGTTGACATGGTCGATAACGTATTTCCCCACATTAGTGACCCTCGGACCTGATGTGAACACGCTTACATTGACAAACTCCGCCATTGGTGGACGTGATGTGAACACGCATACCTTGGCAGAAACGCCCACTACGATTTGAATATGTTGCCCACATTGAACAGGTGACTTGCTACTTGTGACTGCGACATTGTCCTCCTCACACTGTTGCTTCTCAGTCTCTCTCACACACAACCTATGAACTCGACTGCTAAGAGCAACACAGGAACAACCGCGACCATAAACTTAATACAGCTCTCACGATCAGCACTCAAAAAGTATGTTAATCTTAATACATCTCACCCGGCTTCTCATAGAACAGCAATGAATCAACTAGTGGTATCCATTCATCGAATTCTATGACAGATATGATTCTGGTTGGGGAGTACTGTAGTGTATCTACCCCTACAAAAATATCATTCCAATTCACTAGTATATAAGACATGTCGACTCGATTCTATGGTGAGGTACCTTTTCATAGATGAATGTTGACATTGTCGATAGCTACCATTCCCACACCTTCATTGACTTATAAACTGACATTGAAGGTAGGTACATGAATTTTCGCTAGCAATTTTAATTTAAATCAGTCCAATTTTCTTAGTGCAGAAAGGCCATTTGCATTGGCGTCCTGAAAAGCCGTTTCGATGAATAAAATTTAGCGTCAATAAAAATGATCTTTAATAATGTAATTATGTGTAAAAACAAATTTACCGATTAGAAAGGATAGAAATATTTTAAATAAATAAACAATTATGTTTCTCTTTTAGGTTTGCATTTATTTTTATATTATATAAATTAGTTAGTAGGTTTAGTAGTTAGTAGGGCTCAAAGTTATTTTTTTACAAAATTTGTGATTTACACAACTAAAAATTATTGTAATTGTAATCGAAAAATTATCATTTTAAATGTTTTAATCTTTTGAAAATTTTAATCAACTGTTTATTACTGGTATCAAATGTTTTATTATTGCTTGGTATAACTAATAAATGAAGAAACTTATACTCTTACACGTTGTTTGATAATTATAGCAATTTTCTATTTAATATTAATTGTCATTGTTATAGGTCAGCTTGTTTGCAATGATGCTAGTCTCTCTCGGGTGAATAAGTTGAAAACAGTTTTGAATTCTTATCTTCCCGGTACATCAGAGTGGAGTAAGAAAATCTTAGTTTCAAATCTTGACGTTTGTGACTGGAGATGCTTTGATGCTTTTGACAAGGTAACTCTAAAAAAATTAGCTAATGGTAGTTAAAGCAATATTATGAATAATCATTAATAAATTATTAATAACTTAAATTATTTTAATAATATTTAGCAGTTATTAAATTCAGTGGCATTTTACCTGTCAATTGATACCTTTTTTTTGTTTTGTTTTTACTACGAGTTATATAATAAAATTCGGACCGGACAAGGTCGACTCAGCCTTTCATCCCTTCAGTGGGTCGATAAATGAGTACCAAGCATGCTTGGGAACTAAACACTGGGGGTTTCGCGTTCGGCTGACCACCTGACCGGAACATCTGCTCCTGCACCCCAGAGCCCAAGGCCAAGAAAACTGAGATGGGCACAGTAGGCCTAGGCCCTCTATGGGCTGTCGCGCCACTGAGTTTAGTTTATATAATAAAATGTTGAGAGCAAGTTTCTTTAAAATATAAATTTTTTTCAACTTCAGAATTCTCCCTTATAATTTAAGCATTTATAGGTATGCATTTACCAAAAAATAAAGATTTCACTTCCAAATAAGAAAAAAAAAATTTTTATTTTCATGTTTATGACTAATAAAGTTCAAAAACTAATAAAGTTCATAATAAATTTTGATTATCAACTTCTTAAATGATTCATAACTAAATAATAAGTTGATCATTATTAATGACTTAAAAAAAAGGTTCCAACATTAATATATGTGACTGGACATTATATATGTGTGTGGAAGTGGCAAGGTAAATTAAAATAAGTAACAATGATTTATTAAGATTAATTTACAAAGTAATATAAATTATTTTAAATGTGTGTGTGTCAAGTTGTTCTTTACAAAAAAATGTTTCAGTTGATTGCTTCACTCTTTATTTTTTTCAAGATCAAAATTATATAGGACTTTAATTAACAATAATTTTTCACAAAGTTTACATTTTTATTTATTTCGGAAACTTATAGTCTTTTAACTTAAAAGTATAGCATTTGATTGCACTGCCTTTCTACATTTTATCCTGTATATTATTAATTATTATTTTCCTTTTTATGCTTGAATTAAATGCAAACATCATTAGAAATTAAATATTTAGTATGAATTCTAATTATTCCTTTGCATTTAATGATCATTTTTATGATACCTCTGTGAATAAGAAAATAATAGTTGTTTATCTTTTAGTAAATTTTCATTTTCAATTCTTTGGAAAAAGCAGATGCATTCAAAATTACTTAATTCTCAATTGAAAGGTAAAAATGAAAATAAAAAGGAAAATTTATTTCTAAAAAGTATTCATACAAAATTTTTTCAAACTTCGCTAAATGGGAAAAATTCAAATACAGCTTTTTCCTCAATTACAGCAATTTTGAAAATATTTTATTTTCTCCTAAAATAATCTTATAATTTCAATCTTGTTCAAGTGCATAAATCAGCTGAATCCAAGGGCATGTTGTTAGAAAAAGATGCTAATTATCATCAAAATTGAATGTTCTAATGTAGTTGTGTGTTCAGAAACAAACTTTTTTATGTGGAAAGAATCGAGTAATTGTATAGATCATTATTACATTTTAGACATCACTATGTAGCCAAATTCAGTTTTGTCTTATACCATTTTTATGGCAGTACAAATTGTGGTGAATTCTGCGTGCAACACCAGTTTAATTCTAGCTAATCATTCCTGATTGAATTTAATGTCAAAAAATTCTGAATAAAAAATGCATTTAATTGATATTTAAAAATATAAAAAAAACTTTAAAAAATCTTAAATTAAAAATGCTACCAGACTCAATATACTAGAGAAATTTTAAACTAAATTTATTGTCATATTCAACTGTAACTTTAATCATATGACAAGCTATACTTGTCATTTTATCAGAAGGAATGATACAGAGAGCAGGTCAAGAGCGCCAAAAAAGCGATATAAGCGCGACTAAATGTGCGTTTATCGGGGATCCCCTTTACATTCAATGGTCAAATCAATTCAATTGAATTTTAATTTAACTAATTGTAATCAATGTTTTCTAATCTTTAACATCAGATTTATTTATAATAGGAGTTCACGTCATATTAGGGGGTTAAATGTGGTATCTTATCTTTGTTGAATTCATTTTTATTTTGTAGTTTTTGTCAATGTCAATATTTAAAATTAATTTTATTTTTATATGAGTTTATCATTATATTTCAGCATTTTAACTTGTTAAAAAGTTGTTTGATGACTTATTTTATTTTTAGATATTACTTGATGTCCCATGCACAAATGATAGACTTTCTGTGAATAAGGACACTAACAATATTTTTAATCAAAAAAGATACACAGAGAGAATGCAGGTGCCTAAAATTCAAACTTCAATGCTCTAGTAAGAAAACTCACTCTTTTATTTATATTCATTGAATTCAATTCTTAAATGCAACTAACAAACAGAATTTACTCATATGCATGCAATGATTCATTGAATATTCATAAGAGGAACCTCAATTAGTGGAAATTATTGAGATCTAACCTACGTGAATATTAACTCTTCAGGTTTAAGTTCATGATTTTTCATAACTGCCAACTCCACTGGATTTTTCGGTTTCTTCTGGTTTACTGGCTTAATAAAAATTCTCCTGGTTTTTGTACATTTTCAAAAACTCCCAATAATTGAGTAAGTATCCTAAAAAAAAAAATTACTGATTATTTTTGATTCAATGATTGACAAAAATTGATCATTTTATGTCAGTAACTAATAAATACTTTGTTTGCTTCTGAATGATTTGCTTTAGTTTTGTTAAAGAAATCCTTGTATCATCCACCTTTTCATAATTACTAGTGTTGTTTAGTTTGATCATCATTAACCATGTGTTTAATAAAATATAATCATGGGATATATAATATTAAATTGTGCAAAATTAAGAAATTTTACTACTGGCCATTAATCAGTTAAACAATAGTGTGAATGAATTTTAAAACAAAATATTGTTTGCCTATTTGACAAAAATATTGAAAATATATTCTTTTGACAATATGTGGGTTCATATCTCATTGTTAACTGGATTTTCATTGCTTAAATTACTTGATTTTTTTTTAATAGTTTGAGTAGAAAGTAGTTTTCATTCATAATTAAATATTGTATATATCTTAAGTTTTTTTTTCTTTTTTAATAGAAAAAAAATTACAAAAGTGATTAAATGTAAATGAGAATGTAAAATTTGTAAATTATAGCTTTTAATTAGCTGTATGCAAAATAATTTTCTGTTTCACAAATCTATTTCAAGTATACTCAGTGTGTTTTTTGAGTGTGTTTTTGTTCTAAATACTTAAAACTTTACTTGTACTTTAAACTTTATTAAATATGTAGTTTGCATACATAAATAATGAACAAAAATTTGTTCTCCCTAGATAATTTCAAAATAATTGTTTTTTTTTTTAATATTTTCTATTCTAAATTAGTCATTTGATATCTAACTGACATTTTTGCTTTCCTTTTACCATTCATGAGGTTGTTGAGCTTAAATAGTCACGATTTCATTTATTCAATAATTCTTTTGTAATTATAAAATATTATTGTTAGAAACACTAAGTGTTTCATTTATAATAGTGTTTCCAAAATATTAAGTTATATATTAATCCAATTTATCTAAACTTTAATTTGTAAATATAAATAAAAAAATTTGTGCATAATTTAAATGAAGAAAAACTAAATTTTTTTTCAATATTTGGGAAAAAAAATCACTTTACAAACTTTGTGTATAAATTTATTTGTATCAACAAACTTTTGTATCAAATTTGTGAATGTTTAGTTTGAAAAAAGATAATTATTTCCCACATTCAATTCAAATATTTACATAATTATTTTACATATTCTACATAGATGTATAAGTGTTATATATGCCTCCTTTTTTTCTAGCCATGCACTACAAGCCCTAAAACCCAATGGCTCTTTAATATATTCTACATGTTCCCTCTCACCTATTCAGAATGATGGAGTTGTCCACATGGCCTTATCCAAGCTATCAGTGGAAACTTCCCTTGACTTTGTTGTTAATGATTTAAGTGAAGCTTTCTTTCCTCTACGTAAAATGTTCCAATTTAGTGATACTTGTAGATATGGACAGCTAGTTGTGCCGTTTTTACCTTTGAATTATGGTCCTATGTACATAGCAAAAATTACTAGAACTAAATAAAAATTTATAGATTTTTTAAGTGTTAATTTATTTCTTCATATTTTGTGATTTTATCTTTGTGCTTCGTGATTTTTTTTGTTGTTGTTGTTGTTTTTTTTTTTTTTTAGTACATTTTAAGGATAAAAATTTTATTTATTTAACAAAAGAATTCAATACATCGACATCATTGTTTCATAAATTATCATGGACACAATCGTTTCAACTCGATTTTCGGGAAGGTTTTAAAAATAATTTAAAACGTGCAAATTAATAATGAAAATGCATATGCCTGTAATTTATTATATGATCAATGCTTTTACTTAACTAAAATATCCAGCATTTTTTACCTAAACTAGTATAGTGTATTGTATACTGAATTCTCTAACTGCAAAGGTAATTATGAGAATTTCGAACTTAAATTTTCATACCAAGTAGCTTTTCCTTGGAGAAACATGTAGGAAAAAAAATCAGTTAGCTCACAAAAAATCCAACCGCTGCCAACTCTACTGGAAAATCTGCCTCTGGATTTTTGCCATTTTTTTTACTGGATTCTCCTGATTTAATTAAAAATCCTCTTGGGTTTTTATATAGTTCAGAAAATTTCCTAAATTAAATAACGAGAAAAAAAATTGCAATTAATTTTTAATACTAGTCTTACGACTTTCTAGATAATTTCTTCTCCTATGGGGCCGTTCTAATATGATGTTAGCATGTTATAGGATATTTTGACTCTCCTTGCTTTTTTTGTGGTGGTGGCGGTGGCGGCTGTTTTTACTTTTTTATTTTGTTAAAACTTAACTTTTATTCTGGTTATCTAATTTTAGAGTTAAATTCAGAGAAAAGATTAAACTTTGTACGAAACAAATATTTATATTTCAAATTATTTTATAATATTTTAAGTAGAATAATTTTTAGGAATATTTAGTGCTATCCTTCCTGTGGTCAAAGCTTTTGAGTTCTGAAACTATTTGAAAAAACTAAAATTAACTTTCAACAACTAACTATTAATTTTTGAGAAATTAACTTTCTAACTCTTTTTTTTTCTCTTTTGAATTTTATTCCAAATGTAAAACTTTCCTAAAAGTAATTTTTGTTCTTTTTTTTTTGCATTTTTAAAATGCAAAAGCTTACTTACTTAAGCATTGCTCTTACACTTCTTGAATTATCAGCAAATAAGCAGACATTTCTCCCTCCCCTCCCCCCTCTGCATTGGTCTTACATTAATTTAAATGAACGGTCCCTTTTGGGATCATACGGCTGCTCTCGAATATCAATTTCTCTTGAGCATCAACAAAAGACATCTGCAAATGTTTAGACAGTTAAAAATACTAAATAATGATACAAGATGCAAGTATAAGTGGTTTTTTTTTTGTTAAAAGTTATTTTGTTTAAAGTAATTATCTTTTTTTTAAATTTATTTTTTAAAATACCAGAAAATAAATTAAAAATTATTTTTAATTTTTGTTTAAAATGTTTTTTTTAAACATCCGTTACAACTGTCTAAAATAAATTAATTTTTTCTATTATTTAAAATTAGATTATCATAAACTTAAGATCATAATAAGTTGTCAGAGTAATGTTTATATTTTCTCTACATTAGACTTTTAAAAAAAATCCTTAAAATTCCAAAGGTATTTATTATTATTATTTCTATTTATTTATTATTTTTTTTTGCAGTATTATTTCCTTAAACTATTTATCTTCTAAAATCTGCTAAATATATTTCTTTTTATGATATCAGCTGTAATTGGTTCTGTGTTTAAAAGTCTTTTTTTTGTGTGTGTGTGTGAGAGAGAGAGGGGGGAGAAAACGAAAACATAACTTTTTTGTTAATGCTAAAAGAATTGGAGATACAGAGGTCAGCAAAGTGGTTGATATTGACTCCCGCGGTTTCGTGTAGAATACCGTTTGTAATTACAATATAAGTAAAATTTTTGAATTACATTATATCTTATTTAATTTCTCATTCCAACACATTTTTTTTTTTTTTTTTTTGGAAATTACAAATTTTCTATTCTAGCTAAGCATTATCAAGCATATCCTTATCAATTTTTGTAAAAAAAAAATTATTTTGGCGAAATAAAAAAAACGTCATCTAATAAACCGGTAAGTTTTCTTTCTGATAATTATTTTATTGAAGGATTCGATGATCCAAAAAGTGTGATGGCCCGTGCCTTTAAGTATATGTTATTTGACCAACAATTGATTTGTTATAAGACAATTCAACGTATTAATATGATAGTTCAACTTAGCTGCAAAACACTTAGTACAACACTCAACTTAAAAAGGAGACTCTCAGAAATATACTTTCGACATTTTCAGTCTATTAGTACAATAATATATATTCATATACTTTTTGTTCATAAATGCCTTTTTCCTCACTTATTAAAATAATATATAATTCTTGTACAGACATAATGCTATATTTATTTTATGCAGCACCACAAATGGGACTAGATTTTATTTTAAAAGCTATCTCTACTTATGTATGACACACTTAAGACAACTTTTTCCCCCCTGCTATTTATGAGGTATCAAATTTAAGTTCCCGGTGGGGAACATTTTAACATGGTAACCCAACTTTTAACATGAGTCTGGCAAAATTTTCTTCTTGTTTCTTTAGTACTCTGAATGCAAATTAAATTTGAATTTAATTATCATATAGAGAGATACTTTTTTATAAATAAGATGAAATAATGTGTTTGGTATTTTTTATAAATAAATAAATACTTTTACCTGAAATTAGCTTATTTATTCCCTTTTTTTAAAATTTTAAATCTTTGCTAATGATAAACAATTATAACAGTATTAAAAAGATTGTTTAATTTGTATTAACATTTAAAAAGAAATTATTTAGTAAGTTCTTCTGGAGAACTCTAAAACTTGTTCATGTTGTGTAAAAACACAGAGAGAGAGAAGTTATCAAAATGTATAAATGTTCTCTATAATGTGTAAAAACCTAAAATTATTCTTTTCCATAAAGGTCTTTTCATTGGGGCACTTTAAGCTTCAAGGCTCATACAGAAGAAGAGGATCTAAAATAGGCTAAACATAAATATTTCTCGTTAGGCAAAATGAGATATTTTTTCTGATGAAGCTTTTACAATTAATCAAATGAAATCAATCTCAAGTTAATTGTGCTAATGCTTCTGAAGTTATGTATAAAAAGTACAATTTTGTCCTTAAAGCTATTTAAGTATCTTTTTATTCTATATAGGCATAAAAGGTACAGTTTTATGCGTACTTTCTTACCCTGAATCAAATGAAGCCAAAATCAAATTCATAAAATCAATAGTTTAGATGCTCTTAAAATCGTATTACGTACAAACAATAAGAAAAATTTTAAACTTTTATCAAAAGTGCCAATTTTTACTAGTCAGCCCCCAATGGAAGCAATAATATGAAATGCAAGAGAACCCCAGTCATAGTCTATTACCATTAGTTCCAGCAAGATCTAACTCACACTTGCTTTTGATGAATTTAGGAGGTATGATATTTTTTACTTTTTGTGGGCTTGCACTCAGGGCGTGAATCTTTGGATTCTTTGGGAGCACTGTCGAGGAAGATTAGTGAAATATATTTCCAGCAAAATACTCACTGAAGAAGCATCCTTGTATTTTTTGAAGGCGATTGAAGCTGCGGCAACAGCATTCGATAAGATCGCTCCTTTTGAATGGTTTTTAACTCTCATCGCATGTACGAATTGCGTGCAACAAGAATGCACCCTAAAAAATATTAAACATTTATTAATCTTGCATAACCTTAATCGGGCAGAACAAGACTGTAAGACATTTGTGCTTTTAAAAAATGCACAAATATAAGCAGTAGAAAGCGTTTTCATTGAAGCAGTAAACAAACTTGAGAATAATAGCGAATATTGTTTATTACCTGAGTTCTTTTATTGTTTTTCTAATGAAATATCAACAAAATAGCCAGAAAATGGCTGGAAACACTAAAGAGTTTAGATGCGGTAGTAATATGTCCCAGGAATCAGTTAAGATTGTGGCTGAATCAATTGGTTTGTCGAATATTTCCGATGAAGCCGCAAAAATACTAGCTGATGATGTCAGTTACCGGATGAAAATGATTATCCAGGTTAATTAATATTAAAGATGATTTATCGTTTGATATAAATTGGTCATTATTTAGCAAAACTGTGGAGCGTGGTACTTTGTAGCGTTAAATAAAATCGCTATTTGTTTAACTTAAAATGCAGAAAATTTATTTAAATTAAACAAATGGGCAGCTTCATGGGGATATTTCTGTATCTTGATCTGTCGTGCCAACTACAATCGCCATGTTGCCAAATTGATTCCAAACTTGCGATTTAAAAAAAAAAATCATGTTAATGTTTTTCCGGGGTGGCTACGAATTATACCTTTCTAGTTTGTCCCTTTCTATGATGTTTTTTGTTTCTCGCTAGCCGCTGCCTGGAAGTTGCCGAAACGGCGATTATTATGCCACAGATCATGATACGGAAATTTCCCCATTAACTTTCTATGATCTTCAGTAATTATTGCCAAGACGCCAAAGAGTTTTTAAACAAATGGAAATTTAGGTTATAGTTTATAATGGGACACTCCTTTTAGTTTTGGTAAATTTAATAACTCTTTGGCAATTATAGTTGGCACCAAATATCCCCTTCTTTTTCATCAGCCAAATGTAATCAACTTGATGGTCTATGATCCTCTTATCTCACTTAGGTTACTCTTTGCCATCGCTTTTTTTAAAATTTATTTTTTGAATTACTTTTTTCTTATTTGATCATTTAAAAATTTTATGGTTGCAAAATTATTTTAAATTTTTTTAAAACTTTTTATGAAATGTTTGGAACCTAATTATATTTTTTCCATAAAAAATTTAATTATTATTCAAAATTATTTGAAAATTTGATTAATTTTCCGCATTTAAGTAAACAAATTGCATGCTATCTAATAGTTAAGTTGACAAAACATTATTCAATTAAATTGATTATTCTGTGAATGTCTTATTTGTTTTCATATTAATTTTTACAAGAAAGTAAACTAATCTTTGTGTAATGGATATTTAATTTAATCATTGTAAATAAATTTATAGGATGCCAAGAAATTTATGAGTCATTCCAAACGCAAGCGACTAAGTGTTACAGATATTGATCACTCTTTAAAAGTCAAAAATATAGAAGTAAGTTACTTTTATCATAATTAATAATACGTTTGTGAATTTGGTTGGCAGCATTTGATTATTACTTCAAACTTGTGACTGTTAACAGTAGGGAAGCACAAAAATTTTAGCCACAAAAGGCAGAGTCAGGGGCCAGCATTTACATGTGGCCCCTGAATTAGAATGTGGCAGAATTTTTAATTTTAAAAAAAAAAAAAAAAAAAAGCATTTCAGAAAAAATAAAAAAAATTTTTTAATTGAATATATGTATATATTTTTTTTTTGTAAAAAATTCTAATTATGGCCGATATTCTCGCATTTTGTAGGGGGAAAGCACACTAACTATTTCCTTTTTTGCATTTTGTATGTCATCATCACATTAAAGAAATAAATAAAAAAAAAATGTGAAATCTGTTGCTGTAAATACTGAAAAAAAAAAAAAAGATTGACGCCGAAATCACGCAAATCAGACTCTTCAAAAAGGCATTATGAAATGCATGTTTTCATTTCAAAAGTCAGTTGTTGTAATAAATAATATCGTATTAAAAATATAGGATTATAAAAACTTTGTGGAAATCAATAGCAATCAAACTGCATAAAAAAATATAAAAAACTTTCTGCAGAAAAGAAAACCAAAATTTTTTACTTTTATTTTTCATTATTCTTAAATGACTATAGAAAAATCACAAGCATTTTTTTCTACTCAATGCACAAGAAAGGCATCTTTTGAATATAAATCTGAAAAAAAGAAAAAAATCTTTTTAAAATTTTTGCAGGAAAGAAGACTAAAATTTTTTACTTCCCAAATGAAAAATCTTTTGACAAGAATGTTCTGCCATGGGGTTTATGTTAATTGCTGTTATTATAAATATGTGAGGAATTAATCTTTTGCTTTTGTGCAAATAATAAAAATAATTGATGTGAATAAATTAAAATTTTTATACTTATTATATTGCAAAAGCAAATTATGGTACATTTATATAGGCTGTGGGATAGAATGAAAGATAGCAATTGACATTTATCCTAAAAGTTACTATTCAAAACTTTCACTATTATTCAGAAAACAAAATTTGTTACTAATACAGTGTTAGATTGGTGATGACTGTTGCTAGAATTTTTATTTATTTTGATACAGTGTTAGATTAGTGATGACTGTTGCTAGAATTTTTATTTATCTTTTCTACTTTTGCAGTTTTCTTTTCTTCTCTATTTACAAATTTATAAGTACAGTGGGACCTCTATTTAATGAAGTCGCTAAATCCAGATAATAAGTTCATTATATGGAAAATTCGTTAAATAGAAAATCACCTTTTGAAATACTTCAACAACAGAAAATAGGTTTTAAATTCATAAACACTACACATAATTAAAATAGCAATTGATACACCTTTATTCTCAAAATGAAAGTTCGTCAAATAGAAGTCAGACTGTAATTACGTTTCAATTTAAATTCTAAACCCATTGCATAAATAGAACTTTCATAATGAAACTGAAATTGTCACTTTGAGAAAGTCTGTAAACTAGATCACTAGCTTTCAGTTATTCTTTTTCTTTTACATTTTTATTAATATTTAGACAGTTCAGGGATATAGTTAAAGAGAACAATAGGTTGAGCATCCTTGATTAACAGGATATGTTAGAAAAATGTAGGAAAAGTTTGGACCCTTCACATAATGTTTTATGGCTTGAATGTGCCTTTCACATACTCTTTTATAATTAATTTTGTATATTTGTCTTTCACATAATTTTTCATTGTTAAAATGTGCCATTCATTGTTAAATTTACTTACTTTTTTATTGATAAAATGTGTCTTTCACAAAATTTTTTATTATTAAAATGCTTCATAAATTATGATAGGGAGGTAAAAATAGACCTCTTTTAAAATGTTTTCTGTCAAACGAAGTCTTTGTAAATCAAGCTATACACAATGTTTTTCACTTTAAAAACAAACCAGATTTGAAAATATAAAGAATTGTCGGACATTTTGTTGCATATATTGTTATAATTTTTTCTTCTGTGTTTTTCTGCTTAAATTTTAATGTTACCTAATTAGTTCATCTCATTTTATTTACATTTTAAAACTTGATACTTACACCAAAACAAATCTAAAATTTCTAAGTTTGAGATTCTGTATTCTCTGATATTGGTTTTAAGTCTATAAAAATTTTTTGTATATTCTTATTAATCTGAAATTAAGAAGTTTTTTATTTTTTCGTTAATTTTGATGCTTCATTTTATAATTTTCAGTTCTAATCTTTATATATAATTTTTTTAAAAAATTTCTTTAATTAAAATCTTGTTGTGGAAAATAGTGTTTATTTGTGTAAAAATTAAATGATTTCTTGTAAGTTTTTCCTCCTCTTTTTTTTCTGCATACTTCCATTATAATTTTAATGAGCATCATTTTGTATTTTTTTATGAACTATGACCTCTGGTAGATCAAATATTTTGCGATTTTCGCAAATCAGGAATTTATTTTCGAAAATTTGCAAAAACAGAAAATCAGTACCTTTGTGAGAAAGAATCTGATTTAAACCTAATTTTTTATTCACAAAATTCCGAGTACCTTTTCCACAATTTCTTGAAAATAGGAAAAAAATATATATATTGCGATTTTTCTCAAAATCAAAATTTTATTTTGACAAATTTACAAAAACAGGTTTTTGGGTGAAAAAAACCTGATTTAAACCTAATATTTGATTCATAAAATTACAAGTAGATTTTTTCCAATTTAATGGTAAAAGGACCTTTTAAAAAAAGGATTAAATTGTCACATGTTTAAAAAATATCGTATCTTTATGATTTTTTCATTTATATTTACATCTATTTATTCACCTTGGTTTTTTTTTTTTGTAGCCAGTCTATGGTTTTACCAGCCGAGAGTTTATACCTTTTCGATTTGCCAGTGGTGGAGGACGTGAAATTTATTTTACAGAAGAAAAAGAAATGGAATTGAGTGATATAGTTGGAGCACAAATGCCAAAACTACCCCTTGACGTTGCTGTGAAAGGTATTATAAATGTTTTAAAATTCGCTACAGTTTCTGTGTTTAAGTAAAAGTTTTTAAACTATTTTTCTTTAATGTTATTGAATACGATTGCTTTTATATTTTATTAAAGCTTTTTTTAAGGGAGGGGGAGGGGAGGCTCTGCAGTTTTTGGAAATAATGGTTTTTACTTTAAATAAATCTAAAATATTTATAACTGCTATGAGTTTGTATTTTCTTATGACTGTTAGGTTAAATTGTGCTAGTGTTCTCTATGTTAATTTTGAAAATTGCACAAAACATTCATCGGAAAAAGTCACTGTTTTGTGAAAACACAAAAAGTATTTATGCTTTGTGATGGTAGTTAGTCAAATTTAGAGGAGGTAATTTCATTACAGTATTTTTGGACAATTGCCATAGAAGATACATTTTCATTGCTTATGAAGGAGAGATTTTACCTAAAAAAAATGGACAAAATCATTTAAAGAAAAATTTATGCTTTATTTATTTTGTAAATATTAGTAGATAGAATATGACCATGCATTAAAATCATGAAGAAAGCAAGGTCCATTTTAAAGGGATGTCGAGATTCATTCTCTCACATCATATTGTAAAACTAATTAGCAGTCAGACTGAGGGGTTGAAAAAACCCCAGTCTTTATGCCAAGAATTCAAAATTGAAAGTGAAGTGAATTGTTTCCAACAGATTGTTAGGAGCATGGGAAGAAATCTATTATTGACGATTTATTGAAAGATAAAATAGCAAAAAACAAAGCCAACCCCCCATAATCAATATTAAATTTGAAATAATTTTGGCTATGGCTAATTGCCAAAAAGACTGTGAGAAATAATATAGCCCTGTAACTGTAACATTTTTGTGGGAAGAGAAATAAAGTAACATAAGGAATAAGGAGTTATAAATAGATTTTGATGTTCAATTTAGTCGCGACAGTGAATTAATGAATTTCACATTTGTATTGAATTAAGAAGTTAGCTATTACATTGATTGTTAAGAAGAGAATAAAATATTTATATTTGATTTTTATAGAATGTAAAAAAAAAAAAAATTAAATAATTGGTTTAAGAGTTACCTAAACACTGATTATCTAGGCTTATAAAAATGTGAAAACATTGCAAATTATTCATTGATATCAATATGTTTCATGTCGTGGAAAAAACTCACAAAATCGTTTTTTTTTTTTTTTTTTTTTTAAATATTGTTTTATAACTTAAAATATTTAAGATATTAGTCTGTTCTAAAGCTAATATAATTCTTTAAGGCAAAATAATATTTATAGCTTTAAATTATAGCTTTGCTTCAAGTTTAAAGCCCTTAATTTGTAAAATTTTTATTATTCTTGGCCAAAGAGCTTTGAAAAACACTGTTAAATTTCTTTGCCAGAGAAGTAAAAACTCTGAGAGTTAGGTTTTGTTTTTGAGGTTGTTTTTCTTTCTTCTCAATTTTCTTTAAATTCATTTTATAGTATTTATACTCATAATAATTTATTGCTAGACAGAAAATGTGAAATATTGAAGGTTATATATTATGTTATGATATATAACCTTATATATTTATGGCTTGATTAATAGATATAATATTTTATGGCTTGTTTTATTTAGAAAAATATTATTATTTAATGTACTTAAAATGATCGTTTTTATATATTTTTTTAGATTCTCTATGCTATTATTAAGTATTGTTTAAGTTAAGCATGATAAATGATGTTTTTACTGTTTTTTCTTCCATATGCTCAATTTTGTTTCATATTAATGATAATATATAAAATAAAATGCTTCATATAATTCTGATAATCTAATATCTGGTGTTTGGGTTAGAAAGATTCTACTAAAATTTATGTGTAAAGATAGAATTATGATTATTTAATAATCGTTCAGTGCCAAATTAATTATTTTTCTTATCAATTATGCGGCTTTAATAAATTTTTCAATTCTACTCTAATCAACAATTTTATTAATTTATCTCTGTATTGAAAAATTATTTCTGTTATTGAAATTTGAATTTATTAAAAAAATTAGTATAATAACATTTTTTTGAATAAATTCATTTCTATTATAATATTAATTATGAAAAATAAATTTAACAATATAAAATTTTCAGCCTTTACATATAAATTCTTCAAAAGAAAAATTTAATATTAAGTTTAGAATTATGTTAATTTAAATAATTAAATTCTGTTACATTTTCCTAATTTTACTCTTATATTCTTAAGGAATATGATTTTATTAAGAAAGTTGCTACCATGAGTAATAAAAAGCCTACTGACACACTTAATATTTTTTATAAGAGTTTGCTCTCTTTTGTAGTTAACAGTTTTATTGTTAATTGATCAGATTCTTAAATTTTCTGCTTCTAGTATTTTGCTGATTTTCTTAAAATTATTTAAATGTTGTAATGAATTATGTATTGATAATGTTCTTGTCATTTTTATAGCTCACTGGTTAAGTATTGAAGGTATCCAACCCACTATTCCAGAAAACCCACCTCCAAGTAAGTTATAATATTTAGTTTTCTTTATTTAAAAAAAAATTGTTTTATTACATATTCATCAATACTTATTTATTAAAATACATATTAAGGCTAGAAAAGAAAAAAATAATTCTTAACTTCACAATTTTAATTGTAATAAATAAAAAAAGTGACAGATTAAGGGCAGATGGATTTACGATGAGGCAAACTGCCTTTTGCAATTGCTTGCAAGAATATATAGATTGTTCATAAGTTTACAAAAATCGAGAAAATTTCCCTTAGAAACTTTCCTTTGAAAAAAATTGTTTTATTCATTTTTTATTAAAATAGTTAATCTTTTACATCAATGAATTCTGTCAGTAAATAAAATATCAAGATGTAGTAAATGCACATATATATACCTCATCTGCATATTTTTGGCATTTTTTTTAATCCCATTGTTTATTAAAAAGTTAAGTTGTTTTTTATTTTTTTTACTAATAATTATGTATGACAATACTTGCTTAAGCTTATGTGAAAAATTATAAGTTATGATATTTGAAAAGTTTCTATTTTTTCTTTTACTGCTGGCTCTAAAATCTCATAATCTCTTTAAAAACTCAACAAGTCATATTTATTAACTTTTTATTTTAAGGAAAATAAAAAATGATGAAAATCTTAATTTCAATCATTGACATAATGATCTCAAATAATCAAACAATTTTCTTTTTGATAGTTCTGATTTTTGTTATATGCCTTATTAAATTCATTCAATCTTTAAAAAAGAGGGAAAAAATGTATTTTTATCCTTTGGTCTAAAAATTATTCGTATCTGTTATTATTTACTCTCAATTATTCAGTACTCTTATCTTTCAATTATTACATTTCCTATTGTTTTGTATTTTAAATCTCACATTAATAATTAATTAGAAAAACTTTATTTTTTTATTTTTTTTAGGCTCATAACATAATTGTGTGCCTAAGTTTAATTTTCTATAAACTAACTTAGTAGCAACAAATATATTATTTAAATTTATTTATAACGATTCAAAAATACATTTCCAAATCACAATAAGGTTTCTTACTTTTAAATTGAAATATTTTTTTATAAAATCTCTACAAGTAGCATTGTCTGAGAGGAAAAAAAAAAAAAAAAAAAAAAAACCTAACACAGAAAATTACAGCAAACTTTTATAAACAAATGAAAATTAAATGAATTATGAAAACGTTTACATTTTAGAAATGGTTCATAATGTTTAAAACAGATTTGTACATTATAATATTGTTGGTTACCATTTTAAGAATTTACTTGCTATTTCATTTGTTAAATTTTGTTTCAAAAGACTAACAAAATTTGTTTACTTTCATTGATTAAATTTCTTTTAGTTTCAAAAGATCAGCAAAAGCTTGAAAGTATGGATCCTTCTGCCAAGACACCTAAAATTGGAGCCAACAAAAACTCAAAGGAAGAAATTTCAAAACAGCTTGAAATTGTTCGCTTGAAGCAACTTGCTACTCATGAATTGTCTGTGGTAAGATATTTTTTATTTTATTGTATTTTTTCCACACCATTAATATTACTTTCTATAAATCCCATCCAACTGTTTAACCATCGTAGATCTACCAACTCTCAGGCTTTTCTGTTTAATCTTAGGACAGCAGGCCACCAGAATATTTTTTTTTCTAATTAGTGTATAAATTGGCAGACTTAAGTACATTTTGCATACAGCTCCTTCCTTGAGACCTGCAAGTTTGTATTTGGTTTATCCTTATTTCCACTTTGGAACCTCTTTTAAAATGTCTGTTAAACCAACAAAAAAATGAAGTATAACACATCTTTTGAAGAAAAAAAAGTCTATATAGAATGTTTATTTTTTGAGATTGCCAGCTTAATTCATGATGAAATACATAATTTAAGTATTTAAATTGTTTTTTCCTGAGCACCAAATTTTTTGTGAATTCAGTGTCACTGGAAGTTTTAAGAAAAGAGGACAAAATTCTTTTCTTGATGTTCTAAAAACTCAGTTTTCTTTATAGTGCAAAGGCATTTCAGATTTTTTTTTCTTTTTATTAAATCTATATGAAATGAGATTTATTCAGTTGCAAGGAAAGTAATACTCACATTGTGTTGGTTAAGTTAAAAATGGCTGTATTAACCATTTCTCACACGTGAGAGAATATTTAGCTGCATAACAAAATTATAGGCTTAATTCTGTTCTTCTTTGACAAAACAAATTCAGGGAATTTTATTGACTGAGAAAAGTGAATCAGAAAAAGTTTCAGAAAGATCTTTATATCATGCTTTTTTTTAAAAGAATGCTTAATCAGTCACTCAGTCTATTTAAGATACAGTGAATCAGGGGAAGAGGCTCTTGGAGAACTACTTGCAGCACACTTCCCTGGATCTCATCCTGTGGAGCCACTGTTTTTTAGGCTGAGGTCTATGCCATTATCTTGTGCTGCAAGTTATGCATAGACATGGGATATCAAAATAAGACTATCCACATCTGTTCTGACAGTCAGGCTGCTCTCTTATCACTGTCAAGGTGTAAATTCACCTCTCTGTTAGTGTGGGAATGCTTCTCGGTCCTCTGTGACCTGTCCGCTCATAACAAGGTATCCCTGCATTGGGTACCTGGACATATGGGTATTGGTGGAAATGAGTTAGCTGATGAAGCAGCACGGGCTGGCTCTAATGCAGTTTTCTGGGGCCCTGAACCTGCGCTGGGAATTTCTCCCTCCTCATTTAGGGCAACCATATTCAAGCTCTACGGCAAGATTGCCCATGAGCAATGGCGCGCTGCTGACGGTCAAAGACAAGCTAAGGAGCTGAATCGAGACTGTCCTAGCATACGTCAAAAGGAGCTCTTAAAGCTTAATAGAAACAGTTTAAGGAAGATCATTGGTCTTCTTACTGGTCATTGTATCCTCAGGAGACACCTACACATTATGGGAATTGAATCCAATCCTATTTGTCGGGGTTGTCATTTAGAAGAAGAAACATCACGACACATACTTTGTGATTGTGATTACTATTCCGCTCAAAGATTTGAGCACTTAGGGCAGCATTGCGTCAATGCCTGGGAACTGCAAGAGGTTCCTGTAAGGTGTCTGCTGAATTTTATTACAGCTATAGGGCTTTCTTGCTAATCATGACTAGGGTTTGGGTACAATAGACCTCTGGTCGATGTGCCCTGCTCGTCAGAGCTGCCCAACCTCTAAGTCTAAGTCTGCACTCAGTCTATTTTAAAACAAGTGAGTAAGTGACAAGAGCCTTGATTTGGCTATACCGTGCCTAAAACTAGGTTAAAAGTTCATGGAACATAGTTAAAATTAAAGCACTCAGTCAAAATTTATGTAACTTAGTTCAAATCAAAACAAGAGGTTAAATTTGAAGAAACTGATTGAAAACTGAAACTAATTTTAAAACAAAAGACTAATTTATTATTTTGTAATTTCTGGGGGTGAGAAAGTTAAACTTAATTTAAAGTATGTGTGAATTTTGTTTTTATCTTTTACTTTTGTGTTGACTTTTTTTCTGTCTCTATTATGGATAGGTCTTCTATTTATTGTTTTGATTTCATAACTAAGCTTAAGAATTTGATCAATTCATTATTGAAAATTCTACAGACAAAGAAAAAAACTGATTTGTGTAAATGTGTTATGATAAATTAGAGTCCATATTCTTTATTAAAAACAGTTTACCTTTTATGTAAATTTTTAAAAAAAAGTATTTTATTTAGCATTATACTAGTTCAGATTTTAACCAGTGGGTTTTTGTTAATTTTGGCATATAAATCTATGATAACTGTCTTGTTTTATGGTTTAGTTTGATTTCTTTAATATTGAAAGAGGAATCTAAGCTTTTATCAGGTCTGCCTAAAACAGCAACAAAGAAGAATATTATATTTGATATTCTGTGATTGAAACATGTGTCTGTTTAATTTCTGTTTGTATTAAGTGAAATTCAAACTTGATTTTTCTTTATGTTATTTTTCATTCAGTGAACAGAATAGCAGACATTTGATTCATGTTTAGTTAGGATAATTATTATCTATTACATAAGCACAGCTGCCAACTCTACCGTATTTACCAGTAGATTACTGGATTTTACTAGTTTCTCTTGTCCTGTTCTACTGGTTTAATGAAAGTTCTATTGGTTTATGTACATTTTAGAAAATTCCCTAAAATTGAGTAAGTTTTCTATAAAAAAAATCCAATTTGAAATAGAATTTGCACTCAATTCATTGCTTGCTTGAATATTTAAATGAAAATTTATTATATATAATGAAGATGAGCCTCAATTATTGTAGGCAGTTAAAAGTTCTTCTTTTCTTTTTGTCTTGTTTTTAAATTTTCAGTTCTTTTTTAATCCAAACTCCGCTTTTAAATTAATTAAAAAATCTTTTTTGCTATTAATAATAAATTACTTGTCTATTACTATTCAAAGTTATGAGTTAACATAATAAGAAACATTTCACTTTCATTTAATGTCAATCAAAAATGGATAATACAGACCATACAGACCGTTTATTGTTATTAGTGTAATAAAGTTTTTGTATTTTGATGACTATAAAAATCCATGTATGTGAAGTATTTAATATATTATGTAAAAGTTGTATTATTTCGTAAATTCTACCGGATTTTTTCCTGTATATGTTGACAGTTATGGATAAGTGTTGTTTTTATTTTCATAATGCTGTAAATGTTTGAGTTATTTTAATGTTTTGTTTTTGTTTTATAGGAGCAACAGTTATATTACAAAGAGATTACTGAGGCTTGTGTCGGATCAGACGAGCCACGCAGAGCTGTAAGTGTTGATAATTTGCATTTTCATGTTTATATTACATTTTTTTCTGTGATAAAACTACAGTGATTTTGTGTAAAATCAAGGTTGCCACTCCACAGAGAGAATAGGGAAAACCTGGAAAATACAGGGAATTTAAAATCACCTAAAATAACAGGGAATTTTATGTCTTTTTTTTACCAACTGGGAAAATACGGTGAATTTTGCTTCATATTTTCGTCTTTTAAAAAATGGTGAACACTCAAAGCGTTATCTATGGGATGTTTAAGGATGATATTTCAGCTACACTAAACTATTTCATTTACTCTAGCATTATTTAAGTATGTTCTTTTTCCGTCAGTTTTTCCATCAATTAAAACTAATAAATATAATTAGCACAATATAGCTCACACGAGAGCACAGTAATTGTTATGTTCCTCTTAATATATCTTGTATAACATTTACAGGGAAAACACAGGGATTTTTTTTCTTCAGATTTGAGTGGTAACCCTGAAAATATATTGGTTGGTTATTTTATCATTAAATGTTTTTCATAATACACTGCAAGCTTCTATTTATCTTTTTGCATTGTGTGTTGCAACAAATTCCATACATAATCTGCAAAAGTAGTCATAGATGGTCACCTATAAATTTTTTATTGTGCTAAGCTTCTACATTTATTTATAATTAATATTTTGTGATTAAAACAATTAATGGATTGTTTAGAGCAAGACATTTCAGTAATTAAAGTAAAGAAAAGGACAGTTGCTTGCAAAAGAGAAGACCAACGCTTACCCTTGTCTGTTGTGGCCACCTATGGTGATGATGATATTTTTAAAATTAAATTTTGTCTTTATAAAAAAGCAAATATCATTGTTAAAACTGCAAAAAAGGAAGAAAAAATAATAGGAATTTGCTCAAAGATGTTTCTCAAGCAGACAAGATAATTAGTCTAAAAAACATTGTGAAACTGAATCCCATTTGTACAAAATATCATGTGACATAATTCTCTCCTTAACGAAACACAGCCACACACAGCTGTAGGTGTTGATGATTTGCTTTTCATGTTTATGTTACATTGTTCTTTCTGTGATAAAACTACAATGATTTTGTGTAAAGTATTTTAGTAGTTTTAACACTAAATATTTTTCATAATACACTGTAGGCTTCTATTTATCCTTTGCATTGTGTGTTGCAACAAATGCAAACCAGCAAATTCCATAGATAATCTTTAAAATAGTCATAGATGGTCACCCATAAATTTTTTATTGTGTTCAAACATCTACATTTGTAATTAATATTTTTTAATTAAAACAATAAATGGATTGTTTAGCAAAAGGCATTTCTGTAATTAAAGTAAAGAAAAAGACAGTTGCTTGCAAAAGGGAAGAATGAGACTTACACTTGTTTGTCGTGCCACCAATGATGATGATATTTTTTAAAATTAAATTTTGTCTTTATAAAAAAGTAAATATCATTGTTAAAATTTCAAAAAAGAAAGAAAACTATGCTATATAGTACTGTTTGCTGTACCAATGATTTGAAACTAATCTGAAATATTAAAATAATTTTTTAACCATTTTGACTATTATTTGAATTGAGAGTAAAAAGATTGGTATTAGTTTCTTCAATTATTTTGACAATTAAATTTAAATCACTGTAACACATTGTTATTTGAGTCATTGATTTTTTTTTTTTTTTTTTTTTTTTTTTTTTTTGTATAATAGCATTGATTTTTCACTTGTATAATTGATTCAATTTGTGATATGATATTTTGTTTTTAGTTTTTATGCAAACATTGATTTTACTTGCGATTAAGTTGCATGAAGACATTTCTCAAACAGACAAGATATCGGTCTAAAAAATATTGTGAAATTGAATCACATTTGTGCAAAATATCATGTGATAGAATTCTCTCCTCAACAAAACATCACTAGACTGAATCTTACCCAGATAAAAAATTGTGAAACTGATTTTTCATGTTGCAAAAATTGGTATTTATCATAGCAGACACAATGTAAAACAGGATTGGGATTTGATCCAAAAGAAATTATAAAAAACCAGAAAAAAACTGAACTAAATGGAAGGTACTGAGTGATATGGAAAAAACTTAAAAATGATCAAACCCTGGCTTATTAATGAGCAATAAAAAGAATGCTTTAAACTAATTAAATTTAATTTAGTACCCGAGAGTGCCAGTAAATAATAGCACCAGTAAATTTATTTTAGTATTTCAACTACTCTTTAAAAAAAAATACCTATTTTCATATTATTTGTTTTAATTTACAAAATTTTAAAATTTATTTAGTACATTATCTCATAGTCTGTTTGAACTGTTTCATTGTCTGTTTGGAAAAAAGAGAAAGTAAAAACTAACAAAATATTATATTAGAAATTATCTAAAAAATGTAAAGAAAGTAATAAATTCTAAAAGAGCAAAAATTCGTGTTTTATTGACACTGTGAGCACATGTAAATTTGAAATCTCGACATTTCAAATTTTTTGAGCCAGACATTTTCAGTTATTTCATTTGAAAAATCTGATATTTTTTTTTCCATTACTGTTTTGTAACTTCCAAACATATTTCGAGGCGACAGTTTTGTCACCATGCATATCATGTTAGCGACATTTGTAGAACATTTGGCGACAATTATTGCGACTTATTTTCAAATGTATTGCCTGATGTATCTAATTTATATTCTTTTTATTTTTTAGGAAGCTCTTCAAAGTCTTGCTTCTGATCCGGGCTTGTACCAGATGCTACCACGTCTAAGTCAGTTTATTTCAGAAGGGGTAAGTTTATCTCCTTTTGTTGTGCGTCAGAGAAATTCCAGTACCTTATCCTAATGTGCTTAATTTTCCATTAGGTGAAAGTGAATGTCGTTCAGAACAACTTAGCACTACTCATTTATCTCATGAGGATGGTGAAGGCTTTATTAGATAATCAAACTTTGTTTTTGGAGAAATATGTAAGTTATTTTTGATATTTCTAGTTCTGCCAATATTTTTGTCCTACGGCAAATAGACTTTTTTATTTGCTCTGTCTAACTAGAGATGAGGATCACAACAGATTTATTCATGCTATATGTTGCGGAGAAATATGTCGATGGAACTCTAGCATCACGAACTGTATTTATCCTATATAATAAAAGGGAGCAAAACCATATTTACCTGTCTATCTTGTATGTTGAATGCGGAAATGAGTCAGATCTGTAGAAGAGTATTATCGAACGCTTTGTACAACTTTCAACACATTACCATAGAGTAATTTGTGACGTACGGCTGCTTCCAGCAATGACTGCCCAGTTGAAGATGAGTGGTCGAGGTTGCAGAATTCTGGTCAGAAATAGTCTGGTCGGAATTCTTCCGCTCCTTATATGAGCTCCATATGTTTGGAGGTTTAGGAAAACAGCAGAAAATGTTCGGCATCCATCTTTTATTGTAAAATGTTTCATCACATTATAATCTTATCAGGAAGCACTGGCACCTTCAGATTAATATCAGGGGTCTGTCCAAAAATATCCTGTAAAAGGTCCTGTTTTTGTAAAATTGTGAAAAAATTACATGTAATTTGTGAGTATAAAATAAACGTTAAGTCGCATTCTTTCAACAAAGGTCCTGCTTTTATGAATTTGTGCAAATAGGGTCCGGTTATTGCAAAAAACATTTTCAAGGAGTTTTTAAATTGTAAATAGATACAAGATTATGCTCAGCACTGTAAAATTATAATAAAAAAAATAATAAAATTTCAAAAATAAGCAGCAATTGCTGCTTCTAAATTAGAGATGCAACATACAAATATTTGGTATTTAGCCTATACTGCTGAATGCAGAATATTCATTTCGGACGAATAATGGAAGAAGCATCTGCCGAAGACAAAATTAATTCATTTACATCCATCTTTCTTGTTTTCCCCCCTGTTTATTCGATTATCAAAACAATGAAGATAAACAAATTTGTGAAGGGTCCGTTTATAAGTAAAAAAAATTTATGAAAAGATATTTTGTGAAGGGTCCGTTCTAAACAGACCCCTGAATATCATCTTGGGTTTCGAAGGAGACACGTGTTCCCTTCTCCGCATGCTCTGTTGTTAAAAATAACTATTTCTAAATATATACTTAAAAAATTACTTTATTCAGATTACCCAACTACATAATTGCAAGGATGGTAAAACAATCAAAATATAGGAAAATAACCTTTACTTTCTAAGCATGCAGAGAATGAAATCACATAGCGAAAAAATGCTCACGTCTCTCTAGCAGAGTCAATGATGCAATGTTTGGCAATTGGCTCAGTTAGGCAGGCGGTTACAGTTGATAAGTTATAGGGGCTAGGCACAGTCACAAAAGTAATATTAGAAATTTAGGCGAAGGCCAAAAGGTTGAAAACTGAGGGTGTTATGATTGCATCATCACAATTTGTTACCAAGAAGTGTCTTGACAGGTCTTATTTTTTTTTTCAACCAGTAAAAGTTTACAACTGAAAATTCGAAAAGAGATCAGAAACATAGTCGTTCCTAAATTCAATTTTTTTACAAATTATTTTAAGCATAATTCTAGAGTGTAACAGTGTTTCACATTTTCCTGTTGCAATTTCTTGTATTTTGAGTTAAATTTGAAAGCCATTTTTTTAAGCAGATTTTTTATTGGTATGAATTAAAAGTTTTCCTGTTTTATGATATTAATAATCAATATCACTGAAACAAGTTAAAAATACAGTAGTACTTTGGTTTTCAAACCCCTTTCAGATTAACTCTGTTAATTAAATAAAGTCCCTATTTTTATATATATATATATATTTTTTTTTAGATACACTTTTGATTTATATTTCCCTTTTTTTTAATTCTTAGTGTTCCATGATGATTAAGTTCAGTGGTTCCCAAACTTTTTTGACCCATGGACCCCTTATATAGTCAAAACTTTCCCATGGACCCCCAAGTGAAAAACTGCATGTATGTACGGAATAAAAGTTATAAAAAAAACATTTTGTTGAAGAACTAAAATTATATCTTTTGTTTAAAATAAAATAAAATAATTAATGACTTGGATGAACGTGATGAGATTTTAAGAGTGTATTAATTTATGTCCGGCTCAATGTTTGTGAGCACTAATTTCTAATCATTTATTTATTTCATTATTATTATTTTTTTGTGATGAGGTTCATTACGGCACTGAAACTGGGAAAACAATATCCTCTTCCCAAGTTTTGTTTATACAGAAAAAGTTTTGCAACAAACGCAGTTTTACGATTTTAGTTTTGATTAAATTTAATTGTTCATCCTGTAGTTTCAAATTAGTTTCGTTAAGTTTGGCAAATGTACTGAAAATACATTCGCTGCAGCTTGTTTAATATTAGCTAGAAAACCCCGGTATCTTCCTACCATTGCCAGAGCACCGTCAGGAGCTACAGAAATGATATTAGTCAAGGGTGTAGCTTTTAATTCAGTCAATAGCGTTTCACCTTTCGCATTGCTTTCCGAACATTTAGCAAGTAACAATTCTTGGTAAAATTTTTATTCTTTTATAAATCTTACATAAGCTAAAAGTAAAAGCTTCGTTTCCTGGATAAGTGTACTCGTCAAGATGTATAGAAAATTCAGATATTTTTAAGTACTCACATGAAGAATTTTCTACGTACTGAGATATTTTGCCAATCCTTCTTTGTACATTATTATTACTACGTGGAATTCTTTTTACAATGTTAAAAGCTGGTTTGTGATACCCGGTGAGTATTATCTCACTTACAGCTGTAAAATAAGTGCTTCAATGGTGTGAGGCTTTCCGCACTTTGCAATCATGTAATATATAGAAACTATGAGAAGTCTGCAATCCATCATCACCTTGCTTAGATGTTTTCCCTATAAGTTGTTGAAGTGACGTTGTTTCAGATATTTTTCTTTGACTGTTTGAAAAATAGGTAAAACTTTTATCTTTTTTGTCATTATGGATTTTTATCAATTGTTCGTTAAGCTTGGAATGTTACATTGAATCACTTGTTACAGTTTTATCACATAGAAGACACATAGGTAAAGTTCAATTTCCTGGTGTAGAAATAAAAACATACTTCAAATATATCCAACACTATATTTTCGCCGTTTTTTCTTCGACTCATTCATACTGTTATCTCTTTAAAAGGGAACAAAAGATATAAGGAAATTTGTATATCAACTGTTTAATTTGTAACAAACCGCTGCTAATAATTATAAGCACCCACCTTTATTTATAGTTTACTTAGGAGGTAAAAATCGCTATTTTATTTATCTTAATTTCCATAATAATAAAAACCAATCAAAATTTTATTATTTTATATTAAATCTCACGCGGACCCCCTGAAGTTGTTCAGGTAACCCAAAATCAGTTTTTATATTTCATGGACCCCCTGAATGGTGCCACGGACCCCTGGGGGTCCATATGGACCACTTTGGGAAACATTGATTTAGTTCCACAAGACAAACCTTTTACCCATATTTGTTGAGTATCATAAATAGATTCCTAAGTATTTTCCCTCAGTTAGAAATTATTAAGCTTTTATTCTAATTAATTTATTTATTTTGCCTTTGGTAGTATATAAAGTAGGCAAAATAATTTCTGATTTCTCTGTTCATTCACAGCTTCATGAACTCATCCCTGCTGTTTGTTCATGTATAGTGAGCAGGCAGTTGTGTACAAGACCAGATGTTGATAACCACTGGGCTCTGAGAGATTTTGCTTCTCGTTTGATAGCTCAAATTGCTAAGTAAGTATTTCTGATAATATGCTTTGTGTAAAATAACTCCCAGAAACAAGTACTGTTTTTCTGCATTTTTTGAAATATTATGAAAATTTTCCTCTCTTGTAATCTATGATTTTAATCCATTATTCTCCCATAATTTTGAAAAAAAAAAAAAAAAAAAAAAAAAAAACAAATTAACATTTATTTACAAAATCATTTTTACAACGCAGGGTTGATATATTTAATTTGAATTTGATACTCTCCATAATAAATTACTAGGGATAGAGCAAAAGGGAAAGTTTGCATAATTCCCCTTGCTTTCTGGATTAGGTTCAATATTACACGATTACTGAATTATTGCAGGCTATAAAATAAAATCCTCTAATATAAAAATTTAGAGGTCAATGAAAATATTATGAAATGAATATTCACATGTAAAAGTTTAAAAATTTTGTTTATGGTGTATATTGTAAAATGAAAAAGTGCATTCTGAAAAAGTAACTTCAGTTATATCTTTACTTGAATGTAGGTGTGTATTGTAAAGCTTCAAAATTGTATAGTAATGTAAAATAAAACTTTATTTTTATGAAGAAAGCTGTAATAGTGCTCAAATGCTCATAGACAACTGCTGTTTTTTTTTGTTGTCATTTTTGAAATTAAAATTTGTAATTTCTATGCAACCAATTTGCTCTTTTATTTGTCTGTTTTTAGAATTATACCCATTTTTCATAACAGCAACTTAAACTCTTCTTTATAATTTGTATTACTTTATTTCAGGGCTCAAAGTGTTCTTAATTATTAAACATTTCAATAAATACTCTGTTTTTTTCTTTTTTTTTTCATTAAAAAAAGAACAAAAAAAACATTGTCTTGAATTTCTCTATAGCCCACTACAGAGCCTGTCTTGGTATATATCTTATTATATTATAGATTAGGTTTAGGTTAATTTTTTATGCTTACTGTTAGATTTTGGAGGGGGGGAAATCTGGTATAAGAGTCCAACACTATCCTAAATTTCATTACAATTTAGTTTACAAAACCTCAACTTATATGCATTTAATACTATAAATTCAAACTTTTATTCTGAAACTAGCAATTTTGTTGAAAGGTTTTCTTTCCTTCCTTTTTACAGAAATTTTAACACCACAACTAGCAATGTGCAGACAAGAGTGACTAGAATGTTTCATCGTTCTCTAGCCAATGATAAAATGCCTTTATCTTCTCATTATGGTAGTATATCTGGATTATCAGAGCTGGGACCAGAGGTGGTGCGAAGCTTTATAATTCCTCGAGTGAAGGCCATAGGGGAACGTATAAAGCAATGTCTCGAAGGTCCCATGACCACCAGCATAGATAAGAGTGCAGCAGAGCACATAAAGCAGCTTATATTGGTATGTAGACCCTTTTGCTAAAATGCACCTAACAATTGTAATATTCTTTATATTGTGACTTTCTGTCGCAAGTGGTGCATACTGTAATAGTGCATAACTGCCAACTGTACTGGATTTTGCCAGTTTCTCCTGGTCTACTATATTAATAAAAATTCTACATTTTAGAAAATTCCCTAAAATTGAGAAAGTTTCATTAAAAATTCCCTATTGAAATAGAATTTTTTCGCAGATTATTGCTTGCTTGAATATTTAAACAAGTGTTACTAATACATAAGCCTCATTTATATAAATCAGTTCATGAATTAAATACCCATTGCTATTCAAAATTAAGAGTAAACATAACATTTCAAGTTCATTTAATGTTAATAATTATAATTGGAAAATATTACAGTTTTTATTTTGATGAGACTAAAAATGCCTAAAATTCCCTTTGCATAAAATATTTAGTAAATTTTGTAACAAGTATCAGAAAATTTGTATTATTTTGTAAAATCTACTAGATTATTCCCTATCCACGTTGGCAGCTATGGTTATGTTAGCAGCAGCTATATTCTATTGATATTTATGTTATATGCTCAAAGTACTTATTATTTGTGCATTATACTTTTCTATTTAATTTTAAACTATTTTTTTTATTGGACTTCAGGACATCAGATTACCTTAAATGATACATTTATGAAGAAACACTATAGGCATTATTCTGTATCCTACATTTAATGTGAAATATTTCATAAAAACATATAAAGTTACTTGAAAAATTATTTGAAGAATGGATTGAGTACTTGCTTTAATCTATTTGTTGCTAAAATAATAGCATGATTTAGTACAAGTTGCTAAAACCACTAATAATCAAAACATTAAATTGCTTTTTCTAGAAATCTTTTACACATATAACTTATCTAATGCTGCTCAATGATTAGATATGCTAAATATAACTTATCTATCTTATAACTTATCTTCCATTTGTTAAAGATATCAAGTAACTGATCTATTTATATTTTACATTCTTACTTTTATTTGTAAATATCTAGAAACTATTTAAAAATAATTTTCTTTCATTGGCTCAATGAGCATTATGTATGTCCAAAATTGGCCTTTCTGATTTAAAAATATTTTATACGATATTTCTGGAAAACTTTTGCAATAATTGGTGTTAATGTATTCTAAATTTTTTACTATGAATTAAATTTTAGCTTCATTGTTGCCAAAGCTTAAAGTTTATACCTTAGTTATGCTATCCATAGTTTCATAAATCATGCTCAACATTGTTTTAATTTTTCCAGCGAATTTTAACACCTGTATTGAAGACAGGAAGTTCCTTTGGAGATAGCCTTGACGAGTATAAAAATGAGTTTGGATATTTAGGACCTTTCCTGCACGGCCAAGTTATGCGTGCAAAGCAAACTACAACAACTGTTTCAACTGCAGCAAGGACTTCATTTACTGTGACTCAGGTATGTATAGCAAAGTTAACCTTTTAGAGACAGCTGACTCAACAGTTGTACCAAAGTTTTTTTTCTTTTGTTATTACTCAGAACAGACGATATAAGAAATTTTATATTGTGATAAATCATCTGTTAGACGTCACGATATATCGAGATTTAACATATGTTCAAAAATTACGTATCAGAAATCTTTAAACCAATAAAAAGGAATAAATCTATTACAAAAGAAAAGGTTATTTCTAAAAAAAAAAATAAAAAAAATTCTTTAACATCAAAAGCGTTGCTTAATTTTTCAATTAAAATAATAAAGATGGATTGACTTAAAACCGATGTGTTAAAGTAAAAACAAACACAAGCTTTATTTTAATTTTTTCATTTTAAATTAAAAATGACTTAAGATTTATTGGTTTAAAAATAAACAAAGAAATGTTCACTTTAGTAAAACATTTTTTTAAATTATTTGTTGAAAAAAAAAACTTGCTTTTGAAGTATCACTTAGACCTTCTTTTATTTATTTAAAATAATAAAGTTGTTTTCACTGATTGTCAAATTCTACACTTAATAAATGTAAAAATAAATGTATGTTTTTTATTTATTTTTTATTATTTTCTCTTTTGAAAATAAAATTGACTGAAGATTTATTATTTTAAAAATGATAACAAATCTATCTAACAAATTATTAAACAAACATGTATTGAAAGAAATTTAAGAAAGAAAAAAATACTCTAAGTACTATTGTTAAATTATTAAAAAGTGTCAAAACATTGCTTAACTTTTTATTTAATTAAAAAAATTTAGTCGTTTTAATTAATAGCCAAAATTTTTTAAAACCAATGCCACCACCTTAGTTTTAATTTTCTCAAAAATAAAAGCAAATTAAATAAATGTAGGCTTTGTTTTAATTTCTTAATTAAAAAGTGACTGAAGATTTATATTTATTGGTTTAAAAAAAGTCAAATTCTAACAAATTATACTTATGTCCATCAAATAAATTTAAAAAAAAACTAACTTTTTATAACAAGGTATAAATTAATATAACAATATAAAAGTATATCTTAATTGCTGTGTTATAATAAAAATATAGGTTTTTTTAAACGAAAGATTTAATGATAAAGTCTCAAGTTAACTTTTTCACATACCATATTTTTATTAAAGAATAATGTTCATTAGAAATGCTTTTTAAGAAATGCTGTCATTATAAGAACAGATAAAAAAATTTAATGCAAAAAAAACTATTCTTAGTTCTGAAGTATTATTTTTACGTTGAGAATATTAGTTTTCTATGTTACTAGCTACTTGTCTTAGCGTACAAGAAAAAAGAGACAGTAAAAAAATATAGTCTATTAGAAACGCTCTGTTAATATGCTTCGCTTTAAGAATGCTAAACAGAAAAACAAGCAAGAATAAAACACAAATTTTCAATTTTTTAAAACAAAAAATTTTGAAAAAAAAACAATGAAATTGACTTGCATAAATATAATTAAAAGAAAAATTTAGCAGAAAAATTAAGATCTGATAGGATAAAGAGACCAAAAGTTCTTTATCTAAATATTCCTTCTATTGTTCTCAATAACAATATTGCCATATTGATATTTATTGCCCAACAATATTACCTGGACTGTTTTTAGACGTTGCTTATAGGACGTTATTTGGGTTTAATTATCATATTTTTATATGATACTTAAATGTAAACTCTTCAGGTAATTTCCAAATAATCATTATATTTTTCATTTATTCAGTTTAAATTTCATATCTAACTTATTTTTTTCTTTGTGATGTGTTTTTAGTATAAAATTTATGCAATTATAAGTTGCAAATTAATGTAATTATAAAACTATATAATTATTATTGCTAAGTTATGTTATGTATTTGAAAACTGTGTATGTTATTAGTTGCAAATTAATACTTAACTGAGTAATGCTTAACCTACGAGATTTGCAAGAGCAAATAAGGAATTAAACTAAATCTAAAATCAATATATACTGTAGTTCCTTAACCTTTTGTTAGAAACCAACTTTAAGCTTCATTCTCAAATAAACTGTTCTTAGATGATTTTAATCCTTGCTTTGCCTCACCTAAATGATTTGTGATACCTAATGTGTATAGTTTTTTACCTCTTCATTTTTCACTAGGATTCTAAAGAAATGCATGAAGAGCAGTCTTTATGAACCACTCTTCATGATTTAAAATAATATAAATCAGGTCTAAATGTTTTTGTTTTTCTTTTGGAATAATTCTTCTTTTAAATATTACTAAATTTTTTTGGACATGAGGGGATATAATTATCGACAATGGCTACCTTCATCAATGAAAAGGTACCACAACATAGTTAACTTATCTTATATACTAGGGAATTAGGATTTTATTTTTGTAGTGGTAGATACACTTCAGTACTTTCCAACCAGAATTTTATCTGTGAAAAAATTCGATGAATGAGTACCACTAGTTGATTCATTGCAGTTTTGTGAGAAGCCGGGAGAGCTGTATTAAGATCATAATACTTTTGCTGATCGTGAGCGCTGTATTAAATTCACAATCGTGGTCGTTCCTGTGTTATCTTTAGCAGTCGAATGTATACGTTGTGTGTGATCGAAACTGAGTCGCAACAGCGTGAGGAGGAAAATGTCGCAGCAGTCACAAGTGGCAAGTCAACTGTTCAATGTGGACCATCCTTTGTAGTAGGGATATTCAAATAGTAGTGGGCATTTCTGCCAAGGTAGGCGTGTTCACATCACGTCCAGGTCACCAATGTGGAGATTTAATTATTAACAATGTCAACCTTCATCTATGAAAAGGTACCCCAACATAGAATCGAGTTAACATGTCTTATACTAGAGAACTCTATTTTTGTAGTGGTAGATACACTGCAATATTCAAATTGAAGTGAAAAAGATGATATAACAAATGCTTGTTAATACATTCAATTAACGTAGTCAAATCTGCTTTCATGTTTTATTGTTACAACTAGCTCTTGTTGTTAACAATTGTGAACAACAATTTAGATATAAATATTATGATAAAAACAATTTAGTTACTATAACTTTGCATTTGCCTGAGCATTAGTCAGAGTGATATTAGCCTGATAAAAACTATAACACCTATAAATGATTACTTTATTGCAAATTTCTTAATTTTTTTAACGATGTTATTATAGTGTATTTTAAAAAATAACTAATTATATTTTAGTTATCATTATCATAGATGTAAATTCTGTTAAGTAAATTTTTTCGCATGGTCAGGAAGTTTAATTAAAAATTCTCTTGGTTTTTATATATTTTAAGGTATTCTGTACTATCGAAATATATTTATTTTACTTAGCTTGTTGCTTGCTTAAAAATGTAAATAAGTCAGTTACTAAAGTGTAAAGTTGAGCCTCAAAAAAGAAATAAATTATATTAAAAATATTTGTTTTATATATATAATGTATATACATATTTTTATACATATTATCTGTTAAGAAATTTTCTTGTAAAAAATTTTTTCAGTATTTTTATTTAGGACTTTCTATTTTGAAATAAAATGAAATTTTTTTTGTTTATTTTTATTTAAATAATATTCAAAATAATGAATATTATTTAAATAATATTCAAAATAATGAATTTTTAAGCATAATAATAATGTGCATTCAAGTTTATTTTATGGTCAATTACAAATGGAAAAGTCATTTTAGTTATTGGTGCATTTTCTTTTGTATTTGATCTTTTATTAATTTTAAATTTTTTTACATTTGGCTATGTAGCAACAGTTTGCATGAAATTCCTGTCCTGTAAAATTTGTTGTAACTTTTTCCTATTTCATGTTGGCATCTATATAATATAATTAAAATCATATTATAAATTTCAGCCCCGGATGATACCGGCTATACCCAGACCTCCTACGATAGTGGCAGTGCCCCGAACTTCACAAACACCAGGAGCTCCGTCGCCCACTGGACCCAAGTACGTCATAGTGACACCAACAGCGAGACCTGGCACTCCAGTATCTACAGTAAATCAACCATGCCCTACCCCTACTAGCGTCATAAACTCTACAACCCTTCTTAAAATTGTAACAACACCTTCTGCAACCAGCAAAACTGTTACTACTACACCATCATTGGCGAAGCTTGTAGTTTTGCAGGCTGCTGAAGGCAGTATCAAATCGGAGCCGGCATCTCCAATCTGCAGTCGTCCTGCAACGCCTGATGTCTCTACTGACATCATGGATCAAAGCTGATATTTGTATCAGTAGTATTTATTGTAAATATACATTAGCATATAGGTGTGTTTTGGGGGATAATATTTCTTTTTGCTGCAGCAACCACAGAATATCTCAATAGTGTTTATGCATTTAGAAATACTACAACTTGTGAAGATGTTTATATTCTTATACAATTCCACATGAAAATGTTGTTAAAATAATTGTTTCTTGTCTGACCTGTGAAAATTGAGTAAAATCTCCGATACAGAAAAGAACTTCTGCTTTCTTAAAATACACTAACAAAATTTCTGTCACCACGATATTCAAGTATTTTTATTCTACAATCATATTCAGTAGAGCTGCTGCAGCTTGAGGAAATACTGTTTTTGTAATATTAACATAGAGGATAGATTTTGTAAAATCTCATTATTGAAATTATCATTTATTGTTTAACATTAAATTTTTGTTTTTTATTTCTTTATGGAATTATATTGTCCATGACCTTACTACTTAACCCATTGAGAGTTCTGCACATAAAAAGTTGCATATTTAACCTGCAGTCTTCTTTGCATAGCAAAACCACTTTTCCCATGTTATTGGATAGTCTAAAAATGCATAGGTAAAAAAACGTTTTCGCTGATCTGCCCGTGGGTTAATAATTATAGTTAGTGTTTAGAAGTGTATGAAAATTGCTTGTCTAGTTGTTAAAATTTGAGTTCAACATTGAAAAAGACTCATTTTATGCCATTTTTAAAATAATATACAGTATACTCTTGATATCTCAAAGTTGTAAAGACGCTAAAAAAATTTTGTGATAGCAAGTTTAGAACTAAATATGCTCTAAAATATTACTCTGAAAAATAGAGTCATGAAACATAGGAATAACTACTATTAAATATATATGTAATGATAGTTAATCTAAATACAACAATGATAATTTTTTTATTTTTAAAAGTGAGATAGTAAAGAATTGCTTTATAATTAATTTGCATTGCGATATTTCCCGAAAAAATTTGACATAACAAAGTTTTGAGAAGAAATTCTTCGACATAGAAATTCAAATTAACATTAAGTATATATATAATGCCAAGGGAAAAAATATTTTTTTGACATAGCAAGGATTTTTAGGATAAAATTAAAGGTGGTGCAATCAAAAATTTAGGTTTCACACATCCCCTTCCATGCAAATAAATACACTGAAGACGAATTAAATTGAGGATAGACAATGTTTTGCTAACTGTGTAGCACCGCGCCTTCGCAATAACTGTACATAAAGCTTGTACAAGTTGTTAATCAGTAGGTGGTAATTTTACACAATTCTAGACTGCTTGTCACCTACAGTACATATGAGCATGTTTGTTCGAGACTAATAATTCTTTGCAGTTTCTTTACCTGCCATTCAGGATACTCTAAAAACCCCTGTGGCAGAATTTTTTCGAGCTATCTGCGACAAAACTCTTTAGCACTAATATCTTTCTGCAAGATACTTTTAATAATAATAACAAATACATATGTTACTAATTTAAAGTAACAAATATACTGTGTTTACAAAAATAAACTATATAATTTGTTTCTAATTGAACATGTAATAATATTTTATTATAATATTATGGGTGATATTATCGAATTTTGTTAGGGGAGGAGGGAATGTGCAAATTATCGCCTTCACATTTTGTAAATAATCATCACAATAATAAAAAATCATGAAATCCGTAATAGTAATTGTCAAAAAAAAAAAAAAAAAAAAAAAGATCAGAGACGAAATCATGCAAATCGGACTCCTCAAATGCGTGTTTAGTTTCGAAATTAGGCTGTCGTAATAAATAACATCCTATAAAAATATTGGATTTAAAAACTATGGAGAAATCAATAGCAATAACTGGCTAAAAATTCGATATAATTATTGCCTTAAAAAGTAAATACTAAAATGCGCGATTCGAATTATATCAGGATATTTCAAAACCATGTGAAAATCGATATCAATAACTGGCGAAAATACAATTGAAACATTATATCAATTTACGATACTATCTGCATAAATTGAGCGTGTCAAAAAGTGATTATCTAACTGCATGATTAAAATATTACGTGTAAATTTCTGTAGAAAAAAGTAATTCATTTTTTTTAAAAAAAAAGACTTTCTGTAACGTTTTGCGACAATGTCGCTGTGGTTCTGCCACAGAGCTGGAAACTTTCAACCTAGTGCAAGGCAGAAATTGGAATAACTACCTCAGTACCCTCAAGCGTGCATAAATGAGGTACAATGCTACACATTATTATATAACTTATTATTATTATTCTTCAGGGTAAATTTTAAGTTACTTTTTAACCAATGGTAATATGAATAAATTTATGAAAGACCCAATTAAATCTTAAGAATTCTTCAATACCCAGATTATTTTTCTGGCTGTGCTTCTGCTATTAATATTATTAGTTAATATACTGAATATAGTATATATAATGAAATTTTTTAAAGGAATTCTACATTGTTTTAAGTAATAAGGATTGTTGTAATAAAAAATAAGATAATTTAATGAGTTTTATTAACTTACAAACAAACAAAAAAAAATACACAATTTGTAAACTCTAAATACAATGGGAAGTTTAAAAATAAAAAAAATACAAATCTTGGTTTCAGAATAAATTCTAAAAATATAAACTCGAGCACTATTATAAATTCCTGATAAAATTATTCATAAAAATATTGATAATACAATTACTGTTTTTATTTGGCACTTAAAATTATTAAACCTCTCCAAAATCATTTTTTTAAAAAATATAAATAACATGTTTAGGTAGATAATCTATTTTTTATGCACATAACTTTCTTTAAATAAAATTTTTGAGTTATAACAAGTTAATAACTTCAATGTCATCAAGAAAAAGAAAATATATAATTTAACATTTCAACATTGAATAAAGTAAAATAAATTGTAGATTTTGAAAGCATATCATTTAAATGCAAAATATTTCAATAAATGCTTTCTCATGCAGTTTTAACTGCTGCTGTATACTTTGTTTAAAACGAGTAAGTTCTATAAAAATATAACAAAAAACCATTTATTTGATTGACGTGATACAAGTGCACATTTTACTAATTTAAAATAAGACACACTATTACGTTGATAAAAAAATAATGGAAGTTTTAGCAGACAACAGATAAAAAGAAAGATTGTTTTCTTTCCTTAAAAAAGTTTAATAATTATAGGCCTATTTCATGCTAAATTCTATAATGGATGCTGTTTTTTATACAAAAGTAAATATAAATGAAGGCTGTAACTCAAACCTATCTACTTTGGCTAAAAAGCTAGCTTTATCTATGCCATAAGGCAATATTTTTCAACAGTTGATTTAGTTTTTTTATCAAAATAGGAAAGTACAAAAGTGAACACTTACAAGATATCACTTCAAATATTTGTATTAATTTTTTAAAAAGTGAATAAGGTAACTTCATTTAAACAGGAAAAGACTCCTGATTTTTCTTTAACTGATATTTTTGTGGTTACTAAGTTTCGTATCATATTCTTGAATGTGTTTTTATTTTATAAAGATATAAAATTAATAACAGTCAAATATAACAGTACAAATGTTCAGAAGACCTGAAAATAGCCACTCATCATGTGGCAAGTCAACAAAAAATAGTGTAAAATTAAAGAAACTACTGGTCACTTTTTCAAATCATTTAATGATAAATGTTCATCAATGTAGAAAAGGACTTCGAAAAACAGAACTTTCATTACAATATCAAATATATTCATTTAAAACTTTGATCCTTCAGAGTTGATTTGATTTGGAAGGAGAGTTCATGTATTTTAAAGTTGTAATGTATACATTAACTGTATCTCTCTATATTTTTAAATAAAGTTCTTTTAAATCAGTATGTTTAACTAAATTTTGTAACATTTTATAGTCATAAATTATTTCTATCATAATCTGAAATTTTTTTTTGAAATAAATATAATTTAAATCAAGCAAAAGAAAAGTTATTTAATGGAAAGGACCTATCGATATATGTCACTGACTAATTGAATTCGAGGAAAAAACGGCTACTAAGTTAAGAGTCTACTAACTTAAAATTTAAATTTTCAGGCCTAGGTTTAAAGGCCCTTAGTAGTTATGTGCACTATCCATTTTGCACATTACTAAGTGATAGTTATAATTAAGATTATTAAATTTTTGCAAAAATACTTTTAATGACTTCAGCAAAATATTTCTCCATTCAGTTTACATTTCTTTTTTATATTATATTTTCAAGGACAATTAGTTTTCAAAAGGAAAAGATATTTTTTATCAGTTAAATTTCAAACTAATGTATGAGGGACACTAGCTTATCAATACATTTTTCAAATAGTGTCAACAGTGGTAGAAAAATATGTTCCCAAACGTGCTTGCTACTCATTTTATCGGCCCACTGAAGGGATGAAATGCTGAGTCAACCTTGGCCCGCTCAAGGATCGAACGAGGAACCTGTGGCACAACATCGTGAAGCGCTGTTGTGCCACAGGTTCCTCGTTCCATGAATTAATGGAACCTCGTGCCACAGGTTCCCGGTGGCTGAGCGGTTGCACAGTCTTTCATTTTCACAAAACTGAGGCATTTCCCCATTTTGCGCTATTTTCGAAATAAGCGTAGATAGCGCTGGCTTTAAATAGGATAAACTTGATTTAACAGTTACTAACTCACAGCAGTTATATATCATTTGCAAAGAAGCATCATGCAATATCACGACAGAGCCTTCAAAAAACAGCCTTAAGAAAAATATTGATGCTATTTTTGGGCATTTATTCATACAATCAATATACTTACTTATAAGATGTTGCATGCCTTAAAGGATGCATAAAAGATTTCTATTAAACTGTCACAGTGAACAGCATGGTATATTAAAAAATAAAATGTAACGAAGCAATTGTAGAAACATATAAGCACATTATAATGCACTAAGAATATTTTTATATTAAATTTATATATTGGGGAGTCGCGGTGGAGAAGTTAAAGTCACTGAACTGTTATTGTGAAGGACTGGAGTACAATCCTCAGTGGCGACTTGAAACCTACATAGCTTGTCTGGGAAGTAAAGACGGAATGACGCTAACCACATAGCTACAATCATGCCCTTTGTCTCAAAATTGTGGAGCCATAACCACCATGGGCTGTCACAGGAATATTATAATTAATTTATCATTCTTGCTACACTGAGCCTAAAAGTCTATAATTCTTTACAAAAATAGCTGTCATTTTTTGAAAATATGAAATTTAGCAAAAAATATGTTCAAAGTTAAATTCAGAGTAAAATGGCTAACTGAGTTAATTTAAATACTGTAACTGTTATTTAGAAACTCTTATCCGTTACAGGTTCTCTGAAAATGTTTTAATTTCTTTTAAACCAAATACTGTTTTTTTTAAACAGACCTAGTCTAATCACATATTCTAAAACATGAAAGCCACGAACAGACATTTCTTTATCAGCAAACTAGACTGAAAACAACATCTAGCTCGCGCATAGAAGTGGAAACAAATTTGAAGGAGTGAATACTTTTTTCGTTCATTTTTAAAGAGAGTAACACTGAATCAATTTAATCTATCACTATTCACATGATGAAGTAAAAATAAATTTCCATGTATATTAAATACAATTTCAATGTATAATATCCTTTCTCTTTCTTGAGAAAATTCTAAACTAAAATTGCACATAATAGAGTTTGATACAAACATCTTAGTATTAATGAATCAGACATATTAAAACACAAAATGTAGAAATTGAATCTAATAAAAAGGATACAGACTGAATAAAACATTATACAACTAAGATTCAAGTAGGAAGTACAATTCTACTATCATAAAAGCAATAAAATGATTATAATGTCACCATGACAATGTACCTACAAACATAACTTAAAAATAACTTTGAAAAATTAAATTTTTATTTAGCAAATTTAATTTAGTACGAGTAGTTTGTTACTGATAAAAGTAACACATTTGAGAACTAACACAACACTATAAGAATTTGGATTATAGATATTTAGATTTGACATCTTGAAACTGATTTTTTTCTTTCAATCGAAGTTATCGTGCGTTTGACAAACACATTAACAATTGGGATTATAAAGAACATCAACTTAATATTTTTCATTCACCAATTATGATACTAACAAATGAAACAATATAATTGTATGTAAAGATAAGATGAATGGCACAAGTACTGGTATTGACTATACACTAAACATTAAATACTGTGCTAAGTTGCATAAAGTAAGTTTAACAGAAAAAAGCAGATATCATTACTTGGATACCTCAGAGTTGTGAGACTTAGAGTTGTGAGATGGTAAATCATGTGTGATAAAAATACAAAATCTAAGGAACCCAACAAAAATTTTTTTAAACTATACAGGTCATGTTTTCTTGTTTTTAGAAGAATTTTTTTTTCAAACTTTAAAATGTATACAGAAATTAATTAATATTTTTCTTTGTTAATTATAAAATTTGAGTTTTTTAGTCACAGAGTTATTATTAGGAGAATTAAACAGTAAAGTTAGCAGTAAAACTTAGAATTCTTCAGCAGAGTTGAAGCTAAAAGTTAATGTGTAAAAGCGTATAACAGTCATATAAAGTTCATATTAACAAGTGAAGCATTAGAAGATGTCGTACAATATTTAAAAACTCAAATAGAACTCTTTGTTTAACAAATTCAGTTAAAAGCTCGCTTTGGATGTTATGTCATTATTTTCTTAGGTGATGCTTCATAGGCTTTTTTCAGTCTCTTCCTTAATTCAGCGGGAAATTTGTCATAACATTTTTTGCATACCGGTTTTAAATCCACCTCAAAAAATTTTGTTCTGAAAAAAAAAAAAAAAGATCCAAGTTCAGTGGTCTGAAAATATATATGACTAGATGTTTAAAAAAAAAATAAAGTTAAACATACTTTTGACTCATTTTCTGATCACACACATAACATGCAAAATGATGAACACACCAAGCTTTGTTCAAAGCAGTAAAAACTAAAAAATAAAATAAATAAACATTTAATAACAAAAAAACAGTATAATATTTAAAATATAAACAAATGCATTTTAAGTAAGCAAGCTTAATTAGATGAATAATGCACACTGTTTTTAATAAAAAGATACACTAGAACTTGCAATATAGAAAAACTAACATAGGGAGGAAAAAAATGTGTAAACCTTATCTGACAGGAATCAAATCTAAAGTAATTTAATTCAGATTGAAATACTTTATCTAGTTGTGAATATTATAAATAAAGAGTTGCAATAAAAATTGAAACCTCAAAAATTATCTGAATACAAAAGTAAATCTTATCCTAATAAAATCAAATAAAGTTCTTAAAGCATATTTTAAAAGGTTTTAAACATTTGAGGGGATTTCTATCATTCATGGCATATCTTAAAACACTTCTTTGTGATTTTTAAGAAAATGTTTTTATTTCATTTTATTAATGGTGGCAAATAGGTATATTTATGTTCAAATTAGTAGCCTTGCAACTTTGAAGCCAACCCAGAAGACAATAATTCGAGTCAAACCCTCATCATGAGTTAAACTTATTCAAATTTGCATTTACATGGAGAGGAAAAACTTCCCATGTTTATTCCAACTGAAAGAGGAACCCATGATCTATCAATTCATGGGAGATATTTTTTTAAACTTTTTCTGCTTTACTCAACTACCACAGTTTTTTTAGTTTTGTTTTTCACCTCTATTATCCAATGTTTACAAGTTAACGTTTTGCATTATTTATTTATTTTCGTTTTCTTTATTCACGCCTGGAGAGTTTTGATAATATTTGCCTACTTTTTTCAGCACTTGAAACGTTATTTTTATTACCATCTTTATATATTTTGAAACAAATGAAATTTTAATTAGTCAAATATACCCCCCCCCCTTTAGTTCCTTGGGATTATTCATTCAATGGTGCTAGCTAGTGCACATTTCCCTTGGACCATTAACAGACAGGCTTTGTAAAGGTTCAAAGTAAAAATCTGAACAATATTTTACAAAAAAATCTGAACATTTCTTGCTACTCATTGTAATCACTACATTTTAAATACATACATACATACAAGACTATTGTTAAAAAGGGGAAACAGCTTTGAAAGTTTCATTTTGTGCAGAATATTTCTTTTAACTAAAAAAAAGGTAACACTTATTCCAAAACGACTAAGATTTGTAGTGTGTAAAATTAGTGAATTATCCCGACTTTAATGATAATTCTCTCAATTTAGTTTTAAAATAATAATTACTAAAAGAATTCATTACAATCTGAAAATAGTGCGAAATATGACGTCACTTCATATTTTTAGGTATTGAAGACTATTAGTAAAAACTAGTAAGTTTTATTTTAAACCAAAAGTCATGCAAAATTAAAAGCATTAAGGGAAAATTTTTTTTTTTCTTCTTAAGATGGAAATTCATTACTCAGAGGAAGAGTTTCACTCCTTGATCAGCGATGAATTCTCATATCACTATTTCAATAACACATGATGTTGAGTCTCTTAAACAACTTCAACAATCACAAATAATTTTAGAAACAAAATAACAGTTCATTTATAAAATCAATAAATTAAGTTACAACATTTTGTAGAATAGGAGCTACAACAAGATCCTCTCAGCTGTATTTAACTTTTATATCAGGCATATTTTGGAATACAGCAATAGCATAGTTTAGATTTTTTTATTTACAAATAATGAAATTGTTATTTGGAAAAAAAAAAGCTATTTTTTCTTCAAAATGATCTGCAAGTTTTATGAATAAATTTTTTATAACAACTTCCTTATTGCCCTTATTTAACTTTATTTCATTGATATAATGAATAATTGTATCACTGATCTTTTAAATTGCATCACTGATTTTAAAAGGGTCACACTCATTTCGGCGACAGTCATCACTTCGTCAAGCCATTTCAGCCTCAGATTTGATTCATCTACAGAATCTCAATAGGGTCATTTTGTTGACGGCTCTTTCATTGGCAAGTCATTTCGTCAACAAAGGATCGTCTCGTTGACAGCGATATTTCTTTGACTAGCTATTTTATTTTATTGACTAGCTTTTTAAGGTCTTTTCAAGGTCATGCATAATTTTAAAACTATTTTTATGGTTTGTTAGGTTGAGCATTACATCATTTGTTTTTCTTCACAATTTAGTACATTTTAAGTAGCTAACTCCTTAATGTTTTTGATTTTGAGAAATTTTTTTTTTTTTTTTTTTGATTTTGAAAGGTTTAGTTTTTCTTATTTCTTTCCTGCTGAAAGAAATTTTTAAAAAATCCTAATGATTAATTTAAAATTGTATGTTCATTGATATGTTTTAAATGAACTAAAAACATCAGGATAAAATGCTAAAACTCAGGATAAAATATTTTTAATCAGGAATATTAGAACAACTAGAGGGGATGGGCAAAATAATGGAAACACTTTGAATAAATTTTTTCTTATTGCAAAAGAAATACTAAAAGAATTATTTAATAATTGCAAAAGATGCATCGTGCGCTTTCTCATACTTTCAACGAAGTTTAAAGGTTTGAGGGACTGACAATAAATTACAAACAGAACAACAGAAACCTATGCCAAAAAATTTAAAAATAAATTTGTAACTAGTGACAGTTATTTAGGTTATTATATGCAATATATGCAAAAAATTTTGTAATCCTAGTTTAAATAATTATGGAGACATGGACAGTTTTATAAAAAATAAACTTATTTTTTTGTCTCACATTTTTTTACTGCAATTTCAAATATATTCAAAAAAATTAAACAAAATTTTCAGAGCCATTTAAAATTAATTACAAAATTTTTCTTTAAAACTTGAAAATATTTTGTTCAAAACTGTGCAATATATAAGAAATTAAAGTAGTTCTTTTATATTGCACAGGAACGAAAAAAAATTTAAATTTTTTTTCTTAATTTTGCAGTCAATCATATTTGGCAACTAATGAAAAAAATCCAATTTGAATATCTTAAAAATTTAAAAAGTTTCATGTAATTTTCTATGGAGTTTTTGCACTTTTTTAAAAATAAAACTCAAAATGACAAGGGGTTTTCTATAAATATTATTTTGTATTATAAGATAATATTAATAACAAATGATAATAATATACAATAAACGTTTATACACCAAAATATGATTGTATAAGATACTTTTATAGGGGATGATTCCTAAAAATGATAGTACTATTTTACATAAATGTTATTTAATAGTAGAAAATAAAATTCGTGAAAAACCCCTTAAAAATTGCTTGAAACTTTTTAAATTTTTAAGATATTTAAATGGAATTTTTTTATTAGTTGCCAAACATGATTCACTACAAAATAAAGTTATAAATTTTGTTTCATAGGATGCTCAAAACACTATTTTCCATTTGTAATTTATTGTCAGTCTCCCAAAACTCTTAAACTTCATTGATAAGTATGAGAAATCACATAAACCTAAACACTTATAAGTTTATAAAATGATTCGATAAGTATTTTTTGATCAAAAAATCTGCTAGTATATAAGTGTTTCCATTATTATGTCCAACCCTGGTAAACATGTCTCCATTAGATTTTTTTAAAGAAAATAAAGCAAATTTAAATGAAAAATTACATTACAAAGAATGTGCAATTTCACAGTTATAAATGATGATTCAATATACTATTTTGTGGCAAAAACACAGATCAAAACATGAAACCAAAAATCTAAACAACACACAATCCCTTTACATCAAGTGCTGGTATGAGCGATTATTTTTATGGTGGTCCAAGTCTTTTAATTGTCTAGGGCCAATGGACCACCTACGATTTCAAATCATGCAATATATTTATTAACTAAACTCAGTGGCGCAACAGCCCATAGAGGGCCAAAGCCTCCTGTGCTCATCTCAGTTTTTTTGACATTGGTCTGTGGGGTGCAAGAGCAGATGTTCCGGTAGGGTGGTCAGCCGAATGCGGAACCCCCAGTGTATAGTTCCCAAGCATGCTTGGTACTCATTTTATCAATCCACTGAAGGGATGAAAGGCTGAGTCAAGCGTGGTGCGCTACCACTGAGCCACGGAGGGTGCTACTAAATAACATTTATCTGTGAATTTTGCAATTTTAAATCAAAGTAAATGTTTAATTATAAATATTTGAGTTATACTATAACAAATAATATAAGTAATAATATAAGTTGAATATAAGTAATATAAAGAACAGTGGAAACTACAAATTAAAACTGCACCTAATTTTCGTTAAGCTAAAATAAAGTTAAATACATTTGGTATAAATCAAACATATTCTTTGTAGTTAGTGCTAGTGTAAGTCTTACCATCTCCTCCAATGACATTGTTACAAACAAAACACAAATTTCCAAACAACTGATGATAGTGTATTTCACAATAAGCAAGACCTTTTTTCTCATAATGCCTGTGACCCAAGAATGGTTTTTCACACTTGGCACACACAAAATGCTGGAAAAAAAAAGAAAATAAGCATTAAAAAGGTTTATATGAGCACATAAAATTGTTTAAACATATAAGTGAAGAAGAATGAAGACCATGTACCTCAACATGCCAATTTTTCCCTAGAGCAGTAACCACACGCTCTTCAATTGGACGACGACACGCCCCACAAATTGGAATACCCATTTTGTCATGACAGCGTAAGCAATACAAGTCTCCCTTCACTTCTCTCGCATCTGCATTTAACTCAATTCTATAATTTAGAAAGAGAAATATTTATTTTTAGATTATATAAATGTTATGGGGACTAATATCAATGATAAAATATAACCATTTGTAATTGTTTTATAAATTATATAAGACTATTTTTAACTAGTATGCATATTGTAATAAAATATATTTTAAAGCTTAATAATTGATTAAAATTCAACACTAGTATAGATTTAGAAAGATATTTTTGGGTGCTATAAAATAGCTAACTTTCCTTTTGTCTGCTTTATAGGTTAAGTCTAGAGTCCGGGGTACACCCGGAGTACAATCACCACTGCGCATGACCCACGATTGTGAATTAAAATGTGAGTAATAAAGAGTAACAAGTTAAAGTCAAATTATTATGAGTTTCCCTTTTAAACATATATTTTAAGGCAAACTTCTTAATTTAGAATTAAAAACAATAGTAAAAAAAAACTATCTTATAAATTATTACTATTTGTTTTAGAATAAATAAAAAACAAACTTACCCACAAGAATAACAGTTGAAATGATACGGGTGATAAGGCTCTCCTTTGAATTTTAGAACTCCTTCATCAATGACAGAACTATCAAGAACAATTGTTATTGAGGTTATTATTATTAACAATTGATGTTATTTAATCAATGCAACTCAATGTAATACTGATTAATGCCAATTTTTAACATATTAATATGGTTTACAGAATCAGGAACATAAACACGATAACGAAGTGTGAGACCACACCTCGTTAGTGTAGTTATTTCAAAGATGAAGTGAGATAACTCTATGCACAACTTTTTAGGGATGCTTCAATTTAACTATTATATGAGACATTCAAGATGCTTTTTAAATTTTAGCTTTTCACATTCATAGTGAATCACAATATGAAAATGAAAGCTTTTCACAAAATAAAAATTTATTTAATAAAGTTTTAGTTCAACATTAATATAAAAAGATGATAACATTGTTTATTTTCAAATCCAAATAAGAAATAAAATGGCACAAAACATTTTACGTTAAAAAAAAAAACACCTTTTAGTTCCACTCTTTCATAGAAAATAGTTTGAAAAAAAAAACTTTTATGAATAAGTAATACAAAATACTTATTCCTATTAATTTATAGTTTAATTTTAAATTTTGATAAAAAATGTTTAAAAAAAATCATTCAGTAAATGTTTTTCAACAAACCAAAAAAGAATGAAACACTTTAAATAAATTGATAGACTTACTGGCATTTAAAGCAAATATATTTTCCACTTTGGGCAGCTTTTTCTCTGGCGTTACACTCGTGGCAAAGAGCCCTAATTAAAATGAATACAAGCATATAACAAATCAAACAACTGTTTACAAAACTATAGTAGGTATTCAATATAACAAAATCAAATAGTGAAATAAATTACATCTGATGGAAAAAATGTCAATGGGGTACTTTGAGGTTGTGACAAGTGCCTTTACCAAAATAAAGCACCAAATTCTGAGGGATTCGAACTTTATAACCAGAGAAAGTTGAACAAAAATAATAATAATAAATAAGGTCAAAAGCTATGCATATTAGGGATCAAAAACTAATATTCATTTGAGTAAAAAAAATAATTTTTTTTTTAAATTTATGATTACTGAGATACAAAAAAGCAAAGGAGGGCTTCTATCATACCTTTCCATCTCAATCTATTTCTGGCCAAGTATTTTGTCTTTCCTATCGCTTTCAATTTGATTACATTCATCCTGCACCAATTATTTTTAGGTCTTCCTCATTTTCTATTGCCATGAGGGTTCCAATCAAAAATTTGCTTTACTTTAAATTTTTAAGGTTTATGTAGAATATGAGAAATCCATTTCAATTTACAATTTTTAATTTCTAGATCAATCAGTTTCCATTTTGCTTTTCAAATGCATTACAAATTCTATGGAACCGCTTAATACTCAAGATTCTTCTTAAACACTTGTTAATAAATACTTGAAGTTTCTTCATGTTACTTTTATTGCAGTACCATATAGTAGGGCATATTTAACATTGGTATTGAAAATTCTAATTTTTGATGAATTTGTTATCTTTTTGCTTGTTTTTCCAGAATTTATTGAGAATAGCGTAACTGAAACTTGGCTTTAGATGATTTTTAATCTTTCTTTTGCTCTCATTGATCTCAATAATGATTGTTTAAAATTTGAAAACTTTTTTGATCTTTCACACCTAAATATTTAATTTGTGACCCTAATGCTTATAGGTTTTTAACCATAATTTTTACGTCAAGGTGGCAAAATGGTCATTTTTTAGTTTGGGTCATCATTCAATAACACCCTGTGCATTTTACTTACATCATGGACTTTAGAATCAACAAAGAATCAGAACAACAAAAATAGACTTGTATCCGCACGGATTTGTAGCGCCATCTAGCAACCTTGTAAGCGAGTGTGTGTGTGGAAGAAGAGCCGTAAAGAGATACAAAAAAAGCTCTCTTCTAAATATCAATAAATAAGTAATGTGTAAAACTACAGTCCACTTCTTTCTGGTTATTGTGTAATTTCTATTTATCTGAGCGTCGACATGAGTGGTCCGCTCACCAGGAGAAAAAATCAGCAAAATTAAAATAATTAACGAAAAGAGTTTCGTTTCTAGTTCCAAGAGATAACCATTGTGACAGTGTTTCGAGAAAACTGTGGATTCGTGCTTTCCCATTCAAAGTAGGATTGTTTTGATTTTTTAATAAAATACTTTAATTTACAATGTTTAAGAATTGTAAAAAAGAAGATTTAAGGCTTATTACCTGTGAACTGGATCTAGAGATTAGTGATGATATGACTGTTGTAAAATTAATTGATAAAATTAAAAGCTGTGAAAAATATAAAACTGACTCTGAAACTGTAAGTGATCTTGTTAATTTAATAGTAGAAGAACTTAAGTTTGAAGAACAACGATTAATTGAGATTGAAAAAATTAAATTAGAAAGATCTAAAAATGAACTGGAACTCGCTAAGTTCAGAGCCGAAAATAAACCCAAAGTTAGTGAAAGCGAGTCAAAACCAGAATCTATAGATCAATTAATAAAAAGTATTCGAACTTTAACTGTTAAATTACCAACGTGACCCGAAGGGTGGAGTTTTTTCTTGCGTCGTTGGAGAGGGCATTTAATACTAAACAAGTGCCTGAAATTCATAAAGCTGAGATATTGTTGAATTTATTGGGAGAAAGAGCTTCTAATGTAATAATATACCTAAGTGATAAGGATATTTCGAATTACGAAACAATTAAATCAATCGTGTTAAAAGAATTCGAACCATCCCCTTAAACGTGCCTAGATAATTTTAGAAAAGCTCAACGCTTAAATGAGTCTAATGTGCAATTTGTGTCTCGCTTAACAACCAATTTTGAGTATTATTTAAAGTTAAGAAAAGTGAATGATTTTGAGACCTTGAAGAAGTTGATAGTTTCCGATAAATTATTTTCAACTCTAGATCGAGAAACAGCTGCACACATTAACATAAAACAAGCGGATAGTTGGTTTGAACCACAAAAGTTAGCAAGTGAGGCTGACCTATATTTATCATCACGACGGGGGAAGTCCCGTCTCGAAAGTGAAAGTAACTCCTTTCAACGGAATAACTATAATCATAAGAGTAATAATAAATCCTTTTCAAAAGTGTTTTTTTCCGATGTAAAAGATTCAAAGTGTATTTTATGTAGTCAAACTCATCCATTATTTAAGTGTCCAGATTATTCGAAATTATCTGTGTCGGAGAAAATACAATTTGTTAAAGATAATGAATTGTGTTTTAATTGTCTTGGTAAACATAAAGTGATGTCTTGTAAATCAAAATATTGTGCAAAATGTGGTAAAAGGCATCATATTTCATTACACTTTAATCGAGAACATAATTATTCTGCACAATCAAAAATAAGAGAGGAGAACATTATGAATTCAGAATCGAATAAAAAACAAATTGATAGAGGAAATCCCCCCCCCCTTCTCCGCTTGCTTCTGATTTTACACCCGCAGCATGCAAAGAGCAAAACACAGGCGCCAATATCTTTTCCGCCACGAGTAGTTATGTCTGGAATAAAAACAAAACAGTTCTATTGAGTACTGCTATTTGTTGATTCTTTTGGAAATGAGAGTGAAGTTCGTGTTTTATTAGATTCGGGATCTATGTCTAATTTCATAAGTAAAGAATGTGCAGATCGCCTGCAATTGAAAAAGAATAAAGTAAACATAGTAGTCTCTGGGTTGAATGATTCAGCTATTTCTGTTAGGTCTCAAGTTAGTGCTACTTTAATAAATAAAGCCCGAACTTTTAATGCTGATCTGAATTTATTAGTTGTTCCTAGAATTACTGATCTCACACCCTCAAAGAAAGTAAACAAGTTTATGGAAGGGTTGGAAAACATTAACTTAGCTGATGAGTATTTTCACATTCCGCAGAGAGTTGATTTGTTAATCGGTGCGGAATCGTTTTTTGAGCTAATAAAACCTGGATTAATTCACCCTCCTAACTCGAATTTAATCTTACAAAATTCTGTGTTTGGTTATTTAGTTAGTGGAAGTATATCAAATATGGAGAATAATAAAATCCATTGTGGGTTAGTTAAAGAAACTCTTGATTTAGAACAAACTGATAGAAGTTTTTGGGAGATAGAAAATATCGAAACTGAAATAATTGAGAGTAAAGAAAAAATTATTTGTGAAGAACATTTTAAAAACAACTGTGCTAGAAATTCTGAGGGACGGTACATAGTAAAGATGCCTTTAAAAGAGGATCCTAAGCATTTGGGAAAATCTAAAGAGTTTGCGTTAAAAAAATTAAATATGATGTGGAAACGTTTAGTTAAGGAGCCATATTATTTATCTTTATATAAAGATTTCCTTCATGAATATTTAGAGATGGGACACATGTCAGAAATTTTGGATGATGAGGAGGAAGAAGCCACTTACTACATTCCCCATTTAGGATTTTACCGCCCTGATAGGCAATCAACTGTCCTAAGAGTTGTTTTTAATGCGAGTTATCCTACCTCAGTTGGTAATTCCTTAAATTCTTTGCAATTAAATGGAGGCATAGTTTAGAGTGATTTATTTTCCATCATGACAAGGTTCCGTAAATATGTCTATGCCTTCACAGCAGACATAAAGAAAATGTACAGAATGATCTTAATTCACGAAAGCCAAAGAAAATTGCAACGTATTCTTTGGAAAGAAAAAGAGAAAGGACCTGTCAAAACCTACGAGATGAATACCGTCACTTACGGTACAGTGTGTGCACCATTTTTAGCAACTAGTACATTAAAGCAAATAGCTATTGATGACGGAGAAAATTATCCTCTTGCTGCTTCAGTCATTGAAAATGATTTTTATATCGATGATGTGTTGACCGGCTCTGATAATTTAGCAACTGCAAAGGACTTAAAAATCAGTTAATTGGTATTTTAGGGAATGCTGGCATGCAACTCCATAAATGGCATAGCAACTGCTCAGCGCTAGCTTATGATGGTGAAGAAATATATAATTTTACTAACTGTGATGGAACTCAAGTGCTAGGAGTTTCCTGGAGTCCGAAGAAAGATAGTTTTTATTTTAAAGTTACCTGTAGCGCATCACATAGAAAAGACTCGAAAGTTACGAAGCGCTGTGTCTTATCCACAATTGCACGCCTTTTCGACCCCCTTGGACTGCTTGAACCAGTAGTGTCAAAAGCAAAGATATTTTTGCAACAGCTATGGTCTTTAAAACTGGACTGGCATGAAGAACTACCTGAGAAACAAATCCAAGAGTGGAAAAAGTTTGTCGAAGCTTTAAAGAGTGTCAACAACATGGAATTTGATAGATGTATACTTACAGAGGGAGCTGAGATGATTGAAATTCATGGATTCGCTGATGCGTCAGAGGCTGCTTACGGTGCTGTTGTTTACTGTAAGTGTGTTAAAAGTGGTCAAGCAGCGACTATCAAATTAATTGCTAGCAAAAGTCGTGTATCACCTTTGAAAAGAGTAACCATCCCAAGACTAGAACTTTGTGCCTCACTGCTTCTAGCCAAATTAGTAAAAAAAGTGATAAACGCTCTCGGTTTGCCTATATCCAACATCTACTTATGGAGTGATAGCATGATTGTGCTTTCTTGGATACGTAAGGAGTCATTTCTACTTAAGACTTTCTTTGCCAATCGTGTATCTCAGATTCAAGACTTAACTAACATTGACAGTTGGAGATATGTACCATCAACTGAGAACCCGGCAGACATTATCTCTAGAGGCCTCGATCCTGATAAACTTTCACAATGTAGATTGTGGTTTGATGGACCAAATTTCTTGTGTAACAGTGAATATCCAAATAGAGACATTCCATCCAGAGTTATTGAAGATGAATTTTCTAATGAATTTAAACCGTGTAGTGACTTTAATTGTTTTATTAGTGATAATAGTAATTTTCTTTATAATTTTCTGGAAGTTAGTAATAATTATAGTAAACTTATTCGTGTATTAAGTTTTGTATATAGGTTCATCGATAATTGTCGGAGCACATATGACACATCGACTGGGTCTTTGGCTCCAGATGAACTCAAAAAAGCTGAACTGAAATTGGTAAGTTTAGTGCAGAAACTGGAGTTCAGCAAAGAAATTAGAGACTTAGAAATAACAGGTGAAGTTTCAAAGCAGAGTAAGGTAAGAAGTTTATGTCCTTTCGTTGATGAAAAAGGCCTATTAAGAGTAGGTGGACGTCAACAGTGAATTACGCTTTGACAGGACTTTTGCGGTCCATTTACAATTAAATACAAGAACCAAAGGAAAGGCATTTTTCAAAAAATTTATGTCGCGATATTTGTATGCTTTGTCACAAAAGCAATTCATTTGGAGCTTGTGACAGAGTTGAGCTCTCAAGCATTTATAGCTACATTAAAGAGATTTTTTTCGCGTAGAGGAAAATGCAGTATTCTGTACTCAGATAATGCGACTAATTTCGTTGGGAGTAATAATGAGTTACAGCGATTATTTAGCTTAGTTAAAAATGCTGATAAGAGTTTATGTAATTATATGAGTCATGAAAATATCAAATGGAAATTTTTGCCACCAAGGAGTCCGAATTTTGGAGGGCTCTGGGAAGCTGGAGTGAGATCCTTCAAATATCATCTGAAGAGAGTAGTGGGAGATAAGAAATTAACTTATGAAGATTTTTTGACTGTGACTACTCAAATTGAGTCTGTTTTAAACTCAAGACCGCTTACCCCGTTATCTTCAGATGCCGATGATTTGAGCGTTCTCACTCCAGGCCATTTCCTGATCGGAAGACCGTTCACAGCAATTGTTGAACCAGATGTAACCAATGTATCTGATAATAGGTTGAGTTTATGGAACAAAACCACTAAATTCGTGCAATTAATATGGAAAAAGTGGCACAAAGATTATTTGTCAACTTTGCAACAAAGGTCGAAATGGTACATTGATAAACAAAACATTAAAGCTGGAGATATGGTTTTGATAAAGGAAGATAATTTGGCCATATGTAAATTTCCAATAGGTAGAATTGTGGCGGTCTTTCCGGGAAAGGATGGCAGAGTTCGTGTTTGTAGTATTAAAACAAACAAAGGAATCTTTAAACGGCCAATTTCTAAGATTTGTTTATTACCAATTGAATAAATATTTTTTTTCAACCTTATATTACTTTTTTTATATTCATGTGAAATTTATTGTGTAATTGTTATTCTTAATATAGTAATAGTTGTGTGTTAGTAGTAATATTGTTTATAGTTGTAGTAATATTGTTGATTGTTAAAACAATGCAACGCCCAGAGGTATGTATCCGCACGGATTTGTAGCGCCATCTAGCAACCTTGTAAGCGAGTGTGTGTGTGGAAGGAGAGCCGTAAAGAGATACAAAAAAAGCTCTTCTAAATACCAATAAATAAGTAATGTGTAAAACTACAGTCCACTTCTTTCTGGTTATTGTGTAATTTTTATTTACCTGAGCGTCGACAATACTTTTAGTAACAAATAATTAGCACATCAGAAATAATTTAAATCCTTCTGAATTAATATTCTTTATCATTATACCTATATTCATACTTATGCTACAATTCAAATACCTTTACAATTTCATAATGAATAATATTAATCCAGGTCACAAAGATTATCTAGATTATCAAATTAATAAATCCAGTAAAAGGAATTTTTATTTTATTTTTTGAAAGCTTCCCTATTGAATAGTGTATATTGTTTATAAAAGGATTTTAAATGTTTCTAGAAGTTATACTTAGTAGAAGATAAGTCTAGAAAATATAAACTTAATTGCATTATCATGGAGAAAAATGATATTTTTAGAATTCACTGCTGCATTTCACAATCATTATTTAGAGTAAACTGTTTCAACTTGTCCTCAATAATGTTGGGTACCAATTATTTTATTTATTCTTATAAAGTACAACTACATAAATAATAAAAAGTATATTTCGTGTTAGGACTTTAGTGCAAAATAATGAATGACAATTATTAATGAGGAACACATAACAAGAAACAATATATTATTCACTATGTACAGTAATCTAGACAGGTTCCCATTTTTTTTTTGACATTGAAACCCCAAATGATCCAGCTTCTTTTGTGGAACCCAGAGACTTAATGAATAAATTTCATCAGCAAATGTGAATATATTAATTAATGAAAGGCTATTAATTATTTTAAAAATATATAATAATATAAATTTCATAATTTTTTTAAAAAATATTTAACATATGAGTGCAGAAAGAAATTTTTTACATTATATCGTTTATCGATATTAGTCTTAAAGTTAGTTATGTCAAACAGTTGAATTCACCGGATTCTAGTCGAGTTCTTAATTTGATTTTAATGCATGCATAAGCTGAAAATGAATGAGCTAAAATATTGTTTACATTAACATAAAAGCGAAAAAGGATGAAAATAAATGTTGAGAATTATCAGAGAATATCAGAATTATCAGCGAAACATACTTCTTTGTTAAATTTGGGTATTTTTTTTTTTAATACTAATGGAAAAAAACTGAGGATAACAAAAAAATATATTTTTGTACAATCTAACATACATAAAAACTGATTAATACAGACCTCCCAGCATTTTTAATGAAACCTTGGTCTGCTAGAATCATGTTACAGATTTCACAGGTGAAGCATTCTGGGTGCCAACTGTTATTCATAGCTTTGATTACTCTTCCAAACACAAACTGTTTACATTTTCCGCAACAAGGTGCAAATAAAACATGAAAATCATGCTTGCAATATTTTCTTCCTTCAAACTGAAAGAAAAACCGATTTCATTAATAAACAGTTTCATGATGAATATTTTGTGAATAACAGAAAGGGCAATATTTTGTGTTTTGAATAATTATCTTTAGAAATTCTTTTAGTACATGTTACTTAGATATAATCTATTAATGAAAATATATTTAACAATTAACAACAAGAATAATGTTGGTAGAAACTGTATATTGCACCGCATTTAATCACAGCTACATATATTTCTACAGTGTTCTTCCTAAGCGTTTTTAGAAATGCAGCCTATCCTGCCTGCCATTTGATCTTATAAATGTGTCTTTCTTGTTGTCCTTTTGTAAAAATAAGCTGCCATCCCTTAAAAACAATGCCTTTTTATTTTATTTTTTCAGGAAAAAATTTTTCTCTTAACCATCTGTTTTAATAAAAAGTCCACTTCTGATTTATTTAATGACTGATAATTATTTAACTTTTTCAATTTTATTCCTTAATTTTAGTAAGATTTTTTTTATCTTGTCTAGTTATATTGTTAAAATTTGCATGATATTCGGCCTCAGAGATATGCATATATTTTATTTGGGGGATACATTGAGTTTTTTAGTGATTATAAATTTTACCATTATTTTTTTTAATAAATACCTCTTACTTAAAAATGCACCTTTAAATGTTTATTTTCTCATAATTTTCAGTTTAAAATATAAAGAAAGCTTTCAAGTTCATCATTTAATCCTTTTTTTCTCACTTTTTTTTATTTATTTTTTTTTTTTGAAGAAGAAAATTTACAAACAGAGATTGTCTAATTATTTTTCATAAGTTTAAAAATTATAGGTAATTTTGATACTAAATGAGAATTACTTTGTGAAATATACACATAAAATAATATCAGAGAGAAATTTAAAAATTGAGTAACAAATTTAATTATTACATAAGAATACACATTTTGATAAATTTTAACGGTAGTGAATGCCTTTTCAAAACTCAAAGTGCATTTTCTGTGAGAAAGCTACCTGCCCTTGTTTATTCCTACAGAGAACTCTGATATATATATATACGAAATTGTTTTATGTTCATATATATATAGTATGATGCAGTCGGACCGAGCAGGAAAACAGACACAGGATTTTAATTAAATCAGAGTAACTTTTAATACGTCATTCTTAATTGAGTGGGAGTGAAAAAGTGATGTTCACTCCATTCGCAAACAATCTTTCTGGTAGGGAAAATCTTGCAAAAAGTCCGAAAATGTCTCTATTTAGGGAAAAGAGGGAAATCTCAGAAATTACTATTGGTTAATTAAATAGATCACGCGTTTCCCACGAAGCTTAGAGGGAGAAAAATCTTTATTTAAATTTATGCATAGTTGAGCCAAAAATAGATTTAGAAACAGGATGTGGCTTTTTAAAAGTATGATAAAGTGTTTCGATTTGAAGTTAATTAGTAATAAATAAGGAGTTGTTTTTAACGAAGAAACTAACATAAAAATATTAATAGAAGCTTTTTATGTTACATCCCCCCTCGCCAAAAAGTTTTAACTAATATTCAAAAAAATTTTCAAACAAATTTTCAAAATTATCCTTTTGCAAAACTTTCCCTATGATGACACAATTAAAATGAAAATAATAATAATATTTGTGACATCAACAAGATATAAAGTAACACGAATTATAAAAAATACACATTATTACACAATGTAAAATTTTTTTTCATAAAGTGTTCGAGAAAGAAAAAAAAATTTTATGTAGCGCTACCATCAAATTGAAGTGTTAAATCTTCAATTTAAATAGTTTTTGTGATTTAAGTTTCTTCAGTCTTTTTTTAAAGATCACAATAAACAAAGTTCCTCATACTAACACAATTTAAGTAAACCTTTCACTTAAGATAAGAAAATCTATAAAAATTTTCTTAAAAATGTAAATATTCAAAAACATGAAAGATAAAAAATATGAAAATACAAGTGATATGTAATATAAAAATACAAATTGACACTTTTCGTCAAAAAGTCCAATCTGAAATTTGTATTCAGAATTGTGTACTTTGAAAATAAAATGTAAAAAAATTTGACACAATGGTCTTTAATCTGAAGTTTAAGACTTCAGTGTTATTAGGGAAAATTTTTTGCTGGATTAGGGGCTGTATTCCCCAAAAGGAGGAAAACAGTCCTTAGTCTCAACAATGATGTGCTGGAAGATCCTAGTTTCAAAAGATGCTTATTATGTATTTATTTATTTTTTTTTAACCACAGAGAAAACTACCATCGCCCCATATCCTTCTAGATTGGGTAAACGTTGTACTTGAAGAAGAAAATTTGAAAGGTCGGATCTTCCAGAAAAAAAGGGGACCACATGTTCCATTGAACCATGTGTATTATTGTCATATTCGGTGTTTTTAATTTTATTTTAACAATGAAAAATCATTAAATTCAATATAAAATATAATTAATTCTATTATTTAAATTATTACATGTTTTTTATTCGTTACATAATTTCAGTTTGTCAGGTGGGTGGTACCTTCGCAATTTTGATATATGAACTATTTCTGTATTTTCTTTATTGTGAATATTCTTTTTATTTATTTTATAATTAACACCAGAAATTTTTTCAAGAATTTTATATGGACCGGAAAAGGTTGGGGTAAGTTTCCTAGTATTGGGGTATTTAAAATCTTCATACATTACAGTATCATTAGGGGAAAATTCAATATGAGTGAATCTTGCATCATAATAAATTTTATTTTTTTCATGATATTGTTTAGTTCTTTCAACTGCAATTTTTCTTGCTTCTTCTATTGGTGGTTAAATTTCTTCGGATAAAGGATGATTAAATGGGAGAGTGCCAAACGTTAAATAAGCTGGGGGAAGTTTAGTTACTGAATGTGGAGTTAAATTATATTCTTTAGTTACTTCTTTTAATAATTTAGGCCAAGGAATCTTTTTAGAAGAATCATTAATTTTGCATTTTTAACGTGTTACAATGGTTTGTCCTAAACGCTCAACTTTTCCATTAGTTTCGGGTCTATGGGCTGTAGTTAACAATTGTTTGATTTTGCTATGTTTAAAAAATTTTTTAAAATGGGAAGAAGTAAACGCGGCATTTCTATAACTCAAATAACTTTTAGGGGTTTGAATTTGAAAAATTTGGTGCAAAAAATTTACATAAGTTTTCGTAGTTATTGATTTAGATGCAAAAGACCACATATATCGTGTGTGATGATCAATTACTAAAGTTAAATATTTTTTTGTAGAATTGTAATAATTAAAACCACCTACACTATCGATTGCAATTATTTCAAAAGGTTTGTCAACTGGGGGCATTTCCTGAAGTAATCCAAATCTTTTCTGCCTAGGTTTTTTATTTACTTGACAAGTATGACAGTGTTTATTAAAATTTGTAATGTCTGAAGTAATATTTTCCCAATAATAAACAGGAGTAAGTAAATTAATAGTTTTTTGAATTCCCGGATGGCCAAATTTTTTATGAGTAATTTCAAGTAATTTATGCCTTAAAGAGAATGGAACAACAATTTTGGTAAAACCCTTTTTACGTAAACACAAAACATTATCTATTTCAATAAAATTTCCAGTTAAATTATCATTTTGTTGGGCTTCGCGAATATTGTCTAATTGCAAAAGATGTGAAGAATGGCTTACATTATTTAAATCAACATCACTATTGTGTTCAACATTGTCAGGTATATCTCTGGATAACATGTCAGCTTCAAAGTTTAAGATGCCTTTTGTGTATTTTATATCATAATCATACATACTTAATAGTAAAGACCAGCGGAACAACCTATCCTTCAGATTTTTTACATTTTTTAGCCAAACTAAAGCCGCGTGATCTGTATGTATGGTAAACTTATTTCCAAATAAATAATGATAAAATTTGTTTAATGCATCAACAATAGCAAGACATTCCAGTTCTGTGATTGCATAATTTTTTTCATAATTTCTAAGAGAACGAGAATGGAATTGGATGTAAGACACCTGAAACATCTGGCTGTTTCAAAATTGCTACAACACCAATTTGACTTGCCTCAACAAAAATATGACATGGTAATTTAGGATTGGATATTTTCAAAATTGGTTTACAAACTAAAGCATTCTTTAAAATTTTGAATGCTTCTTGACATTTATGAGTCCAACACCAAGTTGCATTTTTCTATTTTTCTTTAAGAGATTATTTAAAGGTGCTCTAATTTTAGCATAATTATTTATAAGTTTATTATACACATTTATTGAACCTAAAAATCGTTGAAGAGATTTAACATTAGTTGGAGGTTTTAAGTTTTTAATAGCTTCAATGTTGTTATCAAAAGTTACTATACCATTACATATTTCATAACCCGAAAATTGAATTTTAGTTTGCAAAAAAGAACATTTAGAAGCTTTTAATTTTACATTTTCTAATCTACATATTTCAAAAATTTCCTTTAGATGATTTAAATGTTCTTCATAACTATTAGAATAAATAATGATATCATCAAAATAATTAGCTTCAAATGAAACTTTATGTTTAGTGAGTATTCTACGTATTGTTCTTTGAAAAATACTAGGGGAGTTCTTCCACCCAAATGGTAATCTTAACCATTCGTATAACCCACTGTTGGTGACAAAAGCAAGTTTTTCAGTGTCCTCAGAGTTGATTGGAATTTGCCAATAACCACTCACCATATCGAGCCTACTAAAATAAACACTGTTCCTTAATTTATCTATAAGAGTTTCTATTAGAGGTAATGGTTCTGCATCCGATTTAGTAATTTGATTTAATTTTCTAAAATCTGCAAAATTAACTAAAAATATTAATAGTATGAATCAACTAGTGGTAATCGTTCATCGAATTCTATCCCAGATAAAATTCTGGAAGGGGAGTAATGTGGTGTATCTAACTACCACTACAAATAATAAATACGAATTCACTAGTATATAAGACATGTTAACTTGATTCTATCCTGAGGTACCTTTTGATAGATGAAGGTTGGCATAGTCGAATATTAAAATTCTCCCCACTTGAAGTTAATTAGTAATAAATAAGGAGTTGTTTTTAACGAAGAAACTAACATAAAAAGATTAATAGAAGCTTTTTATGTTACATACATACATACACACACACATATATATATATATATAAACTATTGTTCTGGTAAATTATATAAAATTATGTCAAGTAAAACTATATTTTTAAATATGATGAAAATAGAAACTTGTGCACAAATCATAATGCAACAATAATGTAAAACAATATTAGTTACGCAACCTTTCAAAAGAAAAAGAGATTGCTCTAATTAATTTGTTTTCCAAGCCAAAAATATAAACTTTTTATTTTATTATTTTGCTACAGCCGTGCAAATAGTACAAAAGAAGAAAAATTAACATGAGGTTTATCACTTTATTTATAAGACTACTAATATTTAAATTTTTATTGTTTTTTCCCATAGATACTAAAAGAAGTGGAAAATCTGATGCACATGCTGGTTTTGTGTACACCTTATAATATAATGTTTAAAATTAATACATAAAATACTTGATTACAAAAATGAAGATGTTATTTTAACACAATAAATGCTATGCTCATTAAAATTTAAAAATATTAAGTTAGTATAAAATGACAGCAGTTTGTATTTTTAAAATATACTGCTTTAAGAATTTATGAGTCTTTTAATAGGCAATACAGTTAAATAACGTTTCTTTTTCCCATTTATTCACATAATTGTTAGAATCTTGAGTTATGCAATAGGAATTGAAGTCCATCAAATCAAATATCTACTGTCTGATAATAAGTACAAAATACATTACATAATCAAACATTTTAATAAATATTTTGAACTTTCATGGAAAGGAAATTACCTCATAGAAAGTACCTTCTGGGAATGGTCTGAAACACTGACAGCATCTAGAAAAACAATTTTTTTTTTTTTCATAACAATTTATGCAAATAGAATGATAGTTAAAAAATGCAATGAATAAACTCACACAAAACATTGTTGATGCCACACTTCGCCATTAGAGTTCACTATTTTTTCATGAGGTTCAAAGCCTTCTCCACATTTACAACAAAACATGGCACCCAAAGACATATTGCTATCAATCATAAGACACAGAATTAAAATATATTTTTATAAAAACATACAATTTTTTAAAAAAAAATAAGAGTAGTAAGGAAATTATTATTAGGTAAAATAAAAAACATGACTCTAAAAAGGAACACTGAAAAAAAAAATTATGTTATAAATATAATTCCTACAGTTTAATCTTTAATTATAGCCTACTAATAAAACCGAGACTTGTATTTGCGTACAAACACTGGAGAAAAAAAGATCTAGAAAGTAAGTTATAACAATTATTTCCAACACCCAATGTGATAACTAATTAACAATAAAAAATAATAATATTTTGTTAAAAAAAAAGTTAATAAAAAAAATTATTAAAAAAAATTTAATAATAAAACTCGTTTTTTTCTTTAAAAAAAATAATTAAAAAAATGAAAGAAAAGATTATGTTATAGATAGATACAGTTTAATCTCTAATTACAGATACTAACAAAACTGAGACACGTATTTGAGTACAGACACTGAAAAAAAAGGTCTATAAAGTAAGTTACAATTATTTTCACACACCCAAAGTGATAATTAATAACAATAAAAGATATTAATTTTTTGTTAAAAAAATTAAATAAAAAATTATTAAAACAATTTAATAAAAAATTTATAAATTTTTTTTTTTCCATTAAAAAAAAGAAAAGAAAATATGTTATCTATATAATTCCTACAATTTAATCTCTAATTATAGTTGCTAACAAAACTGAGACATGTATTTGTGTAGAAACACAGAGAAAAAAAGGTTTAGAAAGTAAGTTAACAATTATTTTCACACACTCAAATTGAAAATTAATAACAAAAAAAAATTATATATTTTGTTTAAAAAAAAAACTGATGGAGGAAAATGTTGAAATGAAATGTTTTTAAAGTAAAAGTTAAAAAAATTAAAGAATGACATTTTAAAAATACTTGAATGCACATATATGATGCATTTTATGAAGGAAAAACTTTTCTCAATAAAATACTCCGTATTTTAAAAGAAAAGAACGAAAAAAAAAAAAAAATTAAACTTTAAAAAACGTTTACATAAAAAATTTCTATTTCAGCTTAAAAAGAGAATTTCACTTTAAAGAAATTTTGTTTACATTAATATATCATTACATTTTTTTTTATTCAATTAAAAAACAAAAACAAAAAAAAAACATTTATTTGAAGCAGTCTACTTTTTCTTTTTTTAATTAGTATTCTAAAAATCTTACAATTGCATGAAATTACAAATAATAATAGCTGATATTTATTTTTTTAAATTGACTTTTTAAAATTAACACAGAAACACAAAGACAAGTTAAAATTAATGTATTGTAAATTAATAATTAATTAAAAGATAAAAGCAAATAAACAAAAACTAATTTTCGCATCATAATTTTTTTTCTTACAAAAATCTTTACAATCACACACAAATGAAAAAAATTTCGCTATATAAGTTATAAAGTAACATGAGTAAAACTAATTGAAAAATTAAATACAAAGAATAAAATACTTAAATAATACTAAAAAACAAATAAATAATATAAAGCAAACATTAATTACAATTTTAAGAAAACAGTATTTTCTAACTAATTTGAATTGAATTTAGGCACTTTGGAAAATTGTGACCAAAATAATCAGACAACATATATTATTTACAATATAAGCATCACAACTTGTTATAAATGTTTTTCTAATCGAAATGTAAACTTAATATTGATAAAAACAGCATTAAAAATAATTAATTAAAATCAACTTTACATTCCCGAGGATGAACTCGGAGCACCGAGCTCCGCATAGTCAGGATCCGAGTTTTCATGTTCTTTTTCATGAGCCGCACTCAATTTTCGCCTTTGGTATAAAGGACTAGCATCTAATGGTTTCAGTTGTAAAGTTTTATTACTGCCTAACATTGCCGAAAGATAAAAATTAAAATACCAAAAATTTCCGCAAATGTTTTGTCAACGTCAGGTCGAATCGAACCTATTCCGTGTCCTCGTTTCCCTAAATGTTTACACTTTCAATCACGCTTGCGTAATCTTTAAACGATTACGATTTTAAGATGATTATTTTTCCTGCTCTTTATCTAAGATTTCATTTTCTTCTTTCTTTAATTTTAAATTGTCGCAAGAAAGAGTGAAGTAAGCTATAATTAGAGACGAATGAAAATAAGTTAAGTTGACAGGCACCAGATGGCGATGATAGACCTTACAGACATGATGTATTATTAAGAAATCAATAAAGCAATTATAAGTCATTTCATTAAATCTTTCTATTTCTTTATTATCATATAAAAAAATAAATTAATAAGAAAAAAAACAGTGTGTGGGTTTCTGTGCTCCATATTCGAAAATAATTACAAAATAAAAGGCGGTAAAATAGAAGGTTGATTGACCTGTTTGTAAATTGTAGTTAAATGTATTTTCTTTTAAAATATAAATTGGAATTTTGGATTATTCTGTAACTCTGTCTTCATATTTTCTCGAATCATCACTCAACAATCAAATCAAATGTCTTCCTTTAAAGATAAATCATTCTAAACAGTGTCTTGCAAAGAGAGAAGGGGGTGCAAGAGGTTATGAACTCAGACATCTAGCCAATGTACCATCCTTTCACTTTAAACTTATAATCATTTTTAAAATGAAACCAAATTTGTAAAAAGTATTATTTTGCTGAAAAAAAAAACATGTTATGAAGAATTAAATATGAATCTTGGATGTGATAAATGAAAAAAATGAAGTTATCATTACAACATAAATATTCCTAAAATTAAAAAAAAAAAAAAAAAAAAAAAAAGTCATATTTTTTTGGAAATAATTTATTTTAGAAAAAATCTTACACTTATAAAAAAATTAAAATAGATTTTCTCTTATAAGAATCAGGCTCTTCTTTTCGGGGGCTTAAAATTAAAATTTCTGGTGCTTTAAAATACTAACTTCGAATAGAGAAGTTTGCCTAAACGCCCTGCACGTCGCTGATTCTAAGCAAAAACTTACAATCTAGGTATTGCTTACGTTGCCAACTTTAATATTTTTAAAAATTTTAAACAGGGAAGGAGGGGGGCTGTTAAAGAAAGGACTGCAAATTTGAGTGGGAAAAAAAGCTAAATAACAATTTTACTCGTTTCTTTTTTACTAAAAACATGTCCAAGAGTTCGTGGGTTCGAACCCCGCCGACCGAAGACTCCCCGCGTAGTAAATGGTGACTGATGCACGTTAAAACCTTTCGAGTCACTAAGTCCTTCACGTTTCCATAACAAATCAATACGTCTGGAGGTACTGATACAGGAGTTTCTTGGTCTTCTGGATTCGTTCAAAATGACAAGGCTACGGAGTTGAACATCAGTAGTCGTAAACCCAAAAAAATTGGGTCGGCTGTTCAACTACGGATAATTGTTAAAAAGGGCTATCGTAATGCATTTTCATTCACAAGTAAACTCATCAGAAGTTTGGAACGTTACCTCACAAATACACTTTTTTTAAACAAGGTTCGACAATTTCAAATTTATTGAGTAAACGTTTTAAAAATCATTGTTTCTGAGATTTTTTTAAAAATTAAAGGAGCCTAAAGCTAAACAATATTTTTGTTTCATTCTTACATTAAGTAAAAGCTGCATAAAACTTCAATAAATTAATATTCATATGACACCAATATATATTCAATTAAAATGTTGAAAACAATTATTGCAGTTTACAATTATACTTCAAAACTCCTAAAGTGTTTAAAAACTGATTTTTAAGTGTTTTAGGGGACCAGAAACGTTTTCAAATGTATACAATTTAAAATAAAACAATATTTCAATAAATCGGGAAGGAAAAATATCGCATCCCGTTTCCATAGACTAAAAAATTATTACGACAAAATTCCTTTATTTAATACCATTATTATTGGACTTCAAACGCTCTTTGAGTTTAAATGAAAATAACTGAAATAAGGTACAAATAAAAATTTAATAAAAAAAATATATATTATTGTCATAAGGGTTCATATTTTAAATTATTTATGCAACTAAATAAGTAAACATTAGTTCTTTTTCAAAAAAATTATTGTGTCACGGAAAATAATTGCAAAATTGTCTACAATTAATATTTAAATAATTGCAGTCTACAATGGATGAAAAAAATAATACCAACGTAAATTTGCAACTTTCATAATAAACCGAAATAACTATTATTAAAGTTATCTTAATTCGTTCAACTTTGCCAACACTTTCCCAAGTCTTATATTTGTTTTAAATATGGTCAAAATTATTATAATTCAATCGCCTCATTTACAACTATTATTATTAAGATCTCTCTCGTTTAAACGCGTGAAGTTGGCATAAATTTAAAATCTTGACATAAAAATTAGATTTATTCATTATCGATTTAAGGATAAGTCATCCATTGAGTGGTATCAAAAATGTATCGGTCTTAAAGAAATTCGTATTTCTTGGCTGCCTCTGGCCTAAATGTGCTTAGAACTTTTGGGAGTCTATTATTTCCCTACTCAGTTTTATTTTTCTCTTCTTTAGCTCGCATTGTTTCTAATTTTAAACTCTTGCTTTTGAAAGGAAGCGGAAATATTAAGACAGCTTTAAAGAAACAAAATATTTTACTGCTATAATTGCTCAGCTTGAAATTAATATATTTTGCTAGCGTACATTTGTGCATTTCATATATATTATAAATGCATTTGTAAATAAGCTGATGTAATACCAACAAAATAAAAGATTCAACAAATATGATGCATACGTGCTATCGTGCGTAACAACTACCATTCAAACTGAAACTTTAAATTTTCAAAAACTAGGACGTTTTACGCTATAAAATCCGAACGAATAAGTTATGGGAACACAAACGTCTTTGCCAATCGATTAGATCAAAGAATAAAGTTTGTTTTTCCTAAGCCCACTCGAGAAGAAAATAATGTCTTAAGGATTGGTAACTATCTTAAAAGAGTTTAAGTAAGAAGGCATAAATAATAATTTTTAAAACAATCGATAGGCATAAAGTATCAAATTTAAAAGGAAAAAAAAACTTTGTTCCAGATAATTCAATGATTGAAACAAAGCATTTAAAATTTAGTAATGAGTGGAATTCAGTACTAATTATCTATGAAAATAAAAATGTTGGCTTTTGCAATTGACCAGAAACAGTTGCATAATAATACCTTAGATTTAAAAATAATTCTTTATCTGGCTAACTCAACATCTGTCGATACCCATGAGTTCTTTGATATTTGCATTTTCTGACCATATGCTAAATGCCTCCGATTTCTGAAAATACCGATCGATTTACTTCCATGGAACAAGGAGCTTGTGGTATCACACCCGGTTAAAGCATGGGAAAATGCAATTATTTTGCATGCACCTCTTTTCGCCAAGTATTAATTTCATATTACTTTTTTTTTTTTTTCCACAGGTTGCAGATAACTGCAAATAAATATTCCGAGTACTAATGGTAAATGAAAAGCACGAGAATGTTTGTGTAATCTGCAGCAACTGCTAGGGTGTTTTATTTTCTACCAGGCTCCATGCTGTTTTTAACTAAAGCCCTGGATACATAGGTAGCCAAGGTAATCTAGGGCTTTAGTTTTAACAATAACTATGTCAGTATCCTCTGTAGCATGAATCTTAGCGTGACCTTTTGCTTCTAAATGCTTCCCAAGTATGCGCAAATTTAGTAGAAAATCGTATTTGGCAACTATAGAAAAAAGTTTCAAGCAATATTCAAGCAGTAGTGTAGTTTTTGTATTTTTTAAAAGAAAGCTCAAAACGATAAGGGTTTTTTCACATGTTTTTTTTTGCACAATTAAACAAGATTTATTAAAAAAAAAAAAAAAAAAGGCAACGACATAGTTGTGATCATCCCTCGTAAAAGTATATTTCTTTTCAACAGTTTTCTTTCCTTATTGAATCATATTTTGGTGTATGAATGTTTATTGTAAGGTATTATCATTTGTTATTGAATTTTTTCTCATGATACAAAATAATACTTTCCCTTATCATTTTCAGTCTTCTTTTAACTAGTACAAAAACTACTTAGAAAATCGCTCCAAACTTTTTACATTTTTAGTATATTCAAATCGGATATATCATTAATACGATCAGTTGTAAAATACGATTCATGAAAAAAAGACTATAAAAGAGCTATTTTGAATACTTATATATTGCACAATTTTAAAACTTTTTTTTTTCTTTCAAATTTTATATATTTCATAGTTAAAGTTCTCTTCCTGTTTTTGCGGGCTGTGCTCTGTCCATCCTAGGATTTTCCAACCTGAAGGTGGGGTAGAGGGTCATAACAACAGATATGATCCATCAATGTGTCAAAGGGGAAAATGTATTGTTATGAATATATCTTTGAAGTGGGGACTCTTGAATTTTAGCAAATGTCCATCGCCAAACATTTGGCGAATGAAACATTAGCAACCCCTAAAGATTACACCACCACGTGTTGTCAATATAGTATTTTTAGCAATTAAGATGGAGATATTTTTTCATAATTCAAAATTTGGAGAAAAAAAATCCTGAAACATTTTAATAAAACCCTGATTTGAGGCTGTTAAAAGTTAATATTTTTTTCGAAACTCTTAAAACTATAAAAGGTTCAAAAGAAATTTAAAAATTTTCTAATTTTAACAGTTATATGATAGAAAGTTATATTTATAAATTTTTAACAAATGAAATTACATCTTAACAAAATGTGCTTAAAAGAGTAAAGAGAATTTTAAAAACAAAATCTTTTTTTAAATAGATTTTTAGGAAGAAACAAAGCTAAAATGATTGAGATAGATGTATAGGAGTTGTTAAACGAAGCGACAGTGTAATGAACCTTCAAGTAATTAACAAAAAAATTGCTGTTTTATTTGAATTTCCTTAAAAACTATAGTTATGTTGATTTCGTAAAAATGTAAGACGAATTGGATGTTGTTTATATTTTTTAACTAAGATAAAACATAGTTAATAAGATTAATATTTTAAAAATATAAATTCAATAAAATTTTTGGGAACAATAATTTACTAGACTTTTAATATTACTTAATTTTTTAAACTACTTAATTTTATACAATATGACTTTGTTTAAATTTGACAGTAAAATAGTGTGTTTTAAAAACATTATCAGTGTACAGAATTACATAGAAAAAAAATATATAATTGTAATTAATTAGTAAACATGATTGTTGTAGAATATTTCATTATAAAACAATATTGATGTAATTTTAATTTTCAGGAAAGATAAATTACCACGTTAAAAAAGAGAGATTGTTTACTTTTTATATTAAGAATACATTTGAACAAGATTAATAATCAGTGGCGTGCCAACTTTTTTTTTTGACTGGGGGGGGGGCGAGCCAATGCCAAGTCCCGCTTGCCCGATTTAATATTTTCAAATTAGTTGTATAGTTGTATATATTGTTATTACTAAATATATCTGTTTCATAGTTTTCCCATTTAAATTAGAGAAATAATTAATGTTTATAAATTTTTTATGTGCGTAACATCAATTTTCTCGTGAACAAGTTTTATAATAATTGAGTGTGCACAAGTAGTTGCAGAGCTATACTTAAAAGCTAAAAAAGTGTACAAATAATCTTAGGAAAATCCAAAATTTGTCATTTTTCAAACTATGAAACTATTATTTGAAGTGGAAAAAAATCGTTCAAGGTTTATATGAGCTAATTTCCAAGCCCAAGCAAAAATATTCTTTGCCAATCATTCACTTAAAATTAATAAATAAAAACTAGAGAATAAACTTAAGTTTTTAATTAAAAAAAAAAAAAATCAAAAAACATTTATGCAAAATCGGCAAAATAGATTGGGAATATTTCCAAAGCCCGAATATCTTTGAAACTTCTGTCCTCAGTAACAGTTCAGACGCTTTTGTTCAAATTTTGTTACTTGAAATTGCATCATTTAAAATGACATAAAACTTTTTATACTCTACAGTACAAAACTTTTCCCAGCATAAATTAAATAATAATGACTTACCTGTAATAGTATGTTTTGCATGAAATTTTTGGAGAAAGAGTTTTACAATTAGTGGAATTTTTTATCCGCCTAAACAGTTCCAGATACACCGGGGGGGGGGGGGAGAGAAAATGAAAATAAAAGGACTGGAACTTTGACTAAACAATTGTAACAATATTTTTGACATGGCGATCACTTCAACATTATGATAGTAGTATATTGTGATATTTTAAGGATTAAAAATCTAAATTCGTTAACACTAAAAATGTTTATTTAGAGGAAGTATATTTTTGTGTGAGGTCTTTCTTGATTTAATGTAGTAAAATTTCTAATTTAAAATATCGCCTGCACAAATTATTTAGTATATTTAAGATAACAATTGGAACATAAGGCGAGGATTTTCATTTTAAGAGATCCAGAATATTAATTATTAGAAGAGAAATTGACGTTATTAACTATAAAATCTCTGATGGCTCCCGATTTCTTCTTTGCCCAGGGACTTTTTTTCTCTCTTTCAGCCAGAATCTTAAAACAAATAAATTTTTTTTTTTTTTTTTAATGTATACTTTTATGATTAATATCATTTTTGCATATTTTTAGCTTTTCGAAATTATTTTTAAGAAATAACTTGTTTTTCGTACATTCATTTTAAAATTCTAAAAAATTTACTTAAAGAAATTTTTAATTGATTAAATAATATAGTTTTATCATTTTACTTAAACTAAACAAAAACAAATTAATTATAGAACTTTTAAAATTGGATATGATGAATTTGAAAATTGATGATAAAACAACATGCCTCATGCGTAATTTATGTTAATTAATGATAAAAACAACAATCTTAACGCCAAAAGAGTTCTATTGATATTGTCTATCAAAGAAAAAAAATTAAAAGAAGCTATTAAGAATCAAATAAAACCAAAATATTTTGATTCAGATTATTATTATTATCCGGTATACAGAACGGCAGGTATGATGGAATTAAGTCAGACACTGAAAATTGTATTTCGTAGGTTTTATAACATCAAAAAATGGATTTAATATAAAATTAAGACTTTGATGAAAGAATTGCTCTGTCTATATATAATTTGGTTACCATATGACATATGAGATAAAATGATATATCAAAATTAAAAAGAAGTAATAACATTTGGAGCTGATTCAATTCATTAAGTTATTAATTATTACTATTATTTTTCAACTTAATTTTTCAGACAATTTTGGTAAATATCTGTATTGTTATATTGATTTTAAAGTTTATAATACTGGCACATATATCACTTGTGTGCAATGGAAGCATCTAACTTAAAATTAAATAAATTAAGTAATCATAAAAAGTATAAAGTAGTCATAAACTTATACAAAGTAGTAATAAAACAAGTCATGAAGTGTCAATTTTATAAAACTTCTTGAATCTGGTTAATATATTGTTATAAAAAATGAAATAACTTATTGATTTCAAATCGAAAGTTTTCAACACGTGATATAGAAATTGGATGAAATTTTATGCCTTTATGCATCAAATGTGCTCGCCTTTTAAAAAAGTCACTATTAAAAAAAATATTAGTCGATCTTGACCTGATAGGAGGGGAGTTAGGCAGGTGTGTGAGATAATTATGGGGTTAAACGCAGGTAGGAACTTCGGAGGATGGATAGAGCTTTACCCGTTTTTGCACATCAAAGGTAACATTCAAACATACCAGCATTCTTTGTGGTGGGAGTTCCTGTAACGATATGTTTAATTAATCTCTCAATTATTATACCTTCAAAGTTAGAACTTGATCTATGTTGTTTTTTTTTTTAAACCAAGTTTAACAGAGTTTGTTTTGAGAGAATATGTTTTTCCAATCCATGTTGATTGTATCTGAAGTGATTCTGACTTCACTTCATCTGCTGTTACCTTGCGTTCACTGTCCTCCGACAAACAGAATACAGTCTCTGGCCAAATTATTAAACACACTCTAATATTCTATGTTAAATCTTAATTATCAGGTCAGCTTTATTGTTTTTATGCAACAGTTTGAACTTGTTTACGTTAGTGTATCAATTGGTTAAATTAGACGATATATAATATAAATTTGACGATTGGATAAATTAGACGACATATTACATAAATATAGAATATTTTTATATCAAGCTTAATATTAGTATATTATAATAATTAGATCAAATTATTAGACGCACTGTAGTTTTTTTTTTTAATAATGAAATGTTTTGCACGAGTTTGTATGCAATACTTTTATATTTAAACATGCATGTAATGGGTTTTTATTCAGGAGATTTTTTTTATTACTTCCTATTTGTATTTATTTTTAACGTTTTGCATTACAATGTTAATCCATTGATACAAGAACGTAAACAAATGCAAACCAGTTTCATCCGAGTAAAAACAATACAGCTGTAAAGTATCACCTGATAATTATAATTTTACACAGAATCTTATAGTGCGTCTAATAATATGGCCAGGGACTATGTTACATAGCTCAATGCATTTTGAATCTAGCGGTTTCTGATCTCCCAAAAATTGAAGCAACGTATAAAAAAAAAAAAAAAATAAAATAATAAACTTTTATACTTCTAGATTTTCTAGCAGTAGATCTGTCGGCGCTTTGTTTATTGCTAACACGGGACACCGCCGACAGTGGATTGCTCATTGAAACAATAAATTCAGAACATGCAGAGTGGCTCAATATATTTGTAGCTCCTTGACTATCTCCATGCTCAAGATGTCTCACCACTGGCGTCGGAACCATAGGGGTCCGGACCCCCTCCCCAATTATTGGGAAGCCAGGGTCCATTATTTTGAGAAAATATTTCTGTTTTGTTTCCATAACTTTTATTTTTTTTCTCTCTCTCTATCTCACTTATTTTTACATAGTGCAGCTTATTATGTTATATAATTAAAAGAAAATTAGTAAAAAATAAAATACACACAGAAAAATGCACTGTCTGAAAATATAAAACAGGTGTTTAGACAACAACAAGAAATGTCACTGCCACCCTTCCCTTCAATAAGCAATAAAACACTCTTCCCACCATTCCTTTTCTTCTCACTGTTAACTGATAAAAATGATTCTAAATCATCCCTCAACACCACCTACGTAGTCATTTGATACCCCAAAAATAGCCGCCTTAGTTTACAATATGGGAAATTGGTCCTTTAAAATTATCTTTTTCATATTTATGGCCCTGGGATTTGCCCTCTTTTTTAAAACGTCAAATATCAACAGACCCCTACCTATTCATAAATTGTCTCAAACAGGCAATTATCTAAAATTTCTAGGGGGGGGGGGATTTTTTTTTCATGGATTTCAGTAGGGGTGAAAGTATTTTTTTCAGTATTTTTTTTTTTTCTTGTAAACATTTTCTATTTTTTTTTTTTTGTGGTTTTGTCAAGAAAATTTCTCTGACATAGAATCATTCTAAATCTATTCTTACGTATAAGCGCTCACCGTGTTATTCCATCATTATTTATCCAGTTCAAAATTTTGATAAATATAAATAATTCTGTTTACTTTTATATTTTGTTTCATTAAATGCTTTAACTTAAATTATTAGTTCTTATTTTTTTTTTTTTTTCAAAGAAAGTTTATATAAATTTTTTGTAATGAAGTTTATCGCTGTATAACACGAAGTCATTAAATAAATTCTGGGGAGGTAAGCAAATGTTAGTATTAAATCACTTAATACATTTATAATTGTATGCTTATACTGCAATAATTGTTTTATAGTTTGAATATTAAATTTATTAATATAGTACATGTTTCATGGTTTTACTGTTCATTGTGCATGAATTTATTTTGAAGCACGGAGTTACTTCTTATTTACATTTATAAAATCAATGTAACTTTTTAATTTTGAAAATTATAAATCAAAACTTAGAATTTTAATGACCTTTCTATAACTTTGTTTTCATTCAGAAATTTAATGTCACGTTTATGTTATAAGGAAATTTACATACAATTTAATAATTTTTTTTTTTTAATAAACATTGATTATTTATGTTCAAATATAAATAATTAACACTAACTTGCATTTTAATTAATTAAAACAATGAAGAATTACTTTAAATGTAAAATTTTCATAAAAAAATTCATATAATTTTATTATGGTCAGTAATAAAAATATTTTTTTTAAGAATGGGATAATTTGTTAAACTTAATTTATTGTATGAGTGTTTAATGTTTACTTCATGTAATTTTATTTATTTTGCTTTTATCAAAATAGTATGCGATTTTTAAAGTAATTATTTTGTGCTAATTAACATTTTCATAATTTGGTATTTTCAACGAATATTTTTTCTGAATTAAAAGTATTAATTTTTAAAATTTTGATACTGAAACTATAAATACTGCCGATAGAGGAAGGAAAATAAGAGTTCTATGTGTTGTCTTTTTTATTTTTTCGTGTACATTTATATGAAATTTTTATGGTTACCAAAATGGATCATGCGATCTAAGAAAACCAAAATGTCTCTGCTTGAAAATAATAAAAAGATGAATACATTAAATAAAATGTGCATTAAAATTATTCCCCTCACAATTATTATCATTTCTTCAAAATATGAATACTATAGTTCTGTCAATCAACTGAATAAAATTTTATTTTCCTTTTTAAAGACAACAATTTCGATTTTTAAAACTATATAAATTGAACCGGAACAAGATGAGAAAATAGCTAAACTTAAAACTGCTTTAATATTCTTGAATTTCTCACTTTTTTTTTTTTCTTTTCTTTTTTTTTTTTTTTTTTTTTTTGCAATTTCGAGTTTTATAAATATATTTATTTTAATCATGATAAACTATACTGAAACCAATATTAAAGATAGTTTCTCTAGTATCTATAAGATACAAGATTAATAATAATTAATGTTGAATCTTTCATCTCAGAAATCCAGATCAATTCAAATTCACAGTAAAAAAAATTTTTTTTTTGTTTAGCAATACGTTTTATCACCTTTTTCTTATGTTTTTTTTTAAAAATTCAACTACAATTTAAAATGTTAAAATATGTCCCAAAAAATTTATCTCATTCGTGATTGTTTTATCACGTAGGATTACATGACATAATATTATGCATTTATAAATTTCATGTCATTCTCATCAAAAGTTTTAACAGACAAAATATTCTTTTCAAATTAAAACTATATTTTTAAGACACTGTACATATTGGATTTAAGTAACTTTACTTTTACCTAAATGTATTATTTAAAGAAATTATGCTTATATTTCAATTGAAACTTTTGAAAAAGGGGCCATACGTGATACATAAAAATGATATGTGATACATGATTACTTCATATATTTTAAATACTTTATATGTTTTAATTTTTACATATTTTTAATTATTTAATATATAGTATTGTAATAAATAATGTATCAATTAACAGTCTCTCAGGGCTAAATCTTTTAATAAGTTAAAAATATCAAAAAAATTTAAAGTATTTTAATTTAACAGAATCTTTAAAACAATACCTAGACGAAAAATCATTGTTTGATATTTTTACATCGCCATAATATAAGTGTGCTTTAGAGAACTTAAGAACAATTTTAAAACTATTTAATCCTTTACTGCACATTTTCCATGTCTACAAACCTACAATTTGAATGGGATTTTTTCATAAAATATGTATATATAAACCTCTATTCGTTCTTATATTGTGCATCCCGACAAAAAAAATTAAAATAAATAAACTATACCACGGTTCGGAAAAAAAATCTGTAACTTTTCTAACATTACTAATTTCAGATTTGAAATCCCCTTATCCGAATTCGGTAAGATCAAGCACTCTTATAAACGCAGCAAAAAATTTGGTCCCCAGTGTTATTCTTCTATTTTAAAAAAAAAGCCTAGTGGAGGTGTTAAGAACCTAAATACTATAAAGTGCTTAAATTAATCATTATGTATGAAAATTTTTTTTTAAATATTTAGAATTTCATTTGATGAAATATTTCATTACTTTAAATTGTGGTTTAACGGGCCCATTGAGTAGGCTGTTAACTTCATATAGTTACTTATGAGGTGTTTTTTTCTGTACCTTTTCTTTAAGTGTTTATTTTTTATCCACCGTCAAAACAATGGGAAGGGCATACCTAATTATTAATTAATATCAATTTGTAAAGTTTCAGTCATTTCTATGAAACAATTCATTTTTTAATCATAGAATAAATTTGCAGTATTTCATACATTATATAGTAATCCAAACATAGAATACAAAAATATGAAGGGTTCAAAAGTAAATAAAATTGATGAAATTTTGTTTTTAAGTACTGCTATTTTATAAAAAATGTATTAGAAAAAAAAGAAATAATCATTTAATAAAAAAAAATGGAAAGTAAAAATAGAAATTATTAATAAATAAAATATTTATTTGTCAAAATGTTGTTATTATACACTATTCTGTGGTTTCTGCCGATATAGCAAAAATTTGACAAACTGAACTTTTTTTATTTTTAGTATGCTACTATAATTAAAATAAATAGCATTTTTATTAAAAAAAATATTTAGCTATTTTAGACTAACAAGCCTAGCTCTCAAGGCAGTTTTTAGGGACAAATATATTTCTTCACCTGAAGTAAATTACAAACTTACGACTCACCACAACTCAATTTTTAATTGATATTAATGTAATAATTGTATTTACTGCTTATTCTATTGATTCCCATTTTGAATCACACCTTCACATTGCACAGTTACATCTGCATCATCTGGAAAACAACCCAGTTTATGTACCAAAGCAATTAATAAAGTTAAAATAATTACAAACATTTATTTATTATTATTTGTTGCTCTTTCCAAGAACTTTCTGTTAGATTAATGTGCTAACCTAATGTTTGAACAAAATTAAATTTTTGTATAATTTTAATTTTTGCATAGTTATAATACAATTTAAATCCCTTTTATTTAATTCTTAAAGTATATTAATACGAAATAATGCTACAAACAAGATTTGCAATTATGTAAAATTATGTAGAAAAAATTTTTAAGATCAAAACTAGTATTTTAGCCAGTGATGCCAGTGAAAAAAAAAAAAAATGAAAAATAAAAATAAAAGGGATTTAAATATTATTTTATAATTAATTTTAAAATTGTTAAGAGGTAATGCAAACAGGATTTCTAATTTTATAATTATCTGAAAAAAGTGGTACGGCACAAAATTAGGGTTCCAATTGAAGTCAACATAAAAAATAATATTTAAAAAAATATAAAAAATTGAGAAGCTTGTGTAAGAGTCTTTCTTCCGAATTACGTCTAATATTCTAATTTTCACAGAAGAAACTAGTTTTTGACAAAGTAAGGTATCTGTTTTATACTATTATAATCTCGTCTTCTATCATACGTGGACATAGTTTCTTCTTTCCGCATCCTTTTTTACCATTATTGTCTTTCAATTTTAAGAACTTACTGACTAGATCTTGAACTACCTATCTTTATCCTCGCAATAGCACGAATATTTATAGAAGAAAAAGCTTCTATCGGTTCTTTTCATGATCAGTTAATCTCTTAACTTTTGGCGCACCAAAACTTCGAAAAAATGCAATAAAAAATGCGAAAAAATACATAGCAAGAATGCATGGCAAATTTGTAAATAGAAGTGTTTTTACAATCTTCGTAGTTGTCATAGTATTTTTTTAATATATTTATTTCAAAACATTACTGGTAGCCTTTAAGTTTTTACTCAGGCTAAAATACTAGTTTTGATCTTAACAATTTTTTCTACATAATTTTACATAATTGCAAATCTTGTTTGTAGCATTATTTCGTAATAATATACTTTAAGAATTAAATAAAAGGGATTTAAATTGTATTTTTCGATTTTCTTAAATGTTTTCACTAGTCTGAAAGTTTTTACTCAGACGGTACTTTATGTTGTATTTCATTAGAGATTGTTTGATTTGTAATTTTCTGCGCATTTAATAGTATTTTTTCAAAGAATTTTATACATGATGTTCCGTAAAGACAACTCCTTTGATAAATTTCTAGAATTCTTATCACAAATGAAGTAAAAAAAAAAAAAAAAAAAAAAGAAGGATCACAAATTAATATTTTAGGGGAGAAAAAGAAAATCAAAACATGACCAAAAATGTATGCTTAGTTGCCGAAAAAACATAGAGGAATTGAAAGACACTTCAAACTTAATTCAGCAATCAAACTGGTTGAAAGTTTTAATTCCGTTGATCTTAAAAATTGTGATTCTTACGATTTTCTTAATGGTTAATGCTCTTAAATGGAAGTTTGGTATTCCAAATTTTTATAGTTTTTTTAAACTTAACTCTTAAATATGATTCTAAAATTATATATGAGGAAGTAGATTACGGAACACTCTACATCATAAAATCCTTATTACCCTTGCCCTTATTATACAAATATATAATAAGGGCAAGGGTGATATTTTTCTTTTTTTTCTCAAGAAACTTGAAAATTACAGTCTTAAGTATGCCCCCCCCCCCCCCCCCAATAAATTTTATCTGACGACGCCAATGTGTCTCACATACAATGGATGGGAACACCAAAAGAAACAGCTATTATAATTATTTATTTGATACTTTTGTCAAGTCGCTTTCTCAATGGAAGCATTTAATTTTGAACGCATACAAAATTTTTCCCCTTCATAAACACGTAAAGTAAAAGAAATATGAAAAAGATTTCAAGAAAAATAGGCTTTGCACACTCACATTTCCAGTGTTTCAAAAAATTACCACATACTTTATTTTTGCAAACATTTTCTTCTGAAAAACATTATACTTCCCAGCGTTATATACCGAGCAATTTGATAACACACATAATTTTTAAAAAAAAAATTCAAAACGGAAGCAAAGAAAAAGGCATTTAGCACAATAACATTTTTTAGCACGTCAAACAATATTCATCGACTTTATCCTTGTCTGTAGTTTACTTCTAAAAGCTATTATTTTCCAGTGTAAAATACCTTACAATTTGAGACTATGGCACACGATTTTTTAAAAAAAATTTATGGCGAACAATAAACGTGTTTTTTCATGCTCACATTTTCCTAGTGTTTCAAAAAATTACCACCTATTCGCCGCATTAAAAATTTTACTTTAAAATACCATCATAATTTTTCCAGCTTGAAATACTCTAAAATTTAATCATACAACGAATTTTTAAAAAAAAAAAAAATTAAAAATATCGACCGAATGCTTTTTTCCCCTCCCATTTTTCCAGTGTGTCGATTAAACAGTATATTTAAAAAAAAAAACAATTTTATTTTTCAGCTTAAAACATCGTTTCTTGTTTTTAAACATGGCATTTTTAAAGTTAAATGCTTTTCTAAGATGACTGGCAAAAAACGCAGTTTGCATGTTTATTTTATTTTTTACTTATTTACAATAATTTTTTACCTATTTACCCTGTACTACGAGATATGAAGGAATGTCGAATTTGTACGGCTAATTTTTTTGGATGCAGATGCAAACACATGAAAATCCTTTTTAAAATTCATTTATACTGGAAATTTTGAAGTATTTTGTTCTTGAATTATCTTTATTAAAAGTGAGTGAAATATGCCTGATCTGATTGTTGACCAACATTTGAAAATATTTGCTATAGACTTCCTTTCTATTAACTCTGCTTTAATTTTCAACATGCCTGAATGGTTGGATACGATAAAGAAACATTTCAAACTGGCATGATTTCTCATATCGGTGCTAATTTTCGCTGAGTATTACATCTTTGGTATTCACGAAAAGTTGCTCAGGTATTTTTTAGGGTAGGCTGGTGTAAACTTAACTGTTTTATATATAAAAAATTAACAATTTAATCTTTTATACCAATACTTTTAGTTTAAATATGATCAATTGGCAAAAAGATAAAATTTTATTCTAATGATTTTGAATTCAATTCTTAATAGGAATCTATCATTTTAAATAAATAATTTTTTTTAAAATGTTTATATATTATTGCCTTTCTGCAAAAATATCTATAGGATAATATAAATTAATGTGTGTAAATTTAAGCTGAACTCACAATGTCTATGTCTAAGATTGCCAAAAATAAAATAGTTCACCATCAAGATTAAAAAATTTTATTATCTTCTTGTTAAAGAGACATTATGATTGCTACAATCAAATGCATCAATTGAAATAAGGTGCTTAATTAAATTTTATGATTAATTTTTCATCCATTTTTAGAATTTTTATTTTGTTTTAAGTTTTAGAGAACCCAAAAGGCTTTCCTCGAGCTGTTGTGCCAATGATGATGCTGAATATTTTCATGATAAATTAATTATAAAAAGAAAAAATTTAACAAAAAAAAATTTAATAATCATATTGCTATTTTTAAAGTTTCATTACTTTAAAATAAATGACAAAATAATATTTTATTTTTAATCACTAGAACTAAAGTATACCTTTACTATTTTATAACATTTTTTATTTCATCTTTTCTAATAATCATTGTCAAAAATTGAATTCAATTTTAATATTTTGTAATTTAATGATTTGGCGACTAACTTAACAAGTCTGATCATACTCAACCTGCTAAGTTTTTTCAGACTTGCGCCAGATCAACCTTTTTATTTTTGAATCCCAGGCAAATGTTATCTTCTTTTTGCTTTAAAATGTAAAAAAAAAAAAAAAAAAAAAAAAAAAAATGCTATAATTAAAATTTAGAAAACAGCATATTTTATATTGAATAGGGTTATATTGTTTGGGAAAGTTGGTCAAAATTACAAATATATATCTTTCTTTACACCATGCCCAAATAGCAGATGGGAAGAATTTAAGCTAAATTAAGTCAAATCTGTCATAGTGTTCTTGCAACTATGTCCTTTTTAAGAAGATAAGTTACAGTCCTTCTGAAGTCAAAAAAAAAAAATTTTTTTCTTTCTTTTGTAGTTTAATTTTTTTTTTAAATGCAGCGATATCCATTTACTTTCAAAATGTAGTTTAATCTTAAATATTTTTAGGAGAGGAATTTTACTGAAAGATTCAATTTACACTTGTGTTCAAAATTTTAAAAAAAGTTGAAGATAGAAAGAAAAAATAGTTCAGAAAAATAAATTGACTGGTTTAAAAATGGGAAATTATTAAGAAATATCTTTCATGATTATTTGAGCTAATTTATTATTTTAAATCATTATTCACCAATTTTTTAAGACCATTACTTTTCAGCCAACATTTCATGTAAGAAATTCCAGAAAATTGTCAAATATTTGTGATTGTTAAAATGTTTATGTTAGTGTATTTTCTTTAAAAAGTACATCAGAGACATTCTTACTAGGAATAAATAAAAAAAAAGGGCACTATAAGTTCTAAAAGAGCACTCATTCAAAACGTAAAAATTTATCAAATTTTATGTAATAACTGAATTTGATCTTCAACAATTATTAAATTACCCTCTTATACTTTTTTATGTGTATATTTCAAGAAATGATTCTCTCTCATTATCAGAGAAAGAGAAAACTTAGTAGTTAAAAAATAAGAATTAATTTCATAGATTATCTCTGAATCTCTTCAATAGATAATCTCTGAATATAAATTTTTTTCAAAAAAAAAATAATAATTATTATTATTATTATCAAAGGATAAACAACTTGAAAGATTATATAAATAAAACTAAAACTTATGAAAAAATAAACATTTAAAGTTGATTTAAAAAAAAAGTGTTAATTTAAAAAATAATTTTAAAAATCGAAACAATTAAAAAATTTATTAATATCCACCTGAGAAAAGAATACTTATAAAAATGTAAGAAGTTGCAAATAATCCTAACAAAATAAATATTTGTAATAGTAATCAGAATTAAACCTATAAATATGATAATTTTCATCATCATCAGCATTGGCACGACAGCCCTTTGTGAGCCTAGGCTTTCCTCAGAAGCTTTTCCCATTCTGCCCTTCTCCCAGCAATTGATCTCCAGTTCTTTACTTTTAAGATGGCAAAATCTTCATCCACACAGTCTTTCCATCTCTTTTTGGGCCTTCCTCTTGGCCTTTTATTAGAGGGGGTTGCATTTAAAGGCTCTTAATGCTGTTCGTTCTTGGCTCATTCTCATTACATGCCCGGCCCATCTCATTCTACTCAGTTTAATAGATTTAATGATAACAGATAATTTTACCTGTGTGGAATTATTATTTAAAAAGTGAATTAATTTTAAAAAAATGGAATATGAATAAATAGGCAGTGTTTTTAAGGGATGGACCGCTTATTTGTTCAAAAAGGATAAAGAGGACGCATTTATAGGGATCTAAGTGCAAGCAGGGCAGACAGCCTTTCTAAAAAGGCTTAGGAAAACACAGAGAGACATCTGATGCACTTGCATAAGATTTACACTATAAAGTTTGCAAAATTAATAGTATTTCAACCTAACTAAACTTACATTAAAAAGTGAATTTCTACAAACTACTTTTATTTCAATCATGTTTTTTCAAAATGCTTTTGGATCATGCTTTTGTTTTGTAAAACTGATACCATATGAGTTAAAAGAAGCAACTTTCAGATTGAAGAAATTTTGAACTGAGTTGAATTAAGAGGTGCCATCAATGTAAAGGATGTAAAACTAACTAAAAGATTTCATTTATAAGATTATAATTTTGATATTTTTCGGTTAGCTCTTCCCAAATAAATTATTATTATTTTTAACGGCCTTAGAATATTTAATATTAGAATACAACACTAGTTTATATAAAACTTTCTTTCAAACTTTGATGCACAGTTATTCTCAATTTAAATTTGATAGATTAATACTGTGGATTAAGCATGTCCTATAGAGAATTCTTTTTTTTTTTTAATGTCCTTTTCTTTTGTCCAAACTATTTCCTCAAATGATGTCTTGTAGTGAATGTGGGTCTGTGTTTACTTTGTTGCAGTTCAATGAAGATTATAAAAACTTACAAAACTGTTATTTTTCGAAAAATTACTACCTAAAGTTGGGAAAAAATTTAAACTCTGCATCCTTTAATTTTACCATGATCCTGTAAAAAAAATCTTGACAAAAACATGGAACTTAATGACCCAACAATTTTATTAACGCATAAAATATAAAACATAAAGCTGGTCAATTTACATAAGTTACACTATGTACTGTTTAAATCAATTTTAAATGCATGACAATTTTTAAAGATAAAGTTGCTTTTCATTCTAAATAATAAATTATTTAATATCAGCATTAAAAAGTTGTAATGACAGAAGTATTTTAATTTAATTTAAACACTAACAATTTATTAGGTTACAAAATTTTAATTATATTTTTATTTATTTACAATAATTTTGAAACATTTCTGTCAAAACGCACGAAAATATCAGTAACTTGTGTAGCAAATGTTTGGATGAACAGCAATCTCATATCCACACCCAAATGACAACACAAAAACAAAAAAAAGAAAGAAATTTGAAACCAAGCTTGACAATAAAGTTAGATAACATAGATATAAGATAAAATATGTAAATATCACTTACCCAATAAACTCTTCAACAAAAGATAGATAAATTATATGTTATCGAGGAACTGATAAATTTGCTTGCCTTCTATATTAATGTTTACTTGCCTACATACACATGTAAAGGAGTGGGAGGGAGAATCGCTCAGGTTTATTGACAAATAAGGGAATTCACAGAAAAAAAAATAGTGTTACGTCATAAACTGTTATTTTAATGTATGTGTTATCTTTCGCAAAATTACAGTTATATGTTAATAAAATAAAAATACATGTCGCTTTATTCTTTTAACTTAGTAATCAAAAGAGTGCGTGATTGAACAAAGAGTTGTAATATTTAATATTTTTAATAGAAGTAATTGAATTTTAAAGAAATGATTCACTTAAAAAATACTTGCTGTTCAAAATAATAACGGGTATGATAAACGTAACAGGTATGCAAGTTTTTTTTTATTTTTTTGTGTATGGAGAAATAAAATTTGGAAATTCTAAAGTTAAAAATAATAGATTGAAAAGCACCTAATTGAAAATACCCATATAATACCTAAATATTTGCATATTTAATAAAAATGAATTACCGAATAGTTAGATCAAGCGAAATTTATTTCTTCAAGAGTTGCTTTTCAACACGGCATGATCGATGAATGTTATAAACAAAAAAGTTTCTGTCAAAAGTTTCAACTGAAGCGTTTTTAAAGTACCATTTTCCAATGTATTAGATCGCTTTGAAGAAATTTTGAGAACTTTTCAAAAAATTTTAAAATAATATATTTAAAGATTATATTAATTTTTTCTTTAATTGCAGATTTGGAGAGAGAAAAATTATGGATTTGATGCTAACATGTTTTGATTTCTATGCCTTTAGTTGACTGACTTCAACTTTTACAGATCATCTACAGAGAGTTGTTCATATGTAGAAATCGAAATGTCAACAATTCCACTTGCTCATTATAGTAATTTGAATAAAGATATTTTCAACGATGTTTATGAGCCTTCGGAAGACACGTTTTTACTGATTGATGCTTTAGAAAAAGATATTAGCATTTTAAAAGAAATAAGGTTCTCTTTATTTTCTGCTATTAAATTACGAAAACGTTTTTTATAAAATCAATGTTTAAGTAATGTATGTTCATATACCTAAACATCAGTTTAATCTTCTCTGTAACAAATATATTAATTTTAAAACACAGTTTACCCCACTTAAAGGAATACCATTGGTTCCTGCCAACACTATTCAATTAAGTTGGTTATTCGATTAAAAGGGGAATGCATTATTTAATTTTAAATGCTTAATTTTTATGACATTTTGTGGTATATAATGCATAGTATATTGTTTTATAAATAAACTCAATTTTGTGATCAATAAACAATTATAATTTAAACTCTCTGTGTTTGCATTATAAAATATAAATGTCATATGTCTTCAAAACCAGAGCTGGATTACCCATATGGCCATGGCCTGGAGCCCCCAATGATTAGGGGATTTTTTGGATTCTTAAAATGGATTTTTTGAATATAAATTTAAAAATATTAAGAAAAACAATGATTTTAAAAATAAAAAAAATCAATTTCAAATATATATTATTAAAATACAATAATTTTTTTACATAATGTTAATCATATTTATTTATTTTAGTTAGGTATTGTTTATAAGAATTATCATATAAAAAAAAAATGTATGAGAAAAAAAATTTAATCTAAGGGCTCCAAAAATTTGAATGGCCTAGGGCCCCGCATGCACTTATTCCGGCCCTGTTCAAAACTTAAAAAATTCATAATTGCTGTTTTAATTTGACATTTTTGAAATTCATTTCTTCCAGAACTTCTATTTTTTTTTTTCTCTTTTTCTATTATTATGAATCATTCCTTTTCACACTCATCTTGTATTCACTGGAGTAGGTTATGATTATTCTACTTTAGAGAAAGACACACTGTAAACTATTATGTTAGGTTTTTTTTTTTTTTTTTTTATCAAAGCTGGCAGCATATCAGGTGGGGACCATAAGTCTTCTCTGAGAAACAAATTACTCTGAACTTTTTGCATTCTAAATAAAGTGTGAGTAAAATAAGTCAAAGACGGGTAAAACCGTCTTCACTTCAATGTATAACTGCCAGAAAGATTTCATTAATTCTTAAATTATATTCCTAACACCTGTTCAGAGCAACAAATGAACAGGAAGTCCCTAATGAAGTGACCACCTATTGTATTCTTATCTTCTTAACTGAAAATTTCACTCTAGCTAGTGAAACATTTCTTAAAAATAAGCAATTGGCTCTTATCTAGGCTGGCTACGATACAACTAATTGGCTACGATACAACTTCATATTGCAGTCAGAGTGCACTAAAGACGATGATTTAATTTTAAAGTTGAAAGTTAAATTAGAAATTTTTTTTATATTTTAGAATAGACGAGCATCGCAAATGAACCTCTTTTCACCTTTTAAACCTAGCTAATTTTTATGATATGAAATTAAATGCAAACTTAAACAAAAAACATAATTGTTTATTTAGTTAAAATAGCTTTATCATTCATATTTGATAAATTTGTTTTTACACATAATTATATCAGTTGGGATCATTTTTATAAACGCTAAATTTTAGTCATTGATTTGTCTTTTCAAGACGCAAACAGAAATGGCATTTCCGCGTCAAGAAAAAGACATTGACTGAATTAAAATCGTTCGCGAAAAATCATGTACCTTTGATAACAATTTTTAAGGCAATGGAGGTAACCTCTAAGAATGACCAACCTCCATCAACGACCATTCTATTGTGAAATGAGTGTTCACTCCTGAGATGTTTCTCTGTATCTGTTAATGTGGTGTTTGAAAGGAATTATTTTCTAAATTAACAACATGTCTTCTAAATTAAGAACACGTTTTCTAAAATAGCAACATGCTTTCTAAACTAACAACATGTTAGTAAGGTGGAGATGAAAAATATTGATGTAGATGAAACCGTATTTGAAATAGGTAATTGATACTGCAGTGTTGAATGTGGCAGTTTGCATGGTGGAAGAATGTAAATGAGTAAGCCTCAGAAGAAAGTTGGAAGAGAGGAAAATTGTTGATGTTAGTGAAGTTTTATAGATAAAACCAGTGGTATTCAAAAAAGTTTCGAGGTAATTTCACTCCTCCATTAATTTTTGATAATGAAATTTAAAATTAAAGAGTGAACTTTAAAACAGAGATTAAGTTTGTAAATTACCACCATTTTATAACACAGATTATTTTATAACTGGTAAATAAGTAAACTGTAAAGTAAACACTTTAGAATAATTATAATTATTCAGAATTAACCTGAATCATTATTCTGCAATATTTCCAAATTTTTTTAACTACATACTGATTAATTAGACTATGATTTCTTAAAAAAGTAAGGAAAAAAAATTTATAAAATGTATTGTTTATCGGTCAATTTTTTTAAAATCAAATTCACCACAAAGTGATATCAAATCTACTACCCATGTGCTAGCATTTGTTATAAATCTGCTGAATTGTTTCCTTAGAAAAAATTTATATTTGAGATGCTTCAAAAATAGTGCTGATAAAAATTAGCCAAAAATGGTTGGTGGTGAAAAAAGAATTGCTAAACAATTGTTGTAGCATGATAACAAATCATTTCCATAATTAATTTAATGTGCCACTATCAACAGAAATTATAAAAGAGCTAACTTTTAGTTATTGTTAAATTTTTCTTGCAGCCCAACCATATGCTTAGAAATTGGAAGTGGATCTGGTGTTGTTACGGCATCTCTCGGCAAAGTTTTAAATAGCTGTTTTTATTTGTAAGTTCGGTCTGTTTATTTTTAAATCTGACATACCATAATATCTTGGTATAATCTTCTTTTTCCACTTTAATCTATAGAACCAAACAAGTGCCCTATCAAAAAATTATTTCATTGTATATTGTGATGTTTGGTAAAACTATCAATGATTCAAATAAAATAAATCAATTCTCTAAGAGATTGGGAATTGTATCTGATGTACAACAGAGATAGAAATTGATAAAACTAGTTACTTGTTCTTAGTAATTACAAAATTTTACTAGTTTGTGCAAATTTTCACCAGTCATATCCTTGTTAATTTTTTTTAAAGGTATGCAAAATTGAACAGTTTTTCAGCACATTTAAATTATTGTAAAGAAATTCAAAATGCAAATTAATTTTTATGTAAATTAAGCAATTATCACTATGTTTTTATAAACAAGTTAAATGATGCACATTTACCATTTTTTAATAAACTGAATTAAAGGAAATGATGAAACTAAAAGAAAAAATACAGAGCATGTCTGACGTTCAAAATTATGATAAAGGGGCACAGGTCAGCGATTTTGTGCGGGAAGGGGGATAACCTTCTGACATAATTTATAAAGTAGCATTGTATGCAAAACATCAAACGAAAAAAACAAAAATTTAAAACCTAATCAGTAAACCTTTATTTTATTGAGTTAAGGGTGTTGGTCATTGATCAGAGGGACTACTGATTATTATCCCATTGTGGTTTAAGTTGGATTTTAGCAGTCTCAAAAGCAGAATTTCAAGCCATGTTCATTAACCACTAATGAAATCACTGGATTGTAAAATTAAATTAATTTTAAAATGTAATTGATTAAAATTAAATCATTAATTGATAAAATTAAATCATTAATTGATAAAATTAAATCATTAGATAAATGCATACTTAAAAATAATATTTTAATAAAATTCTTGTTTTTTTTTTAATTTTTAAATAATTTAAATTAATTATTATTATTATTTTTTTTTTTTTGAAAAAAAGCAAACTTTTGAGAAACCAATTTTCTGCAAATGAAAAGACTAGATTTTTATCTTGTCTGGGATGTGCTTTAAACATTTGAATTTTATACCTTTTGATATAACATACAAGTAAGAAATTCCAGAACAAAAAAATTAAATTAAAAAAATGCTGGTATCTGTTATATTTTGGGAAATTAAAAAGTAAGATTTAAGAAAGCATGAAATAGTAATGTAAAAATAAATTTCTAACTTATGGAAACCATGCATACATAAATTTACTAACGAATTGAAAGTCTTTTTTATTCAAAAGGATACATAATTCATAGAACTAAAGAATACATTTTCTATTTGTAATTTAGTCATGCAAAAAAAAAAAAAAAAAAAAAAAAAAAAAAAAACTGAATAAGCTTTTAATAATTTTCAAAGGTTGTTATGAATTTTTCAAAAGCTTGGAGAGAAGGTGATAATTGGTTTTTTCTTTTAAGAAATTCAAAAATTTTAATTAAAACAAATAAAAGAGGTAACTTTTTATTTATGCAAGTTAAATTGAAAATTTTATTAATGCTTATTAAAGATTCAGTTTCCTATTTATTAAAACTATAAAACCCGTTAAACAAATGTTTATTGTGTGTTAGGCGGCAGTTATCGTAATCCAAGTTATTAATTAAATCAGTAATTTGAGTTGCTGATAAAATTAAACTGATTTATTAATTGGAATCTGTGGATACAATGCAAATCAACAGATTTGAGTTTTTTTTCTTTCAAATCAATGAAAATTTGAAATGCTGATTCTATCTGTAGTTTACGGATCCAACTCGGATATACACTGAAATTATTCTTGTGTGCATGGAAATTTTGTAAATTTCTATCTAAAGACCTAAATTCTCTTTCTATAAATAGGAGCATTGATATTAATCCTTTGGCTGCCTCTGCTACTAAAGCTGTTAGTGAAATCAATGGAATTGTAGGAAACGCCATAGTCTCGGATTTAGTGAGTATATTTTACTGTTTTTATTAAAAGCATTGCACAACATGTGATGAGGGCACCACATTAAACTGTTAAATTTTTCACTTATGCAGGGGTAATTTTGAGCCCAACTCGAAAATCCTGAAAATTTCTTGAGTAAAATCATTAATGACACATTTCAAAAAATTAATGTCTTTATAAATTTAAAACATTAATTTTCAAAACATGAAATTCTAAATAAATTATATGCAGCATAATCTAAATGAATAATTATGTATAAGTTTATCTCTAATCACATTTATTATTCTACTAGAAAAAATATTTACAAATGAAAGAGATACAGAGAAGAAAAAAAATATTTACAAATGAAGAGAGTATAAATTCTAATTCTAATATTTTTAAATAAAATATACAAGAATTTGTATGCATAAATGATTTCTTGAAACTTGTGTATTTTTTTCGGAGCACAATCATCACTGCTAGTAAAATAATAATCAATAAAGTGAAACCTCTCAGGAGTAACCATTAGCTGTTCCACAGTAAAATGGTCGTTAATGGAGGTTGATCATTGTTAGACTCCATTCACTTCAAAATTTTATCAAAGACTATTTTAATTTTAGTCAGTGTCATTTTCTTGGTGCTTTTTTCTGTTAGCCGGATCGATGAATAAAATTTAGCGTCAATAAAAACGATACTTACTTATATAATTGTGTGTAAAAAAAAATTCACCAATTAGGAATGAGAGAACTATTTTAAATAAATAGACAATTAAGTTTTTTGTATAAGTTTGCATTTAATTTTATATCATGAAAAATAGTTAGCTTTAAAAAATGAGATGAGATTTGTTTGTTTGAGATGCTTAGTTTTTTCCAAAAAAAACTTTTTTTTTTTCGAATTTAACTTTCAACTCTAGAATTAAATCATTAATAGCATCGTCTTTGGTGTACTTTGACTGCAGCATGAGGTTGTAGATCTCTTTCAGAGATCGCCGAAAAGAGCTCTCTAAATTATTTTAACAAATATTTAACACAAACATTTTGGATACATTTTAATGTACTAATTAGTTTTGTTAATATGTTTTGTTTTGATACTTTTTCGTGTTTTCTTATATAATCTTTTCTGCATTTGGTGCAGAGGTTTGCCTCTTGTCACTGGGAGAGATTTTGATGGTCTCTCTTAAAGATTTTCTTCAACACATAGTTTATTGAAAGAATTCTGTACTTCTCAAAAGTGGTCGAAAATGGAGGAAGTCGCTACTAGTGGTTTCACTGTATCTTGTAAATGAGAAAAATTTTAAAAAGCTACACATTTTACAAACCCTCATATTGTTATGTCAAATCATTGTTGGCCATAGTCCTTCTGTCGGAAGGATTCTTAATTTGTATCACAAGAATTCAATTTGTAGAAATTATTTTATAAATTATTCTAGAAATTATTGTAGAATTATATTAGAAATTATTCTAGAAATTAATTTTTTGAGATTTTTTTTCAAACATTTTTGTTTTAATGGGCTAAAATTCTCAAAAATAGAAGTACTGATTCAGAACATTAAATATCTATAGAAATATTTTCAAATAAGTATTTTAAAACAAGTATTGATGAAGGTACTTTTTTTTTCTAAATTAAAGAGCCAAACAATATATATATATATATATATATATATATGAATGATACAAATAATTATACATAATTAAAAAGTTACTTAAATTAACTTTTACTAACATATATAAGGATTTTATTTTAAAAAAAAACAAAAATAAATAAATAAATAAAAAATTTTATTCTGAAAAAAACTTTTTTAAGCTTTTTATTTTTATTAAAACAATGTAAAACTAAATATTTAGGCTGCCATAGATACGGATTTTACTTTGTATTATAATTTGAGTTTATTTTATTGTATAATTTATTTTAAATAGCATGTTTTAGTTTTTTCCTACAAAAAATTGATTTTCCTTTTAACGCTAAAATGTCTGAAAAATAATTAATTGATTTAAAATATTTTTTACATTGTTAAACCCACACAAACCTGGTGTTTTTTTCCTATGTGAACATTTTGTTTTCAATTTATCCTATGCATTAACTTTTATTTTATTAACTCTTATACTCTTAACTCTTTATTATTAACTCTTTATACATCTTCTTTCTTTTTCATCAGTAATATTTTAAACTTGAATGTATTTTGTTCTATTACTTATTAACATATTTATCTTGATATTTCAAAAAAAGATATAATATAAATTATGTAAGTAAAGACATAAATTTTATATTTATTAATTACACAATTTTAAGTTACACTTAAATATATATATAATGTATCTTAAAATAATCTCCTACAATAATCTCCTTAAAATAATCTCCTAATAATATGTTGATATTTTACTCTGTGATTCAATTCAAAGAAAGAAATAAAAAAAATCAATTTTAGTTTTAAAAAATATTAGATTTTATATTTAAAAAAATATTCTGTTTTAAATAAAACATTTATGATTTTTATAAAGGATAAATCTGACTTTCTTTTAAAAAAATTAAGACATTTTACACTAAATATATTTTTGTAAAAATTTTTTTAAATAATGCACATAACTTTGAAAGCCAGAAAGGTAAAATGGTTTGTAATTAATTAATTGTCTAGTTAATTAATTTGTTTCATTAATAATAATATAATATTTTAAATAATAGAAAGTTACTGAATTTCAAATTATTGACATATTAAAACCATGCTCTTAAAAATTAATAAAATTAAGCAAAATATTTTATTTAAACTAATTGGGTGTTCAGAATTTTTTTTTTTTTTTTTTTTTTGTTAATTGTATTTCTGGTTATAGTGTGTGTGTGCATATATATATATATATGTTCATTATAGCTAAATTATTGTGTGTTTTAGGTTTCAGTTTTCGAAGATCGCTTGGAACATTTGATAGATATACTAATTTTTAACCCTCCATACGTAGTGACTCCGAGTGATGAAGTAATATTTAAATAATGTTGCTCTTGTTTTAATTTTTTATTGATTTCTGTAACAATGTCGTTAATGATTATGTTTCATAACTGTTAAACTTTTTATTTGTAGGACATTTATTATTATTTTCCAAAATCAAAATTTTTTTTTTAAATTTGTTATATTGTAAAATTAATTAAATTCTATTCTTGTTTACATTGACAATATCCGCAGCTCAAAAAAAGTATTCATAAATTATTAAGATTAACAAATTGAATTTATAGTTTAATTTGTATTTCTTATAATATTTCATTTAGTACATTTTTTTTAATAAAAGATAGAATTTCTTCTCTACAAACAATTAGAAAACAAATGCTTATTCTTTCTTTACTTTTATTTTTTCTTTTGCACAATAAAATTTAAAATCTGTTACTCATTTAAATTTTTTCTGTTAAGTTTTAATCTATCTATTTTCAAGATTTCGAAAAAAAAAAGAGATTGTTTTGTTTTGAAATTTTGTTTCATTCTACATCGATATTTTTTAAGCTATAAATGAAAGGAAATCTATTGATATGATAATAGTAAGTTTTGAAGTCATTGTATGTATTATTTTAGATTGGAAAGGACAATATTTTTTGTGCTACTTCTGGGGGAATAAATGGTAGAGAAGTAATGGATAGGGTTTTTCCTCTTGTGCCCAAACTTCTTTCAAAGAATGGAATGTTTTATTTAATTACCATTGCTGAAAATGATATAAGTGAGTGTATCTAAATTACTTTGATTTTTCTAAGTGGCTTATGTTAAAAAAGAAAATCATAATTTAAATAATGCATATATTATATCTTCCATATCTGAATCAGAAAGAGTGTCTAGAAAAGTCATTATAGGCATCTTTCAAGTAATCAAAATTAAAATCCAATAATAAATAGCTAGAATAAATTCTATACCATTGTAGTGAACACATTGGGACATCCTTTTCATTGTGAAGTAACGAAATTGACACTTTCAGTTTTTGACATTTTTTAAAATTTCTCAAAAAATACTCAGAGGATTATTTTGTGACTTAAGAGTTGTTGAATTCATGTGATTTTTCATACTTTGCAATAAGGTTTAAAATTTTCAAATTTTTGAGGGGCCGATAATAAATTTTAAATGTAAGCTAGTATTTTTAAACAGTTCTATGACAGAAAATCAAGCAATAAGCTTGTAACTTGTATCAATCACTTTAACTGTTATTAACACCAATTGCATAAAATTTTGTAATTCTAGCTTAAATATTTATAGAGGTATGGATATTTTTATAAATAAATAAATAAAATAAAAAATAAAAAATTTTTTTTTTTTACATTTTTTTTTGCTATAACTTTAAAAGTATTCACTAAAGTTAAATAAAATTTTTGGAACAATGAAAAACAAATGCAATAATTTTGTTCTAAAATTTGAAAAAAGTTTGCTTAAAACTACCCAAAATATGAGTATTTAAAGTAGTTCTTATGTACTGCACATGCGTGGAAGAAATTGTAAATTTTTTTCCATAATTTTGTAGTGAATTGTATTTTGCAATTAATGAAAAAAGTCTCATTTGAATACCTTAAAAATTTAAAAAGTTTGGAGCAATTTTCTATGTGGTTTTTGTACTTTTTAAATTAAAGCTCAACATGATCAGGGATTTTCCAAAAAAAAATTTTTTAGTTGTTGCAAATGACACTATCTTATAAAACCGAACAGCAAAAACAAAATATATTTTTTGTGGAAAACCTCTGATCATTTTGAGCTTTCTTTTAAAAACTACATAAAAAATTGCTCTAAATTTTTTTCATTTTTAAGGTATTCAAATGAGACTTTTTTCAGTAATTGCAAAATGCAATTCCCTACAAAATTATGGGGAAAAATTTAAGTGCAGTACGCAAGAAATACTTTTATCATATCTTGTGCAGTTTTTTAAAATTCAACTTTTTTCAAATTTTGAAACAAAATTTTTGTATTTAATTTTAAATTGCTTAAAAAATTTGTTTAATTTTATTGAATATTTTTAAAATTATAGCAAAAAGCTTAAGAAAAAAAATACTAGTTTTTTTATAAAAATATACATATGTCTATAAAAATTTACGCTTCAATTATGAAATTTTATACAGTTGTTACAAATAACAGTTAAAGCAATCGACACAAGTTACAAGCTTATTGCTTGATTTTCTGGCATAGGCTGTTTAAAATTACTAGTTTTCTTTTGTAATTTATTTTCGGATTAATTTCGTAATTTATATTCTGAGGTTTCTTCTCGGACCTCAGAGAGCTTTAAACCTTATTGCAAAACATGAAAAATTGCATGAACTAAACAACTTTAAAGTTACAAAGCAGTGTTTGAGTATTTCTTGAGAAATTTTTAAAAATGTCAAAAAGTGAAAGTGTCTCATCCATAATTTTAGGATGGTTTACACACACACACACACACACACACACATATATATATATTCAGTTAATCAAGTAAATTTCCTTAAACTTGATTAGTTATTATCCGTTTTGCATGGTTATACATTGTCTCTAAAGTACCTTTATTATTATTATGCATATTCAATTTACTTTCATTTACGCACATTTTGATTTACATCAAAACAATTGAAGTACAATTACAGAATTTTATATTGTAAGCTAAAAGCAACTGTTTAAAATGTTAAAAATATTAAAAACTTTTGCTTTATGAAATATCTCTAATTTTGTTTTAAATCAAATTATGTATTACATATCTTTCGTATTTTTTGAGGTGATTAAGTTTTCAGATTAGTCATTCTTCGGCTGAATTTTAAATCAGAGCAGTGAAATTGGTAGTTGGAATATTTAGTTCTAACAGACTTTTTTTTTTTTTTTTTTTTTAAACAAAAAAAAAGCCTGACTATGGTTTATTCTCTATAAAAGATTTCCTTGTACCTTAGGAAAACTCAAATATTAAGTTAAAAGTTAATTTCTTTATTTGTATATTTTTTTTTTTTTCTTTACTTTGTATTTTTTATTTAACCCTTCAAGTGTTGATCCTATATTAAAAAATTCTAATGAAATGTCCCCACTACTTTTCCATTGAATAATTTAAAAGAAAAAAAATAGTTTTTAATGCAGGGAGGCCTGCAGTCGGAAGTTTGGAAAAACCTGGAACCAACGCTCTGAAGGTTAAAAGGAAATTTCATAATGCAGCAGTTAAAAGAAACTTATTATAACATATATTTTTGTACAAAACAGTGAAATTTTTGAAAATAATTTTAGAGAATGAATCAATATCAAATAAATATAATAAATTTATAAAGCAATTTGAATGACTTTTAAATTGCGTGTTTATTAATGTTTTAATTTAAAATCACTTTTTCTCTTTCTTTCTAGTTGACATTGAAGATTGCCTCAAGAAATATAACATGAAAATGACCAAAGTTCATGAAAGAAGATGTGGCATTGAACATTTGTTTGCACTTAGATTCTCATTCAATAATCCTCCATTACATGCTAATTAAAGAATTTTTTTATTATAAATTTATGTTGTATAAAATTCCCAAGCTGATTTTTTATTCAATTATAATTTTGTTTCAATATACAGTATACTCTCGATATTTCAGAGTTGAAGGAACGCTAAAAGATTTTTGGGATAGAGAGTTTTTTAGAATAACTAAATGTTTTCTACAAAGAACTAAACTAAATATGTTCTAAAAAGTAGAAAAATATGTTCTAAAATATTACTCTGAAAAGTAGAGTCATGAAACATTAAAATAACTAATATTAAATAAGTAAGTAATGATAGTTGACTATAAGTCTAAATACAACAATTATAATTTTATTTTTAAAAGTAAGACAAAAATAATTATGCAATTAATAGAAAGGAATTGCTTTTAAATAAATTTACATTGTGATTTTTTCGTAAAAACTAATTTTCTATTTTGAAAAAAATTTGACATAACAAGGTTTTAGAAGAAATTCTTCGACATAGGAATTCAACTTAACATTAGGTATATAATGTCAAGAGGGAAAATAATTGTAATATTTTTCCAAACTTCAAAACAAGACAAATCTTCTTAATTATTGTGTATACTTTAATGACTTAAATTAATTTTTTTTAATTGCAACCTAAAAAGTGTTTGTATCATTGATTCTAAAAATTTTTAGTGCATGTTTTTTTTTTTAATTTTAATGATGCTCATTATAACAAGCAGAGTATGGAAAGTGCACTACCGAGGCAAGTTTCTAATTCACTATCAAATGTTAAAATAACATAATTGTATGGTAAAAAAGGATTTAACACTAGATTGCCTAAGGAAGTCATTTTGACTGCTTTTAATTTCAATTAGAAAAACAATTATGTATATAATGACACAATTTGTTCGAATTTTGTACAACATATAATTTTTTTATTGTTAATATTTACTAAAAACTTGTTATATAACTGTAAAAAATATTAAAAATTAATTTTAAACAAATTTCTTTACACATTATTTATTCTTTGACAATCCAATCATTTTGACTGCTTTTGGGCAATATACTGTGTGTCTAAGATTGGTACTCTGACCGCCACTAAGTCTGCGAAAGTCTGATGCTATGGAAACAAGAAGAGGGCATTTTAGGGAGGGTAGCTTCGATGGAGAGGTCTCCTTTTCTCTCGTCGAAACCAGTTCTAAAGAGGGATCCCGCACCCCTACTTGAAATAATCATACCTCGTTACCATAGTCACCGCCACAGCTCCAGACGAATGTCTGGCAGAGTACCTATCTTAGACAAACAGTAGGTATATACTAAGTTTCAGTCTTTCTAGTGTTAGCAATGTTCTCGCTATTATGACAAATTTTATTTTGAGGGCAGTATATTTTTCTATTTAGGTGAGAATCAAAATGAAAAATAATTTTATTTATTTCTGTTATCAATTCAAAAAATTTAAATATGAATATCATTTCGCCGTATTTTTCTTCTTGTAATCTTAACCCTTTATGTTTATATCTGTTTCTGTGACTACTTGTTAAATTATCTTCTTCCTTAGTAGAGAAAGAAATTATTTGATGTTGCATTCCTTCCAAGAAAATGTTTCTTTTGTTGACCTTGTCTTTCTTCCTTGTTTCCCTTCTTAACAGTTTACTATAAAAATCAATATTTCATTTTACCAATCTATTGCAGTTTATTTTTCTCTTGCATTTCGAAAAAACTCCCATTCTGGTCCACAATTTGTTAACAAAAACAGTCTCTTTTAAATAAGCATTTTAAATCACAATAATGGTTCAAATTCAAAGGAAGAACATGGCATTGTGTTTTTGCTTCATCTTTTAACCTATTTAATTGCTATTTCTTATGAGAACAATTCCATCTGCTATTAGGAATTATCACTATAACGAACTTATACAGTATGTTTTTCAAAGGGCCGGGATAGTCACTAGATAGATGGTAGGGCACTGGGCTCATGTCCAAGAGTTCGTGGGTTCGATCCCAGTCCGACCAAAGACTCCCCTTGTAGTAAATGGTAACTGATGCACGTTAAATCTGTCAACTCGCAACGTCCTCCATGTTCCCATAACAAATCAATACCTCTGGAGGTACTGATCCAGGAGTTTCCTTCTCCTCTGGATTGGGTTCAAAATGACAAGGCTGAACATTAGTAGTTTATTTCGAGAATTTTTTAAAATATTTTTTTATTTAATGTGCATAATTTTTATATTCCAAAAATAATTGCCCAACCCTAATCAAATCATATTTGCATCACTATCGCTTGTAGCGACACCTATGCTAATAATCTAGGGTGACACGGACAAGATAAAATTTTTTTAAAGATGTTTAATAAATATTTTTCAGCATATGTTTATATTTTTAGAAACTTTGACACCTGTGCAATAACTTAAAATTAATGACAAAGTTCTAGCTTGATTCAAAAAAATATTAAAATGCCCGCCAAACGACCCCCTCAAATGCAATATTTATTATTAATTAGAAAGCAAAGGAGAACAATGCCTAAAACTATAAAAGACAACAGTGTATTTAAAAAGTAGGCCAAAAAGAATTTTTCTGATCCTGTCTCATATCATATTTGCGTCACTATCGATTTTAGCGACACTTGTGCTAATAATCTGGGCTGACACGTACAAGATAAAAAAAATTCTTAAAGATGTTTAATAAATATTTTTCAGCATATGTATATATTTTCTGAAATTTTGACACCTGTGCAATATTTTAAAATTAATGACAAAGTTCTAGCGGGATTCAAAAAAATATAAAAAATTATTAAAGTGTCCACCAAACGACCCCCTCAAATGCAATATTTATTATTAATTAGAAAGCAAAAGTGAACGACGGCTATAACTGAAAAAGACAACAGTGCACTTAAAAAGTAGTCCCGCAGTGGACTGATCGTTAAGACACGGTTCCCAGCTGATCACCGAAGTCAAGCATCACTGGCTGCGGTCAGTGTGCGGGTGGGTGACCACTTGGATCAGTCTGCGTAGGGACCGAGGGTGTGCGGTATTGGTCCTCGTTAAACTGTTCTACCGTAAAGTGCTCGACTTTACGCGCAGGTCGTTGGGCTACCGAAGCAGGGATGCCATCCCCTCTGCAGAGGATCAAAATTGTGATGGCATGTCTTCGGATTATCGTCAGGGATGTTTCCCAGACCGTCGCCAATAGTCCATTGTGCAACTCTAGTGCGACGTAAATTAACTACATCTTCTTAAAAAGTAACGAGCGATTAATCCTCACTTCGGCCGGATCACTCTATTGGTCGAAAAGGACATCACTGTTTGGAGGAAGGGAGATGGTGGCTATTGGCTGGTGTTTGTATGATTTTTGGCGACAAATTTTGTATTCACACGTGCTCACTCGGAATTTATTTCTTCCTTGTAAATATTTACGTAATATTATGTCTTCGTTAGGGTGGAGGAGATAGGTAAATGTCCTCTTCAGTATTTCAGACAATATTTATATTTTAATTGATTTAAATTCCGCAAAGCTAAAAACAAGAAAAATAAAAATAATGAATGTTTTTGCAAATATAAGATGGTATAGTAATATTGCAAATACGTTTTTGTTGTTGTTGTTTTTCCTTAAGAATTATCTTTTACAGTTATAAAGTAACAAAAATTGAAATAAATATAAGCTCAAATGTACTAATACATCGTAATTTAGTTGTGTTATGAATAATTTTAAAAATTTCATAATCAAGCAACATGTAAATGTAGTTTGAAGTAATGACCAAAATTCTGGGCTAGCCCCCCCCCCCTGCATTTCTAGATCAGCCCCAGTTGCCTATGACGTAAAAGCAGTATAGTTTAATATCACTTACTCAGAACCTAATAAAAATTACCACAAAACTGTGCGAAATGTGAATACTTAACATTAATACCATGTGTAAATAGAGCGCGTTTGAAATCTAAATAGTATAAAATCTGTCGCCAAAATACTATACAATACACAGCATGTCCCTTCCAAACAGTGATGTCATTTTCGACCAATAGCGTGATCCGGCTGAAGTGAGGATTAATCGCTCGTCTTATACGAAGTAAAAATGTTAAGATATACTTTAAATAATCCTCGAAACTAATATTTTGCTTTTTTTTTTAATTTTGTGCTTTAAGGCTCAGATAGTTTTATTGAAGCTAAGAGGAAAAAAAAAAAGTATCATTCTTAATTAGAAATTATGGTTTTGGTGTTTCGTGTCAAATATGCGATTTTTTACTAATAGCAATACGTCTGTGAGCTTTTAATTTAGGACACAGTTAGAAATAAAACGTTTTTTTTTTGAATGGCAGGTACTGAACATATGTTTTTCACCTCGGAAGTGTTGCTCATTTAACGTTACCCAGTAGGCACCTGAGGCGAGCAACATTACCCACACTGCCACAGATACCCGTTTATAGTGTAGGCCACATTCACACACAACAGAGGACAACACATAGAGAGAAACATCCATGCTCAGAATGGGATTCGAACCCGTGGCCACTGGCTTAGCAATCAGGCATGCTAAACGCTCGGCCACCAGGCCAGCACATTAACGTAATGTAAACGCGTTGAAACTTGAAAGTAAAGTATGTATAAAATGAACACAGAAAAAGTTAAAAAAAACGCATTATCGGTAAGAAGGAACGAATTATAAAAAGAAACGCGTAAAAATAGCTAAAGTTTATAACTCAAAGCATAAAAGTAAAAACAACGCATAATTAAAACAAACGCGTAAGTAACGCACAAAAGTAATTAATATGAACGTAACGCATAAGAGAAGTAAAACACACAAAAAATGAATGCGTAAAAGTAAGGCATATGAAACATAAAAAAATAACTTATTGTTACTCACTCATATGTTAACGTGAAGAAAGTCGCAAATAAAGTTGATCTGAATAAAAAGAGAAGAAATAAAATGTATTCACAAACAATGAAATTAAAGGTACAATGTTATTGTACAAAGGTGCAATGATTTTAACCTGTTATGTATGTTTGGCGACATATAAATCTTTATTTATGCCCTTATATACGAAGGAATTTCTTTTCTTTTTTTGTAGTAGAGAATCAATGTTATCGAGATAATAAAAAATTTAATTAACACGTTGAATGCCACGCTAATTTTACATGGCTTCTGGCCCAAATAATTTTTGTATGTTCTATATTGCATTAATTTCTTCAAACCATTTTAATTACGACAATAATATTAAAAAAAATTAAAAGCATTAAAAATTTGCTCGAATTATGAGATTTTAATAATCTTGGCTTCACCGGTGACCCCTGTGGCGCTACGACTAAACTCAGTGTCGGTCACCGGTGATCCTCATGGCATTCAACGTGTTAATAAGCACAGATATTTGGAATATGAGTGAATAATTTAATGCAGAATTTGGTTAAAAGCTATCAAATGAATTTAAATATCACAAGAAAAGTTTTGAATACATTATGAAACACATTAAATAAATAGTATATCTTTCTTTTAACAATTTTTAGAAAACAAATTGTGGATACCCGAAATTGGAGTTTAGTTAAGGGATTCATTTTTAGATTTCACAAAGTCACATCAAGGTATCATGAAAAAATATATCGAATTAAATTTAGTGAATAATTAGTTAAACAAACAAAAATAATTAGTTTCTTGAGCAAGCGTAATAATGATTTTAGTATCATTCACTACATTTAATCAGACTAAAAAAAACTGCAAATTTATACCTCTGTAATAAGAATTGTTTTAGTTCAAAAATCATTTCGAACTGATATTTTAACAGTAAAATGTTTGCAATATTAATTTGGTCTGCATTTCATACATGTTTAATTGATCAGATATAAGTAAGTAAATGGTTTTCAAATACATTATTTTAAAACTGATGTAGCAATAAAGAAAATAAATAATTTTCGAATACATTTGTTCAAAACTTTCTCAGTTACGGTAGAGGAAAAGCATTTGACCTGCCAACTTTTAATCCTTTCGGGAATGATTTTCCCCAGTGGTAGTAAATTGCGATTTTAGAGAAAAACATTGACGGACCATCTGAACAGTAATACATATTAAAATAATTTGTTTTTATTTTCAAATAGTGGTGGTCAAAAAGATAATAAATTAAGTTTTTAAATGCAAGGAATATATAGAAAACATACATTTGACTACCACTTTAAATATAAAAATAAAATTTTACGCCAAATGCGTTAAAAGCTGGCAGATATGGATGGCTATAATTTCCGGAAGTTGCTTTTTCCTCCCTACTCTATGAATGAGAAACAAGGGAATTTTGCAATCATTAAGAATAGTAAGAACATATTATGAAGAGTTTAAAAAGTTACTTTTCATTACAGGATCTTTAAAGAAATATATTTGTAGAAGTGGTTGTTAAAATAGATTTAATCGGAGAGCTGTTTGGAAGATTATGGTATGTTATAAAACGTATACCATCCTCATCGTTTTAGTTACAGTCCCCAACGTACTTTAAATAGCCTCCTATACATTCCTATTTATGCAAGAACATTTTGATTCAAAACCAAGAAACTCAAAAGGGTCCTCATGATGTTGAACAATTCACGTCACCAAGGAGATATGGGTAAGAAAGTTTCGTTGAAAGAAGATTTTTCCGATGAAGTAAACGTGAAAATCATTCGTGTATATAAAAAGACCAAAATCTGTATAGGTAGCCAAAATAACTTATTAGAATGTTTATTTATACTTTTAATATTTTATAGCTGATGCTTGTGAATGTAATTAAAATGTATTGCGTGTGTGTTTCTTCCTTTACCCCTAAAGCAGTGTTTCCCAAACTTATGACTTTTGTGTACCCTTTCTAAATTGCTCGTAACTCTGTGTACCACTAATTTTATAGCATAAAAAATTGCACAAAATTTAAAAATCACAACTAACTGTTGACACCACTAATTATTAACTGGTAACTCTGCAAAAAATAGCCAATAGAAGAATACGTAATTGTAAATTTTCATGGCTCGCTTTGTTTTTAAATAAAATTTTTATGAAATTTTCGTTTGAAGCAAGATATTTCGCATAAGAACGCGTACCACCGCAAAACTGCTCCTGTACCCCTGGAGGTACGCATACCACAGTTTGGGAAACACTGCCCTAAAAAAACAGGGATTGGCACACTGTGGCCCGCCGGAAGGTTTTATCGCGGATAGAATTTTAACTCGCCGATCCGTGGAGAATATAAACAATTTACTTAATACATCCATTTTCTTGTCTACTTTGTTGAAAGCTTTTTTTTTTTTGTTCTTTCTTTTTTAACAAAGAAAGAACAAAAGATGACCTTTTAAGAAAGATGACCTTTTTACCTTCTCTATTTTTGTTCTACAAAACATAAATTGATAGAAACAGCTAGCACAGACAGCTTTAATTGCTAAAATTTTGAAAGCCGAAGTGCTTTGTAGAATAGCCGTAGATTTTGCGCCAACGAGCGTTTGTCTATAACGTTGAATAGAATTAGATTGGAAATAACTTTCTAATTTCGTTGCTCTATTACAACTAATCATGCTTAGTTAGATAATTGATATGTTATATCAAACATTAAGTAATTATATCTAAACATAGTAATTGACTAATTGCAATATAAAAAGACTCTCTATCTAAACAGGCAATTAGTTCAAATAATAATCTAACAAATGCTTATAGAAACTATGTAATATATTTAGAATATTATAGTTTTTGTAAACAAAGTAAATATTGTAGTAGCAAACGCGAAATAAAAAGAGTTTCGAAAAGAAATCTAAAGTTAAACGCCTAAAAGCAACGCATAAAGAAAGTAAACAAGTAGAATTATATAAAATTAAAAATTGATATAGATCACTGTCAAAAGGTACTGATAAGATAATAAAATATAATGTATGTATCTAGTAAATATGTAACGCATAAAAAAAATAAAGCGTAAAATATAATATGTGTAACAAGTAAAAGTAAATAGTGTCATATAAACAAATTTGAGCATATAGAAAATTAACGCATAGAGGAAAAGAATATAGACAAGTTAAATATAGGGAAACGGCAAACATGACGATTAAAAGTAAAAGTGTCGCCTAAAAAGTTACGCATAATACATATTATGCTTTAATTTACACACCAATTAATGCATAAATAAGTAAAACGAAAAAGATAACGTGAACGATAAGAAAACACGTTAAAGTGAAGCATAACAGAAGAAAAAGCATAGAAATAACTCATAAGATGAGTAGACTCTTAAGGAAATAAAAAATAAGCAAATAATGGAACGTATAAGAAAATTTAAAAAAAAAAAAGCAAGATAATAGTAAAATCAAACGTACAAAGAAAAGGAAACTGGTAAAAGTATAATAAAGTAGTACTACAGTAAGGCATACTAAAATCAGAAATTTCTCTCAAAATGCTTAAAAGCAACTCATAAAGAAAGGTAATGTTAAAATTAACGAGAGAAAATATAATGAAATTACGGGTGTAAAATACAATAACACGCAAAATTGAAAAAAAACAAACATTTTTTTTTAAGTAACGCGTAAATATAGCACATAAAGAAAAGTAACGCGTAAAATTTAGTGAAAAGGAAAGTGGGAAATATGGAAAGAAAAATAGAGTAGAACAACGCATAAAAGATAAAGTAACCATCAGAAAAATAAATTCGTAAATTAACGCATAGTGAAAAGTAACAAGTAAACTAATGCATCCGAAAATAAATTCATAAAAATAGCGTAAAAGGAAAAGTAACTAGCAAAAATTTATAACGTTAAAGAGTAACTCATAAGAATGAGGAAGAGCACGTAGAAAACTATTACATAAAAAATGAACACGTAAAAATAACGCATAATATATGCAACGTGTAAAAAAAATGTGTAGAATGAAAAAAAAGTAAATAGTAAGAAAAGCAACGCCTAAAAAAGTTATCAAGAAAATGCAATGCATAAAGAAAAGTAAGATTTTATTACAAGGCTCTTTTGATCAGTATTCGAAATCACTGTTTTGTAATGATCCCGCAGCGCGGGCTAGTAATGAATATAACCACCACGCAATGTCATTGATATTTCCTCTTAATATTTTGGATTTTAAACAAAAATGAGGCTAAGTTTATAGATTATGCAGGATTATAATTTATTTTAAAGCAACAGCCATTATTTAAATTTCTTTGTTGAGAAAACCAACCACTCTCACTTCTTCACAATGGATGACATTCAAATGCGTCGGATGAGAAACGAACTTGTCCGCTTAACCCTTTGACGCAGAATTTTTATTAAACATGTTTTTCTTACTTTTTCATTAATTTGTATTAATTTAGACTAAAATAAGTGAAAAATATTATGTTTAACACTGCAATAGTTGTGAAATACAGCTTTAAACATCGATTCTGGGTTAAAGGTGAAATCTTCCAAACACCTTCAAATTAACAATTTTGTACTTATTTACAGTTATTTAGGTCAGAGAGAAGCATTTATTCATCATAATTTAAATTTTTTTTATTCCATAAATGTTTTTCTATAAATGAAACACAAATTTTTCTAACTACATTTTAGGGATTTTATATTTTAGTACAAATATAATTCTGATAATCTAACAGATTTTTTTAGCAATTATTAGACTTTTTCATATTTAAAAAAAAAACCAAAATATATTTTAACTTTGAAGTTAAGTGAGAAAAAAATGTAGAAAAGTGTTGTATGAAAGGATTAACCAAAAAGCGTTGATTTTAATTACAATTTTAGATACAAAGATCTAATTTAATAATACTTTTAATAGGACATAAAATATGAGTTATACTGAAATATTGTAATTAAGGATAATTTTACTTTTTGTGAAATTATAAATACAGATTAAGCCGGGTAAAAGGAGATTTTAAATATTGATAGCTCACAGAATAAATATTTTATCAGAATCACAGTATAGTAAATTAAAACAGTTAACGCAATATTAAAATAAGTTTTAGTAAGGTGCTTTTTTTATTTGGTGTTGGTAAAAGGTGCTTAATTTTTTATCTTTTAAGAAAATATTTTTTCTTTGCCGTATCGATTGTCGTTCTAAATTGCAAAAAATGCATGACTTTTTATAATTTTCTCTGCAATATTTATCAGAAACTAGTTATTTTATCATGATTATGTAAAGTTCTTTAAAATGTTTTTACATTTTATTGACTTTTAAAAATATAGAAAAAAATAATTTTTGTTGCAGTACAGATCGTAGTTAGGAATGTTTTTTTTTTTTTTTTGGAAAGTGATTAAAAATTTTTTTTGAGTGCTTAAAAGGTGCTTATTTTTTGATGAAAAATCTGGCCACGCGCCCTGGTAAAGGCTATTAGATTGAAAAAATAATAATTATTAGTCCCAACTTTCTACGAAAACTATGCAGTACAATATTTTTGACTGATAGCCATAAAAATATTTTTTGAATAACCTCAAAAAATTCCGTTTGCATTTGAAATGACACAGTCGTGTGACACCATAAAATGACCCCTACCTCCAGGATTCCAAGAATTCAATTATTTCAAACACGTGAACGTCTCCAACCTTTTTGAAAATGTGTATTTCATTTATCTATCCTAAATGTATTTTAGATATAGTAATTTAAAGTATGTTTAATGGCATATTTCAATGGAGTATTTCTACGTTTTCCTTTTTTCTTACTTAAAATTAATTAAGCTATTTATATCATTTAATACATTCACAGTATAATTGTAAACTGGGCTTCCAATGCGTGCTCGTATCATTTATATCTCTATCAACAAATTAATGGAATAAGTTGAAATAAATAATAATAGTAAAATTATTTCTCGCTTTACGCTAATAGTTTTTTAAAAAAAATAGCAGCTGTATGAAGGCATCGCCATATATTAAGGAGATTTATTCCACTAATAAATGAGCGATCAGATTTTTAAGATCACAAATTATCGGAAATCAGTATTTTGTGTGTCCGTCACGCTGAGGGCTGAATACACTGCGGCATTGAATCACGCAGGTTTTGAATGTAATCTTGGAAAATGGCCTTTCATATGGCTTCGACTTTACTTGCCTCATCAGCTGTACAAACGATGAAATCCACACAGGCTCAATTGGTGACATATACGGGGAATAAGCAAGTCACGGCAAAAGCGAAACCTGTTGTGCTCTGAAAAAGGTTTCTATAGTCTTAGAAACATCAGCACGGGTACATTTTAGATTTTATTATATTCAAAATTTCATTAATAATTAATTTTAACAATAATCAATTTTGTAAATTAAAGTAATTTCAATGTTGAATTAATTATGTTTAAATAAGTGCAAATTTGGAAAATTATCGTTTAGAAGTGCACAGTCAGTTCATATTTGCAAGGGACACATGGGTCCTTATCTACATTTATTTATCCCTATTTCATAACCAAAAATTATTATAATTCTAAACATTAAATTTTTCACTTATTTTGACATAAATTATTGCAAAATAACGAAATATGCTTTTAATGAAAATTCGCTAATGTATAAATAGTGCAATAAAGCAAAGAGACAGATTTATGAACAGTTTTTTTTTTTTTTAAATTAAGGAGTTTTTAAAGGGAATTCAAGGAAATTGCTTTAGATTTTAGCCTTTAGTTTTTCAATATGAATATTATTGAAAACAAAATAAATGTTTTTTTCTTTTTAATCTTTAATCAATGTTTTTCTTGCCAACTATATTTAAAATACCCAATCCTTGGTTTTATTCTAATTTAACATTTATTAAGTTTTTTTTTATATGTGATATTTGTTGTTTAGATATTTAGAATGAATTAAAAGTTTATTTAAAAGAACTAGTTAAAATTAGGAACGAAAAATAAATGTTAGTTAAGTCTTATACTAAAAGCTAAAAAAAGAGGGAAGATGCTGTCACTGAATGCCAGAAGTCTGGCTCAAAGTCAGGTCGGATATCCTGTAATCAGTATTCGTCCATTGTAAGATCCGTTATATCCCTAAAAATATGGTATTTAAAAATGCCTAAATAATTAAAAGTTTTTTGCAAATTGTTGTTTTACTTTGTAAATCTAAATGAAGTGTAAGGTATTAAGAGTATAATTACTTAAATGATCTTATACAGAGACTTACGAAGGGGTGACTTATAAGATTAACGAATCATGAAACCAAGTACATTGAGGCTTTTAGCCTTTATATCCATATAAATTTTTTAATTTATCTTGCTATTTTAGGCGAAATAAAGCTACGTTAACGAAGCCCTTATATAAAACAGATGTTGCCAACCCTGTGCATCTCATACGCCATTTTCTTGACAGATGCTTTCAGGTGCACCCTATATCTGAAGCTAAGTAATAATTATATATACACTGGTGAAATAAATTATACGATAATTTGCATATTTTATTGAATTTAATAAAGAAAAAAAACTGAACTGAGTATGAAACCACTGCTTCTAGATAAAAATGCAATGGCCGATTATCTCTAGAAGTAGTGGAATGATTTTAATGAAATTTGATCTCTATATATATTTGAATAGGAACATCCATCGCTTTATACAACATTATATACATATAAATAAAATGCATGTAAGTTAACTTATAATGACTCAAGCAAGTTAAATGACAAAATTGAACAATATTTAAATTTAGTTTTCAACTTTAATTGTTCTATATCATTTTAAAATTCTTAGAATAAAAAATTATTTTCAGGTATTTTCATGAAATATTTGACAATACAGATTTATTTTTTTATAACATAATGCATGGTTCATAGAAATTTTTTTAATGGCAAAAAAACGGTAAATTTTATGTGGGAAAATAATATTTAGAAATTTAAAATAAGATTATCGTTTGCTTTCTAAAAAATATGAGGTCGAGTTTTATATGCCTTAGAATAAATTTTAAAACAAACTCTAATAACTTTACTTATATAAATTTTTTTAATGTATGCACAATGTATGTGTATATCAAAATTACATATATTTAAATGTACGCATGTATTTATACATTACTTTTAATTATGTACATGTATACGTTGTGTGTACATACGTACATTGTGCCTATAACTATTTTTTTGTACATCCATACATTACATGCGTATAAGTATTAACAAAGTATGTAGTTATACAAATACATACGTACATTGTACATAAGTACATACTTTGCGTGTACATACCATATATCTATGTGCATATAAATGCACATGCATGCATTTTATTTACGCAACTGTGTGCATATATTGTACCTTTAAACAACATTCTTACATATTGTACTTAAATACGTGCAATTTTATATACATACGTTCATTGTATATACGTGCTATTATCGTAAAATTATACAATGTATGTAATTAAATACGTAAAAGCATGTAAACGTATAAAAAAATTTTTTATACGTTCATACATATATTGTCTATGTACACAAAGATACAGAATATTGCATTTTCGTACAAACTAACATACATGCGTACATGTATCATAAATGCATAATTATATGTACTAAGCATATACGTATTGCATTAAGAATATTACAATATGATTATGTACATACAACAACATTTGTGCATACATTGTATATGTATTTAGGAATCACAAATTGTACGTTCATGCGTGCATACATTCTATGTACATAAAAATATATAAACCCATGCATACTTACATAATGAATTTGCATATAGCATACAATCGAAATAATTTGTAATCGTATAGTTTGATTACAAGTAATCACAATTACATGTAATGATATATTTTGATTACTTGTAATCATAATTACTCGTAATCGTTTTTGTTGTGATTACTTGGAATCATGATTACAGTTGTTATCAAAACTTAGATTACAGCTGTAATCAAGATTACAAGTAATTGATTACTGTAATCAATATTGTAATCATGAATAAAGCTGCAATCAAAATTTTTGAAAGTTGTAATCACGATTACAAGTAATTGATTACTGTAATCGACTATGTAATCATGATTATAGCTGTAATCACGATTACAAGTAATTGATTACTGTAATCAAAAAATGTAATTGATTACATTTGGCGAACTCTGCTCTACACTACGTGTTCATATAAGAATTTCATGCTCCTTTGGGAAGAAATACTTAGGCAATATTTTCTTCCAGGATATGTTTTCATTATTATTACATGGCTTCTACTCTTGTAGTAAAAATTTATTCTAGTTGGGCCGAAGTTTATGCTTTAATGTATTATTTTTTAAAAATTATTTTAACTTATTTTCCACACTACTACACATAAGTAATTTAAAAGTTCATTTCACTTTGTTTCAGCTCTTTCGTGGTAAGGCTTTTAGGGCAAAATTTTTGCTTGTTAATCTTCACCATTCTATACATTATTTTTCAGAAAGCGTTGGAAGGCCTGTTATTACTTTCAGCATAGAAATAAGCTGAAAGATAAAGTTATTTGTTTATCTAATGTGTGTGTATGTTTTTAATTTTACAGTTATGATAGAATGGGAACGAATTTCATCAATATAATTATTGAAATTCCACATTCATATATGTCAAATACTATTGTAAATTATATCTATAAGAAAACTAGAAAATTTTATTGAAAGTAATGTATTATTTAAATAAATATTTTCAATTTACGTGTTTCTTTTTATTTATCTCATATTTATAAAACAGAAATTGTTCCAATTCCTAACATGAGGTGATGGTCTATCTTGATGGTATCATCAAAGAATAAAATGCCTCTTTTTATGTAATATTAAATGGGAAACCATTAGAGTATGATGGATTGCTTTTGTTTGGCCATCAAACAAAACCATTAACCCATGTTGGTCCAACAAAATGTTGTTCCAATTCCTAACATGAGGTGATGGTCTATCTTGATGGTATCATCAAAGAATAAAATGCCTCTTTTTATGTAATATTAAATGGGAAACCATTAGAGTATGATGGATTGCTTTTGTTTGGCCATCAAACAAAACCATTAACCCTTGTTGGTCCAACAAAATGTTGTTCCAATTCCTAACATGAGGTGATGGTCTATCTTGATGGTATCATCAAAGAATAAAATGCCTCTTTTTATGTAATATTAAATGGGAAACCATTAGAGTATGATGGATTGCTTTTGTTTGGCCATCAAACAAAACCATTAACCCATGTTGGTCCAACAAAATGTTGTTCCAATTCCTAACATGAGGTGATGGTCTATCTTGATGGTATCATCAAAGAATAAAATGCCTCTTTTTATGTAATATTAAATGGGAAACCATTAGAGTATGATGGATTGCTTTTGTTTGGCCATCAAACAAAACCATTAACCCTTGTTGGTCCAACAAAATGTTGTTCCAATTCCTAACATGAGGTGATGGTCTATCTTGATGGTATCATCAAAGAATAAAATGCCTCTTTTTATGTAATATTAAATGGGAAACCATTAGAGTATGATGGATTGCTTTTGTTTGGCCATCAAACAAAACCATTAACCCATGTTGGTCCAACAAAATGTTGTTCCAATTCCTAACATGAGGTGATGGTCTATCTTGATGGTATCATCAAAGAATAAAATGCCTCTTTTTATGTAATATTAAATGGGAAACCATTAGAGTATGATGGATTGCTTTTGTTTGGCCATCAAACAAAACCATTAACCCTTGTTGGTCCAACAAAATGTTGTTCCAATTCCTAACATGAGGTGATGGTCTATCTTGATGGTATCATCAAAGAATAAAATGCCTCTTTTTATGTAATATTAAATGGGAAACCATTAGAGTATGATGGATTGCTTTTGTTTGGCCATCAAACAAAACCATTAACCCTTGTTGGTCCAACAAAATGTTGTTCCAATTCCTAACATGAGGTGATGGTCTATCTTGATGGTATCATCAAAGAATAAAATGCCTCTTTTTATGTAATATTAAATGGGAAACCATTAGAGTATGATGGATTGCTTTTGTTTGGCCATCAAACAAAACCATTAACCCTTGTTGGTCCAACAAAATGTTGTTCCAATTCCTAACATGAGGTGATGGTCTATCTTGATGGTATCATCAAAGAATAAAATGCCTCTTTTTATATAATATTAAATGGGAAACCATTAGAGTATGATGGATTGCTTTTGTTTGGCCATCAAACAAAACCATTAACCCTTGTTGGTCCAACAAAATGTTGTTCCAATTCCTAACATGAGGTGATGGTCAGTCTTGTCAATATTAAAAGGAGATATAGGCTTTTGTCATAATTTTGTCATATTGACTTCGGATTTCCTCATTTTAGCATTATTTAACTCAATCTTTATATGTATATATACACAGCAACCAATAGGACCACATTGTTGGCCCCCTGTTAAGACTATAATTGTTTCCACTGGTAGGGTACAATAGTACACGGTAATATAATACCAGGTCCAATATAAAGATTATGGGTCGATATTAAGCTGAAATATAGGATTTTGCTATAATAAAGAATACTGACTTCGAATTTTTCTCATTTTAGAGCTATTAAACACACTCTTATATATGCATATACAGAGAAACCTTTAGGACCATATTGTGGGCCCTTAAAACATAATACACGGTAATATATTACCTAGTCCAATATAAATATTATGGGTCAATATTGAAAGGAGATATAGGCCTTTGTTATAATATAGAATACTGACTTCAATATAATATAGAATATATTATAATATAGAATACTGATACCGAAGTCATTTATCAATATTAATACTAAATGAGATTAATATTAAGACCTGATATCACACCTTAATATTAACCCATAAAGTTTTAGTTGGGCCACGTTGATCTTTCTGCCAGTGGAAATAATTATAGACATCATAGGGGGTACACAATGTGACCCAGCAATTTATTCTGTATGTATATCTAAAATAGTGTATTTTTCATTATTAAAAAAATGCGTCATATCAGACCTTAATATTAACCCATAATATTTTAATTGGAAAAGGTATTATATTACCGGATAATAGAGTACCCTACCAGAGGAAATAATTATAGACCTCATAAAGGGTACACTATGTGACCCCTCAATTTAATATGTATGAGTATCTAAATTAGTGTTGCGAGAAGCTTTATTTTGAGGAAATTCGTCTTCTAAAAAGCGTTAAAACGGGGAAATTCAAAGTCTTTCTTACTATTAACAAAAGGCCTGATATCAGACCTTCATATTAACCCATAATATTTTAATTGGAATTGGTATTATATTACCCGGTAATAGTGTACCCTACCAGAGGAAATAATTATAAACCTCATATGGGTTACACAATGTGACCCGCAGTTTATTATGTATGTATATCTAAAATAGTGCTTTTTTCAACATTAAAGAAATGCCTCATATCAGACCTTAATAATAACCCATAATATTTTAATTGGTCCAGGTATTATATTACCGCGTAATATAGTACCCTACCAGAGAAAATAATTATAGACCTCATAGGGGGTACACAATGTGACCCCGCAATTTATTAGGTATGTATATCTAAAATAGTAATGCGAGAAATTTTATTTTGAGGAAATTCGTCTTCTAAAAAGCGTTAAAACGGGGAAATTCAAAGTGTTTTCTCAATATTAACAAAAGGCCTGATATCAAACCTTCATATTAACCCATAATATTTTAGTTGGACCAGGTATTATATTACCGGGTAATAGTGTACCCTACCAGAAGAAATAATTATAGACCTCATAGCGGGTACACTATGTGACCAGGCAGATTATGTATGTATATCTAAAAGAGTGTTACGAGAAGCTTTATTTTGAGGAAATTCGTCTTCTAAAAAGCATTAAAACGGGGAAATTCAAAGTCTTTTCTCACTATTAACAAAAGGCCTAATATCAGACCTTCATATTAACCCATAATATTTTTATTGGTCCAGGTATTATATTACCGGGTAATATAGTACCCTACCAGAGGAAATAATTATAGACCTTATAGGGGGTACACAATGTGACCCCGCAATTTATTAGGTATGTATATCTAAAATAGTGTTGCCAGAAATTTTATTTTGAGGAAATTCGTCTTCTAAAAAGCGTTAAAACGGGGAAATTCAAAGTTTTTTCTCAATATTAACAAAAGGCCTGATATAAGACCTTCATATTATCCCTTAATATTTTAGTTGGACCAGGTATTATATTACCGGGAAATAGTGTACCCTACCAGAAGAAATAATTATAAACCTCATATGGGTTACACAATGTGACCCGCAGTTTACTATGTATGTATATCTAAAATAGTGCATTTTTCAATATTAAAGAAATGCCTCATATCAGACCTTAATAATAACCCATAATGTTTTAATTGGACCAGGTGTTATATTACCTTGTAATAGTGTACCCTACCAAAGGAAATAATTATAGACCCCATAGGGGGTGCTCAGTGTGACCCCGCAATGTATGTATATCTGAAATAGCGATGCGAAAAGTCTTATTTCGAAGAAATTCGAATTCTGAATAGCTTTTATACGGAGAAATGTTAAGTCTTTTTTCAAGAGAAATAAATTTTCTATGTATGTATATCTAAAATAATGTTGCGAGAAGCTTTATTTTGAGGAAATTCGCCCTCCGAAAAGCGTTAATACGGAGAAATTTTAAGACTTTTCTCATTGTTAACGAAAGGCTTCATATCAGACCTTAATATTAACCTGTAATGTTTTAATTGGACCAGGTATTATATTACGGGGTACTAGTGTATCCTACCAAAGGAAATAATTATAGATCCCTAAGGAAGTACAGAGTGTGACCCCGCATTTTACTGTTTTTGTATATCTAAAATAGTGTTGCGAGAAGCTCTATTTCGAAGAAATTCGCCTTCTCAATAGCTTTTATACGCAGAAATTCTAAGTCTTTTCTCAATATTAACAAAGCCTCATATCAGACCTTAATATTAACCCTTAATATTTTAATTGGACTAGAAGTTATATTACCTGGTACTAGTGTACCCTAACAAAGGAAATAATTATAAACTCCATAGGGGGTACACAGTGTGACCCCGCATTTTACTATTATTGTATATCTAAAACAGTGCATTTCTCAATGCTAAAAAAAAATGCCTCCTATCAGACCTTAATAATAACCTTAAATATTTTAATTCGACCAGGTATTATATTACGGGGTACTAGTGTATCCTACCAAAGGAAATAATTATAGATCCCTAAGGAAGTACAGAGTGTGACCCCGCATTTTACTGTTTTTGTATATCTAAAATAGTGTTGCGCGAAGCTTTATTTCGCAGAAATTCTCCTTCTCAATAGCGTTAATACATATCCCAACGGTTAATACAGTCTTTTCTCAATATTAACAAAGCCTTCTATCAGACCTTAATATTAACCTTTAATGTTTGTTTGTTTGGGAGAGTGTTGGACTGTTTGGACTGTTGGGTAGCCATGGTCCAACCATGGCTACCCAAGGAAATTTTTATAAGTGACTTAGGTGGGTCCCAGTGGGCCCCTAAAGGTCTATTGCATATTTCACCGAGAAAAGGCTTTTGAAGTTAAGCTGCTGCAGGCCTGATGTGAAACAGTGGCCTGTTTGGTAGAGTCTTGGACTGTCAACTAGTGTCTGGAGCCAGGGCTCCCTGGTTCGAACCCCAGGACCGGGCAGTTTTTCATTTTTTTCCCTTTCTTTTTAATTCTTTTCTTTTGCATTATATTATTTTTTTAATGTATTTTTTGGTATTCTGCAGGCTCCTGCATGGCAGAAATTTTTTTATGTTAAAAAAATGGGAAAAAACTGGAAAAATGAAAGAAAATCAGTTTTTTTGTCCTTTTTCGACTCCTTTTGCAACATTTTAGGGAGTCTATCATGCATAGGGTGTTCTGTGTATAAAATGGAGTATATTTCTTTGCTAAAGAACACGTAATGGAACAATGAGCAAAAAAAAAAAAAAAAAAGACAAAATGTCGTGAATAAGGTTTAGGCTTCGAGACTTCCTAGCTCCCCTTGGTATTAAGTTATAATTTTCAAACTCGCACCCAAGGTAGGTACCCATGGTCCAACCATGGCTACCAAAGGAAATTTTTATAAGTTAATTAGGGGGTCCCAGTTTACCCCTAAAGTTTTATTGCATATTTCAACGAGAAAAGGCTTTTGAAAGGAAGCTGCTGTACTCCTGATATGAAACAGTGGCCTGTTTGGTAAAGTGTTGGACTGTCAACTGGTGGATGGAGCCTGTGGTCCCGGGTTCGAACCCCAGGACCGTCAATTTTTTCACTTTTTTACCTTTTTTTAAAATTCCTTTATTTTGAATTATATTATTTTTTTAAAGTGTTTTTCGGTATTCTGCAGGCGCCCGCATGGCAGAAAATTTTTTTTTTGGAAAAATGGGAAAAAACTGGAAAAATCAAGGAAAATCAGTTTTTTTGTCATTTTTCGACACCTTTTGCAACATTTTAGGAAGTCTATCATGCAACGGATGTTCTGTGTATAGAATGGAGCATATTTCTTTGCCAAAGAACACGTAATGGAACTAAGAGAAAAAAAAAAGACAAATTAGACGAAATGTCGAGAATAAGGTTCAGGCTTCGAGACCCCCTAGCTCCCCTTGGTATTAAGCACCCACTCGCACCCAGTTTAGGTCCCCATGGTCCAACCATGGCTACCGAAGGAAATTTTTATAAGTGAATTAGGGGGGGCTCTGTGGGCCCCTAAAGGTCTGTAGCTTATTTCACCGAGAAAAGGCTTTTGAAGTTAAGCTGCTGCAGGCCTGACGTGAAACAGTGGCCTGTTTGGTAGAGTGTTGGACTGTCAACTGATGGCTTGAGCCTGGGGTCCCCGGTTCAAACCCCAGGTCCGGGCAGTTTTTCATTTTTTCCCCTTTCTTTTTAAATCTTTTCTTTTGCATTATATTATTTTTTTAATGTATTTTTTGGTATTCTGCAGGCTCCTGCATGGCAGAAATTTTTTTTTTTTTGGAAGAATGGGAAAACATTGGAAAAATCAAGGAAAATCAGTTTTTTTTTTGTCCTTTTTAGACTCCTTTTGCAACATTTTAGGGAGTCTATGATGCATAGGGTGTTCTGAATATAATATGGAGTATATTTCTTTGCTAAAGAAAACGTAATAGAACAATGAGATAAAAAAAGTAAAAAAATGACGAAATGTCGAGAATAAGGTACAGGCTTCGAGACCTCCTTGCTCCCCTTGTTATTAAGTTATAATTTTCAAACTTGCACCCAAGGTAGGTCCCCATGGTACAACCATGGCTACCGAAGGAAATTTTTATAAGTGAATTAGGGGGGTCCCAGTGGGCCCCTAAAGATCTATTGCATATTTCACTGAGAGAAGGATTTTGAAGTTAAGCTGCTGCAGGCCTGACGTGAAACAGTGGCCCGTTTGGTAGAGTCTTAAACTGTCAACTAGTGTCTGGAGCCAGGGCTCCCGGGTTCGAAACCCAGGACCGGGCAGTTTTTCATTTTTTTCCCTTTCTTTTTAATTCTTTTCTTTTGCATTATATTATTTTTTTAATGTATTTTTTGGTATTCTGCAGGCTCCTGCATGGCAGAAATTTTTTTATGTTAAAAAAATGGGAAAAAACTGGAAAAATGAAAGAAAATCAGTTTTTTTGTCCTTTTTCGACTCCTTTTGCAACATTTTAGGGAGTCTATCATGCATAGGGTGTTCTGTGTATAAAATGGAGTATATTTCTTTGCTAAAGAACACGTAATGGAACAATGAGCAAAAAAAAAAAAAAAAAAGACAAAATGTCGTGAATAAGGTTTAGGCTTCGAGACTTCCTAGCTCCCCTTGGTATTAAGTTATAATTTTCAAACTCGCACCCAAGGTAGGTACCCATGGTCCAACCATGGCTACCAAAGGAAATTTTTATAAGTTAATTAGGGGGTCCCAGTTTACCCCTAAAGTTTTATTGCATATTTCAACGAGAAAAGGCTTTTGAAAGGAAGCTGCTGTACTCCTGATATGAAACAGTGGCCTGTTTGGTAAAGTGTTGGACTGTCAACTGGTGGATGGAGCCTGTGGTCCCGGGTTCGAACCCCAGGACCGTCAATTTTTTCACTTTTTTACCTTTTTTTAAAATTCCTTTATTTTGAATTATATTATTTTTTTAAAGTGTTTTTCGGTATTCTGCAGGCGCCCGCATGGCAGAAAATTTTTTTTTTGGAAAAATGGGAAAAAACTGGAAAAATCAAGGAAAATCAGTTTTTTTGTCATTTTTCGACACCTTTTGCAACATTTTAGGAAGTCTATCATGCAACGGATGTTCTGTGTATAGAATGGAGCATATTTCTTTGCCAAAGAACACGTAATGGAACTAAGAGAAAAAAAAAAGACAAATTAGACGAAATGTCGAGAATAAGGTTCAGGCTTCGAGACCCCCTAGCTCCCCTTGGTATTAAGCACCCACTCGCACCCAGTGTAGGTCCCCATGGTCCAACCATGGCTACCGAAGGAAATTTTTATAAGTGAATTAGGGGGGGCTCTGTGGGCCCCTAAAGGTCTGTAGCTTATTTCACCGAGAAAAGGCTTTTGAAGTTAAGCTGCTGCAGGCCTGACGTGAAACAGTGGCCTGTTTGGTAGAGTGTTGGACTGTCAACTGATGGCTTGAGCCTGGGGTCCCCGGTTCAAACCCCAGGTCCGGGCAGTTTTTCATTTTTTCCCCTTTCTTTTTAAATCTTTTCTTTTGCATTATATTATTTTTTTAATGTATTTTTTGGTATTCTGCAGGCTCCTGCATGGCAGAAATTTTTTTTTTTTTGGAAGAATGGGAAAACATTGGAAAAATCAAGGAAAATCAGTTTTTTTTTTGTCCTTTTTAGACTCCTTTTGCAACATTTTAGGGAGTCTATGATGCATAGGGTGTTCTGAATATAATATGGAGTATATTTCTTTGCTAAAGAAAACGTAATAGAACAATGAGATAAAAAAAGTAAAAAAATGACGAAATGTCGAGAATAAGGTACAGGCTTCGAGACCTCCTTGCTCCCCTTGTTATTAAGTTATAATTTTCAAACTTGCACCCAAGGTAGGTCCCCATGGTACAACCATGGCTACCGAAGGAAATTTTTATAAGTGAATTAGGGGGGTCCCAGTGGGCCCCTAAAGATCTATTGCATATTTCACTGAGAGAAGGATTTTGAAGTTAAGCTGCTGCAGGCCTGACGTGAAACAGTGGCCCGTTTGGTAGAGTCTTAAACTGTCAACTAGTGTCTGGAGCCAGGGCTCCCGGGTTCGAAACCCAGGACCGGGCAGTTTTTCATTTTTTTCCCTTTCTTTTTAATTCTTTTCTTTTGCATTATATTATTTTTTTAATGTATTTTTTGGTATTCTGCAGGCTCCTGCATGGCAGAATTTTTTTTATGTTGAAAAAATGGGAAAAAACTGGAAAATTGAAAGAAAATCAGTTTTTTTGTCCTTTTTCGACTCCTTTTGCAACATTTTAGGAAGTCTATCATGCATAGGGTGTTCTGTGTATAAAATGGAGTATATTTCTTTGCTAAAGAACACATAATGGAACAATGAGCAAAAAAAAAAAAAAAAAAGACAAAATGTCGTGAATAAGGTTCAGGCTTCGAGACTTCCTAGCTCCCCTTGGTATTAAGTTATAATTTTGAAACTCGCACCCAATGTAGGTCCCCATGGTCCAACTATGGCTACCGAAGGAAATTTTTATAAGTGAATTAGGGGGTACAAAGTGGGCCCCTAAACATCTATTGCATATTTTACTGAGCAAAGGCTTTTGAAGGGAAGCTGCTGCGCACCTGACGTGAAACAGTGGCCTGTTTGGTAGAGTGTTGGACTGTCAACTGGTGGCTGGACACTGGGGTCCCGGGTTCAAACCCCAGGACCGGGCAGTTTTTCACTTTTTTTTTTTAATTCCTTTATTTTGCATTATATTACTTTTTTAATATATTTTTCGGTATTCTGCAGGCTCCCGCATGGCAGAAATTTTTTTTTATTATTGGAAAAATGGGAAAAAACTGGAAAAATCAGTTTTTTTTTTCATTTTTCGACTCCTTTTGCAACATTTTAAGGAGTCTATCATGCGCAGGGTGTTCTGTGTATAAAATGGAGTATATTTCTTTCCTAAAAACACGAAATGGAACAATGAGAAAAAAAAGAAAAAGGTTCTCTGTGGGCCCCTAAAGGTCTATAGCATATTTCAGCGAGAAAAGGCTTTTGAAGGGAAGCTGCTGCAGGCCTGACGTGAAACAGTGGCCTGTTTAATAGAGTGTTGGACTGGCAACTGGTGGCTGGTGCTAGGGGTCCCGTGTTCGAACCCTAGAACCTGGCAGTTTTTCACTTTTTTTTCCTTTTTTTTTAAAATTCCTTTATTTTGCATTATATTATTTTTTTTATTTTTTTTTTCGGTATTCTGTAGGCCCCTGCATGGCAGAAAAAAAAAATTTCTGGAAAAATGGGAAAAAAACTGGAAAAATCAAGGAAAATCCGTTTTTTTTTGTCCTTTTTCGACTCCTTTTGCAACATTTTAGGGAGTCTATGATGCATAGGGTGTTCTGATTATAATATGGAGTATATATCTTTGCTAAAGAACACAAAGTGGAACAATGAGAAAAAAAAGACGAAATGTCGAGAATAAGGTTCAGGCTTCGAGACCCCCTTGCTACCCTTCGTATTAAGTTATAATTTTGAAACTCTCACCCAAGGTAGGTCCCCATGGTCCAACTATGGCTACCGAAGGAAATATTTCTAAGTGAATTAGGGGGGTCCAAGTGGGTACCTAAACGTATATTGCATATTTTACCGAGAAAAGGCTTTTAAAGGGAAGCTGCTGCACACCTGACGTGAAACAGTGGCTTGTTTGGTAGAGTGTTGTACTGTCAACTGGTGGCTGGAGCCTGGGGTCCCGGGTTTGAACCCCAGGACCGGGCAGTTTTTCACATTTTTTTAAATTTTTTTAATTCCTTTATTTTGCATTATATTACTTTTTTAATATGTTTTTCGATATTCTGCAGGCTCGAGCATGGCAGAATGTTTTGTTTTTTTTTGGAAAAAGGGGAAAAAACTGGAAAAATCAAGGAAAATCAGTTTTTTTGTCATTTTTCGACTCCTTTTGCTACATTTTAGGGAGGCTATGATGCATAGGGTGTTCTGTGTATAAAATGGAGTATATTTCTTTGCTAAAGAACACGTAATGCAACAATGAGCAGAAAAAAGAAAAAAAAGACGAAATGTCGAGAATAAGGTTCAGGCTTCGAGACCCCCTAGCTACCCTTAGTAATAAGTTATAATTTTCAAACTCGCACCCAGGGTAGGTCCCGATAGTCCAACCATGGCTACCAAATTAAAATTTTATAAGTGAATTAGGGGGGTACCAGTGGTCCCCTAAAGGTCTATTACATATTTTACCGAGAAAAGGCATTTGAAGGGAAGCTGTTGCACACCTGACGTGAAACAGTGGCCTGTTTGGTAGAGTGTTGGACTGTCAACTGGTCGCTGGAGCCTGGGTCCCGGGTTCGAACCCCAGGACCGGGCAGTTTTTCACATTTTTTTTTTTTTTTTTAATTCCTTTATTTTGCATTATATTACTTTTTTAATATGTTTTTCGGTATTCTGCAGGCTCCAGCATATCAGATTTTTTTTTTTTTTTGGAAAAAGGGGAAAAAACTGGAAAAATCAAGGAAAATCAGTTTTTTTGTCATATTTCGACTCCTTTTGCATAATTTTAGGGAGGCTATTATGCATAGGGTGTTCTGTGTATAAAATGGAGTATATTTCTTTGCTAAAGAACACGTAATGCAACAATGAGCAAAAAAAAGAAAAAAAAGACGAAATGTCGAGAATAAGGTTCAGGCTTCGAGACCCCCTAGCTCCCCTTGGTATTAAGTTATTATTTTCCGACTCGCACCCAGTGTAGGTCCCCATGGTCCAACCATGGCTACCGAAGGAAATTTTTATAAGTGAATTAGGGGGGGCTCTGTGGGCCCCTAAAGGTCTGTAGCATATTTCACCGAGAAAAGGCTTTTGAAGTTAAGCTGCTGCAGGCCTGACGTGAAACAGTGTCCTGTTTGGTAGAGTGTTGGACTGTCAACTGATGGCTTGAGCCTGGGGTCCCCGGTTCAAACCACAGGTCCGGGCAGTTTTTCATTTTTTCCCTTTCTTTTTAATTCATTTCTTTTGCATTATATTATTTTTTAATTGTATTTTTTGGTATTCTGCAGGCTCCTGCAGGGCAGAAATTTTTTTTTTTTTGGAAGAATGGGAAAACATTGGAAAAATTAAGGAAAATCAGTTTTTTTTTGTCCTTTTTAGACTCCTTTTGCAACATTTTAAGGATTCTATGATGCATAGGGTGTTCTGATTATAATATGGAGTATATTTCTTTGCTAAAGAAAACGTAATAGAACAATGAGATAAAAAAAGTAAAAAAATGACGAAATGTCGAGAATAAGGTACAGGCTTCGAGACCTCCTTGCTCCCCTTGTTATTAAGTTATAATTTTCAAACTTGCACCCAAGGTAGGTCCCCATGGTACAACCATGGCTACCGAAGAAAATTTTTATAAGTGAATTAGGGGGGTCCCAGTGGGCCCCTAAAGGTCTATTGCATATTTCACCGAGAAAAGGATTTTGAAGTTAAGCTGCTGCAGGCCTGACGTGAAACAGTGGCCTGTTTGGTAGAGTCTTGGACTGTCAACTAGTGTCTGGAGCCAGGGCTCCCGGGTTCGAACCCCAGGACCGGGCAGTTTTTCAATTTTTTCCCTTTCTTTTTAATTCTTTTCTTTTGCATTATATTATTTTTTTAATGTATTTTTTGGTATTCTGCAGGCTCCTGCATGGCAGAATTTTTTTTATGTTGAAAAAATGGGAAAAAACTGGAAAGTTGAAAGAAAATCAGTTTTTTTGTCCTTTTTCGACTCCTTTTGCAACATTTTAGGGAGTCTATCATGCATAGGGTGTTCTGTGTATAAAATGGAGTATATTTCTTTGCTAAAGAACACGTAATGGAACAATGAGCAAAAAAAAAAAAAAAAAAAGACAAAATGTCGAGAATAAGGTTCAGGCTTCGAGACCTCCTAGCTACCCTTAGTAATAAGTTATAATTTTCAAACTCGCACGCAGGGTAGGTCCCGATAGTCCAACCATGGCTACCAAATTAAAATTTTATAAGTGAATTAGGGGGGTACCAGTGGTCCCCTAAAGGTCTATTACATATTTTACCGAGAAAAGACATTTGAAGGGAAGCTGTTGCACACCTGACGTGAAACAGTGGCCTGTTTGGTAGAGTGTTGGACTGTCAACTGGTGGCTGGAGCCTGGGTCCCGGGTTCGAACCCCAGGACCGGGCAGTTTTTCACATTTGTTTTTTTTTTTTTTAATTCCTTTATTTTGCATTATATTACTTTTTTAATATGTTTTTCGGTATTCTGCAGGCTCCAGCATATCAGATTTTTTTTTTTTTTGGAAAAAGGGGAAAAAACTGGAAAAATCAAGGAAAATCAGTTTTTTTGTCATATTTCGACTCCTTTTGCATAATTTTAGGGAGGCTATCATGCATAGGGTGTTCTGTGTATAAAATGGAGTATATTTCTTTGCTAAAGAACACGTAATGCAACAATGAGCAAAAAAAAGAAAAAAAAGACGAAATGTCGAGAATAAGGTTCAGGCTTCGAGACCCCCTAGCTCCCCTTGGTATTAAGTTATTATTTTCCGACTCGCACCCAGTGTAGGTCCCCATGGTCCAACCATGGCTACCGAAGGAAATTTTTATAAGTGAATAAGGGGGGGCTCTGTGGGCCCCTAAAGGTCTGTAGCATATTTCACCGAGAAAAGGCTTTTGAAGTTAAGCTGCTGCAGGCCTGACGTGAAACAGTGTCCTGTTTGGTAGAGTGTTGGACTGTCAACTGATGGCTTGAGCCTGGGGTCCCCGGTTCAAACCACAGGTCCGGGCAGTTTTTCATTTTTTCCCTTTCTTTTTAATTCTTTTCTTTTGCATTATATTATTTTTTAATTGTATTTTTTGGTATTCTGCAGGCTCCTGCAGGGCAGAAATTTTTTTTTTTTGGAAGAATGGGAAAACATTGGAAAAATTAAGGAAAATCAGTTTTTTTTTGTCCTTTTTAGACTCCTTTTGCAACATTTTAAGGATTCTATGATGCATAGGGTGTTCTGATTATAATATGGAGTATATTTCTTTGCTAAAGAAAACGTAATAGAACAATGAGATAAAAAAAGTAAAAAAATGACGAAATGTCGAGAATAAGGTACAGGCTTCGAGACCTCCTTGCTCCCCTTGTTATTAAGTTATAATTTTTAAACTTGCACCCAAGGTAGGTCCCCATGGTACAACCATGGCTACCGAGGGAAATTTTTATAAGTGAATTAGGGGGGTCCCAGTGGGCCCCTAAAGGTCTATTGCATATTTCACCGAGAAAAGGATTTTGAAGTTAAGCTGCTGCAGGCCTGACGTGAAACAGTGGCCTGTTTGGTAGAGTCTTGGACTGTCAACTAGTGTCTGGAGCCAGGGCTCCCGGGTTCGAACCCCAGGACCGGGCAGTTTTTCAATTTTTTCCCTTTCTTTTTAATTCTTTTCTTTTGCATTATATTATTTTTTTAATGTATTTTTTGGTATTCTGCAGGCTCCTGCATGGCAGAATTTTTTTTATGTTGAAAAAATGGGAAAAAACTGGAAAGTTGAAAGAAAATCAGTTTTTTTGTCCTTTTTCGACTCCTTTTGCAACATTTTAGGGAGTCTATCATGCATAGGGTGTTCTGTGTATAAAATGGAGTATATTTCTTTGCTAAAGAACACGTAATGCAACAATGAGCAAAAAAAAGAAAAAAAAGACAAAATGTCGAGAATAAGGTTCAGGCTTCGAGACCCCCTAGCTACCCTTAGTAATAAGTTATAATTTTCAAACTCGCACCCAGGGTAGGTCCCGATAGTCCAACCATGGCTACCAAATTAAAATTTTATAAGTGAATTAGGGGGGTACCAGTGGTCCCCTAAAGGTCTATTACATATTTTACCGAGAAAAGGCATTTGAAGGGAAGCTGTTGCACACCTGACGTGAAACAGTGGCCTGTTTGGTAGAGTGTTGGACTGTCAACTGGTGGCTGGAGCCAGGGTCCCGGGTTCGAACCCCAGGACCGGGCAGTTTTTCACATTTGTTTTTTTTTTTTTTAATTCCTTTATTTTGCATTATATTACTTTTTTAATATGTTTTTCGGTATTCTGCAGGCTCCAGCATATCAGATTTTTTTTTTTTTTTGGAAAAAGGGGAAAAAACTGGAAAAATCAAGGAAAATCAGTTTTTTTGTCATATTTCGACTCCTTTTGCATAATTTTAGGGAGGCTATCATGCATAGGGTGTTCTGTGTATAAAATGGAGTATATTTCTTTGCTAAAGAACACGTAATGCAACAATGAGCAAAAAAAAGAAAAAAAAGACGAAATGTCGAGAATAAGGTTCAGGCTTCGAGACCCCCTAGCTCCCCTTGGTATTAAGTTATTATTTTCCGACTCGCACCCAGTGTAGGTCCCCATGGTCCAACCATGGCTACCGAAGGAAATTTTTATAAGTGAATTAGGGGGGGCTCTGTGGGCCCCTAAAGGTCTGTAGCATATTTCACCGAGAAAAGGCTTTTGAAGTTAAGCTGCTGCAGGCCTGACGTGAAACAGTGTCCTGTTTGGTAGAGTGTTGGACTGTCAACTGATGGCTTGAGCCTGGGGTCCCCGGTTCAAACCACAGGTCCGGGCAGTTTTTCATTTTTTCCCTTTCTTTTTAATTCTTTTCTTTTGCATTATATTATTTTTTAATTGTATTTTTTGGTATTCTGCAGGCTCCTGCAGGGCAGAAATTTTTTTTTTTTGGAAGAATGGGAAAACATTGGAAAAATTAAGGAAAATCAGTTTTTTTTTGTCCTTTTTAGACTCCTTTTGCAACATTTTAAGTATTCTATGATGCATAGGGTGTTCTGATTATAATATGGAGTATATTTCTTTGCTAAAGAAAACGTAATAGAACAATGAGATAAAAAAAGTAAAAAAATGACGAAATGTCGAGAATAAGGTACAGGCTTCGAGACCTCCTTGCTCCCCTTGTTATTAAGTTATAATTTTCAAACTTGCACACAAGGTAGGTCCCCATGATACAACCATGGCTACCGAAGAAAATTTTTATAAGTGAATTAGGGGGGTCCCAGTGGGCCCCTAAAGGTCTATTGCATATTTCACCGAGAAAAGGATTTTGAAGTTAAGCTGCTGCAGGCCTGACGTGAAACAGTGGCCTGTTTGGTAGAGTCTTGGACTGTCAACTAGTGTCTGGAGCCAGGGCTCCCGGGTTCGAACCCCAGGACCGGGCAGTTTTTCAATTTTTTCCCTTTCTTTTTAATTCTTTTCTTTTGCATTATATTATTTTTTTAATGTATTTTTTGGTATTCTGCAGGCTCCTGCATGGCAGAATTTTTTTTATGTTGAAAAAATGGGAAAAAACTGGAAAGTTGAAAGAAAATCAGTTTTTTTGTCCTTTTTCGACTCCTTTTGCAACATTTTAGGGAGTCTATCATGCATAGGGTGATCTGTGTATAAAATGGAGTATATTTCTTTGCTAAAGAACACGTAATGGAACAATGAGCAAAAAAAAAAAAAAAAAAAAGACAAAATGTCGAGAATAAGGTTCAGGCTTCGAGACCTCCTAGCTACCCTTAGTAATAAGTTATAATTTTCAAACTCGCACGCAGGGTAGGTCCCGATAGTCCAACCATGGCTACCAAATTAAAATTTTATAAGTGAATTAGGGGGGTACCAGTGGTCCCCTAAAGGTCTATTACATATTTTACCGAGAAAAGGCATTTGAAGGGAAGCTGTTGCACACCTGACGTGAAACAGTGGCCTGTTTGGTAGAGTGTTGGACTGTCAACTGGTGGCTGGAGCCTGGGTCCCGGGTTCGAACCCCAGGACCGGGCAGTTTTTCACATTTGTTTTTTTTTTTTTAATTCCTTTATTTTGCATTATATTACTTTTTTAATATGTTTTTCGGTATTCTGCAGGCTCCAGCATATCAGATTTTTTTTTTTTTTGGAAAAAGGGGAAAAAACTGGAAAAATCAAGGAAAATCAGTTTTTTTGTCATATTTCGACTCCTTTTGCATAATTTTAGGGAGGCTATCATGCATAGGGTGTTCTGTGTATAAAATGGAGTATATTTCTTTGCTAAAGAACACGTAATGCAACAATGAGCAAAAAAAAAAAAAAAAAGACGAAATGTCGAGAATAAGGTTCAGGCTTCGAGACCCCCTAGCTCCCCTTGGTATTAAGTTATTATTTTCCGACTCGCACCCAGTGTAGGTCCCCATGGTCCAACCATGGCTACCGAAGGAAATTTTCATAAGTGAATTAGGGGGGGCTCTGTGGGCCCCTAAAGGTCTGTAGCATATTTCACCGAGAAAAGGCTTTTGAAGTTAAGCTGCTGCAGGCCTGACGTGAAACAGTGTCCTGTTTGGTAGAGTGTTGGACTGTCAACTGATGGCTTGAGCCTGGGGTCCCCGGTTCAAACCACAGGTCCGGGCAGTTTTTCATTTTTTCCCTTTCTTTTTAATTCTTTTCTTTTGCATTATATTATTTTTTAAATGTATTTTTTGGTATTCTGCAGGCTCCTGCAGGGCAGAAATTTTTTTTTTTTGGAAGAATGGGAAAACATTGGAAAAATTAAGGAAAATCAGTTTTTTTTTGTCCTTTTTTGACTCCTTTTGCAACATTTTAAGGATTCTATGATGCATAGGGTGTTCTGATTATAATATGGAGTATATTTCTTTGCTAAAGAAAACGTAATAGAACAATGAGATAAAAAAAGTAAAAAAATGACGAAATGACGAGAATAAGGTACAGGCTTCGAGACCTCCTTGCTCCCCTTGTTATTAAGTTATAATTTTCAAACTTGCACCCAAGGTAGGTCCCCATGGTACAACCATGGCTACCGAAGGAAATTTTTATAAGTGAATTAGGGGGGTCCCAGTGGGCCCCTAAAAGTCTATTGCATATTTCACCGAGAAAAGGATTTTGAAGTTAAGCTGCTGCAGGCCTGACGTGAAACAGTGGCCTGTTTGGTAGAGTCTTGGACTGTCAACTAGTGTCTGGAGCCAGGGCTCCCGGATTCGAACCCCAGGACCGGGCAGTTTTTCAATTTTTTCCCTTTCTTTTTAATTCTTTTCTTTTGCATTATATTATTTTTTTAATGTATTTTTTGGTATTCTACAGGCTCCTGCATGGCAGAATTTTTTTTATGTTGAAAAAATGGGAAAAAACTGGAAAGTTGAAAGAAAATCAGTTTTTTTGTCCTTTTTCTACTCCTTTTGCAACATTTTAGGGAGTCTATCATGCATAGGGTGTTCTGTGTATAAAATGGAGTATATTTCTTTGCTAAAGAACACGTAATGCAACAATGAGCAAAAAAAAGAAAAAAAAGACAAAATGTCGAGAATAAGGTTCAGGCTTCGAGACCCCCTAGCTACCCTTAGTAATAAGTTATAATTTTCAAACTCGCACCCAGGGTAGGTCCCGATAGTCCAACCATGGCTACCAAATTAAAATTTTATAAGTGAATTAGGGGGGTACCAGTGGTCCCCTAAAGGTCTATTACATATTTTACCGAGAAAAGGCATTTGAAGGGAAGCTGTTGCACACCTGACGTGAAACAGTGGCCTGTTTGGTAGAGTGTTGGACTGTCAACTGGTGGCTGGAGCCAGGGTCCCGGGTTCGAACCCCAGGACCGGGCAGTTTTTCACATTTGTTTTTTTTTTTTTTAATTCCTTTATTTTGCATTATATTACTTTTTTAATATGTTTTTCGGTATTCTGCAGGCTCCAGCATATCAGATTTTTTTTTTTTTTGGAAAAAGGGGAAAAAACTGGAAAAATCAAGGAAAATCAGTTTTTTTGTCATATTTCGACTCCTTTTGCATAATTTTAGGGAGGCTATCATGCATAGGGTGTTCTGTGTATAAAATGGAGTATATTTCTTTGCTAAAGAACAGGTAATGCAACAATGAGCAAAAAAAAGAAAAAAAAGACGAAATGTCGAGAATAAGGTTCAGGCTTCGAGACCCCCTAGCTCCCCTTGGTATTAAGTTATTATTTTCCGACTCGCACCCAGTGTAGGTCCCCGTGGTCCAACCATGGCTACCGAAGGAAATTTTTATAAGTGAATTAGGGGAGGCTCTGTGGGCCCCTAAAGGTCTGTAGCATATTTCACCGAGAAAAGGCTTTTGAAGTTAAGCTGCTGCAGGCCTGACGTGAAACAGTGTCCTGTTTGGTAGAGTGTTGGACTGTCAACTGATGGCTTGAGCCTGGGGTCCCCGGTTCAAACCACAGGTCCCTGCAGTTTTTCATTTTTTCCCTTTCTTTTTAATTCTTTTCTTTTGCATTATATTATTTTTTAAATGTATTTTTTGGTATTCTGCAGGCTCCTGCAGGGCAGAAATTTTTTTTTTTTGAAAGAATGGGAAAACATTGGAAAAATTAAGGAAAATCAGTTTTTTTTTGTCCTTTTTTGACTCCTTTTGCAACATTTTAAGGATTCTATGATGCATAGGGTGTTCTGATTATAATATGGAGTATATTTCTTTGCTAAAGAAAACGTAATAGAACAATGAGATAAAAAAAGTAAAAAAATGACGAAATGTCGAGAATAAGGTACAGGCTTCGAGACCTCCTTGCTCCCCTTGTTATTAAGTTATAATTTTCAAACTTGCACCCAAGGTAGGTCCCCATGGTACAACCATGGCTACCGAAGGAAATTTTTATAAGTGAATTAGGGGGGTCCCAGTGGGCCCCTAAAGGTCTATTGCATATTTCACCGAGAAAAGGATTTTGAAGTTAAGCTGCTGCAGGCCTGACGTGAAACAGTGGCCTGTTTGGTAGAGTCTTGGACTGTCAACTAGTGTCTGGAGCCAGGGCTCCCGGGTTCGAACCCCAGGACCGGGCAGTTTTTCAATTTTTTCCCTTTCTTTTTAATACTTTTCTTTTGCATTATATTATTTTTTTAATGTATTTTTTGGTATTCTACAGGCTCCTGCATGGCAGAATTTTTTTTATGTTGAAAAAATGGGACAAAACTGGAAAGTTGAAAGAAAATCAGTTTTTTTGTCCTTTTTCGACTCCTTTTGCAACATTTTAGGGAGTCTATCATGCATAGGGTGTTCTGTGTATAAAATGGAGTATATTTCTTTGCTAAAGAACACGTAATGCAACAATGAGCAAAAAAAAGAAAAAAAAGACAAAATGTCGAGAATAAGGTTCAGGCTTCGAGACCCCCTAGCTACCCTTAGTAATAAGTTATAATTTTCAAACTTGCACCCAGGGTAGGTCCCGATAGTCCAACCATGGCTACCAAATTAAAATTTTATAAGTGAATTAGGGGGGTACCAGTGGTCCCCTAAAGGTCTATTACATATTTTACCGAGAAAAGGCATTTGAAGGGAAGCTGTTGCACACCTGACGTGAAACAGTGGCCTGTTTGGTAGAGTGTTGGACTGTCAACTGGTGGCTGGAGCCTGGGTCCCGGGTTCGAACCCCAGGTCCGGGCAGTTTTTCACATTTGTTTTTTTTTTTTTTTAATTCCTTTATTTTGCATTATATTACTTTTTTAATATGTTTTTCGGTATTCTGCAGGCTCCAGCATATCAGATTTTTTTTTTTTTTTTGGAAAAAGGGGAAAAAACTGGAAAAATCAAGGAAAATAAGTTTTTTTGTCATATTTCGACTCCTTTTGCATAATTTTAGGGAGGCTATCATGCATAGGGTGTTCTGTGTATAAAATGGAGTATATTTCTTTGCTAAAGAACACGTAATGCAACAATGAGCAAAAAAAAGAAAAAAAAGACGAAATGTCGAGAATAAGGTTCAGGCTTCGAGACCCCCTAGCTCCCCTTGGTATTAAGTTATTATTTTCCGACTCGCACCCAGTGTAGGTCCCCATGGTCCAACCATGGCTACCGAAGGAAATTTTTATAAGTGAATTAGGGGGGGCTCTGTGGGCCCCTAAAGGTCTGTAGCATATTTCACCGAGAAAAGGCTTTTGAAGTTAAGCTGCTGCAGGCCTGACGTGAAACAGTGTCCTGTTTGGTAGAGTGTTGGACTGTCAACTGATGGCTTGAGCCTGGGGTCCCCGGTTCAAACCACAGGTCCGGGCAGTTTTTCATTTTTTCCCTTTCTTTTTAATTCTTTTCTTTTGCATTATATTATTTTTTAAATGTATTTTTTGGTATTCTGCAGGCTCCTGCAGGGCAGAAATTTTTTTTTTTTGGAAGAATGGGAAAACATTGGAAAAATTAAGGAAAATCAGTTTTTTTTTGTCCTTTTTAGACTCCTTTTGCAACATTTTAAGGATTCTATGATGCATAGGGTGTTCTGATTATAATATGGAGTATATTTCTTTGCTAAAGAAAACGTAATGGAACAATGAGAAAAAAAAAGAAAAAAAAGACGAAATTGCGAGAATAAGGTTCAGGATTCGAGACCCCCTAGCTCCGATTGGTATTAAGTTAAAATTTTCAAACTCGCACCCAAGGTAGGTCCCCATGGTCCAACCATGGCTACCCAAGGAAATTTTTATAAGTGAATTAGGTGGGTCCTAGTGGGCCCCTAAAGGTCTATTGCATATTTCACCGAGAAAAGGCTTTTGAAAGGAAGCTGCTGTACACCTGATATGAAACAGTGGCCTCTTTGGTAAAATGTTGGACTGTCAACTGGTGGCTGGAGCCTGTGGTCCCGGGTTCAAACCCAGGACCGTCAATTTTTCACTTTTTTTCCTTTTTTTTTTTAATTCCTTTATTTTGTATTATATTATTTTTTTAATGTGTTTTTTGGTATTCTGCAGGCTCCTGCATGGCAGAAATTTTTTTATGTTGAAAAATGGGAAAAAACTGGAAAAATGAAAGAAAATCTGTTTTTTTGTCCTTTTTCGACTCCTTTTGCTACATTTTCGGGAGTCTATCATGCATAGGGTGCTCTGTGTATAAAATGGAGCATATTTCTTTGCTAAAGAACACGTAATGGAACAATGAGAAAAAAAAGAAAAATTAGACGAAATGTCGAGAATAAGGTTCAGGCTTCGAGACCCCCTAGCTACCTGTAGTATTAAGTTATAATTTTCAAACTCGCACCCAGGGTAGGTCGCCATAGTCCAACCATGGCTACCGAAGGAAAGTTTTATAAGTGAATTAGGGGGGTACCAGTGGTCCCCTAAAGGTCTATTACATATTTTACCGAGAAAAGGCATTTGAAGGGAAGCTGTTGCACACCTGACGTGAAACAGTGGCCTGTTTGGTAGAGTGTTGGACTGTCAACTGGTGGCTGGAGCCTGGGTCCCGGGTTCGAACCCCAGGACCGGGCAGTTTTTCACATTTTTTTTTTTTTTTTTAATTCCTTTATTTTGCATTATATTACTTTTTTAATATGTTTTTCGGTATTCTGCAGGCTCCAGCATATCAGATTTTTTTTTTTTTTTGGAAAAAGGGGAAAAAACTGGAAAAATCAAGGAAAATCAGTTTTTTTGTCATTTTTCGACTCCTTTTGCAACATTTTAGGGAGTCTATGATGCATAGGGTGTTCTGATTATAATATGGAGTATATTTCTTTGCTATAGAGCACGTAATGGAAGAATGAGAAAAAAAAGAGAAAAAAAGACGAAATGTCGAGAATAAGGTTCAGGCTTCTAGACCCCCTACCTCCCCTTGGTATTAAGTTATAATTTTGATACTGGCACCCAAGGTAGGTCCCCATGGTCCAACCATGGCTACCGAAGGAAATTTTTATAAGTGAATTAGGGGGTCTCTGTGCGCACCTAAAGGTCTATTGCATATTTTACACAGAAAAGGCTTTTGAAATGAAGCTGCAGCACACCTGACGTGAAACAGTGGCCTGTTTGGTAGAGTGTTGGACTGTCAACTTGTGGCTGGAGTCTGGGGTCCCGGGTTCAAACCCCAGGACCGGGCAGTTTTTCACTTTTTTTTTTTAATTCCTTTATTTTGCATTATATTACTTTTTGAATATATTTTCCGGTATTCTGCAGGCTCCCGAATGGCAAATTTTTTTTTATAATTGGAAAAATGGGAAAAAACTGGAAAAATCAAGGAAAATCAGTTTTTTTTTTCATTTTTCGGCTCCTTTTGCAACATTTTAGGGAGTCTATCATGCGCAGGGTGTTCTGTGTATAAAATGGAGTATATTTCTTTCCTAAAAACACGAAATGGAACAATGGGAAAAAAAAGAAAAATTAGACGAAATGTCGAGAATAAGGTTCAGGCTTCGAGACCCCCTAGCTGCCCTTGGAATTAAGTTGTTATTTTCAAACTCGCACCCAGGGTAGGTCCCCATGTTGCAACCATGGCTACTAAAGGAAATTTTTATAGGTTAATTAGAGGTGTCTCTGTGGGCCCCTGAAGGTCTATTGCATATTTTACCGAGAAAAGGCTTTTGAAGGGCAGCTGTTGCACACCTGACGTGAAACAGTGGCCTGTTTGGTAGAGTGTTGGAATGTCAACTGGTGGCTGGAGCCTGGGGTCCCGTGTTCGAACTCCAGGACAGGGCAGTTTTTCACATTTTTTATTTTTTTTTAATTCCTTTATTTTGCATTATATTACTTTTTTAATATGTTTTTCGGTATTCTGCAGGCTCGAGCATGGCAGAGTTTTTTTCTGCCATTTTTTGGGAAAAAGGTTAAAAAACTGGAAAAATCAAGGAAAATCAGTTTTTTTGTCATTTTTCGACTCCTTTTGCAACATTTTAGGGAGTCTATGCTGCATAGGGTGTTCTGATTATAATATGGAGTATATTTCTTTGCTATAGAACACGTAATGGAACAATGAGAAAAAAAAAGAGAAAAAAAGACGAAATGTCGAGAATAAGGTTCAGGCTTCGAGACCCCCTACCTCCCCTTGGTATTAAGTTATAATTTAGATACTGGCACCCAAGGTAGGTCCCCATGGTCCAACCATGGCTACCGAAGGAAATTTTTATAAGTGAATTAGGGGGGTCTCTGTGGGCCCCTAAAGGTCTATAGCATATTTCACCGAGAAAAGGCTTTTGAAGTTTAGCTGCTGCAGGCCTGACGTGAAACAGTGGCCTGTTTGGTAGAGTGTTGGACTGGCAACTGGTGGCTGGTGCCAGGGGTCCCGTGTTAGAACCCTAGAACTGGGCAGTTTTTCACTTTTTTTTCCTTTTTTTTTAAATTCCTTTATTTTCCATTATATTATTTTTCAAATTTTTTTTTTCGGTATTCTGTAAGCTCCTGCATGGCAGAAAAAAAAATTTTCTTTCTGGAAAAATGGGAAAAAACTGGAAAAATCAAGGAAAATCAGTTTTTTTGTCATTTTTCGACACCTTTTGCAACATTTTAGGGAGTCTATCATGCGCAGGGTGTTCTGTGTATAAAATGGAGTATATTTCTTTCCTAAAACCACGAAATGGAACAATGGGAAAAAAAAGAAAAATTAGACGAAATGTCGAGAATAAGGTTCAGGCTTCAAGACCCCCTAGCTGCCCTTGGAATTAAGTTGTTATTTTCAAACTCGCACCCAGGGTAGGTAACCATGTTGCAACCATGGCTACTAAAAGAAATTTTTATAGGTTAATTAGGGGTGTCGCTGTGGGCCCCTGAAGGTCTATTGCATATTTCACCAAGAAAAGTCTTTTGAAGGGAAGCTGCTGCAGGCCTGACGTGAAACAGTGGCCTGTTTGGTACAGTGTTGGACTGGCAAATTGTGGCTGGTGCCAGGGGTCTCATGTTTGAACCCCAGAACCGGGCAGTTTTTCACTTTTTCTTCCTTTTTTTTAAAATTCCTTTATTTTCCATTATATTATTTTTCAAATTTTTTTTTTCGGTATTCTGTAGGCTCCTGCATGGCAGAAAAAAAATTTTCTTTCTGGAAAAATGGGAAAAAACTGGAAAAATCAAGGAAAATCAGTTTTTTTGTCATTTTTCGACTTCTTTTGCAACATTTTAGGGAGTCTATGCTGCATAGGGTGTTCTGATTATAATATGGAGTATATTTCTTTGCTATAGAACACGTAATGGAACAATGAGAAAAAAAAAGAGAAAAAAAAAGACGAAATGTCGAGAATAAGGCTCAGGCTTCGAGACCCCCTACCTCCCCTTGGTATTAAGTTATAATTTAGATACTGGCACCCAAGGTAGGTCCCCATGGTCCAACCATGGCTACTGAAGGAAATTTTTATAAGTGAATAAGTCTCTGTGGGCCCCTAAAGGTCTATAGCATATTTCACCGAGAAAAGGCTTTTGAAGTTTAGCTGCTGCAGGCCTGATGTGAAACAGTGGCCTGTTTGGTAGAGTGTTGGACTGTCAACTGGTGGCTGGAGCCTGGGGTCCTGGCTTCAAACCCCAGGACCGGGCAGTTTTTCACTTTTTTTTTTTTAATTCCTTTATTTTGCATTATATTACTTTTTGAATATATTTTCCGGTATTCTGCAGGCTCCCGCATGGCAAATTTTTTTATTATTATTGGAAAAATGGGAAAAAAATTGGAAAAATCTAGAAAAATCAGTTTTTTTTTCATTTTTCGACTCCTTTTGCAACATTTTAGGGAGTCTATCATGCGCAGGGTGTTCTGTGTATAAAATGGAGTATATTTCTTTCCTAAAACCACGAAATGGAACAACGGGAAAAAAAAGAAAAATTAGACGAAATGTCGAGAATAAGGTTCAGGCTTCGAGACCCCCTAGCTGCCCTTGGAATTAAGTTGTTATTTTCAAACTCGCACCCAGGGTAGGTCCCCATGTTGCTACCATGGCTACTAAAGGAAATTTTTATAGGTTCATTAGGGGTGTCTCTGTGGGCCCCTGAAGGTCTATTGCATATTTCACCAAGAAAAGTCTTTTGAAGGGAAGCGGCTGCAGGCCTGACGTGAAACAGTGGCCTGTTTGGTAGAGTGTTGGACTGGCAAATTGTGGCTGGTGCCAGGGGTCTCATGTTCGAACCCCAGAACCAGGCAGTTTTTCACTTTTTCTTCCTTTTTTTTTAAAATTCCTTTATTTTGCATTATATTATTTTTTTTATTTTCTTTTTCGATATTCTGTAGGCTCCTGCATGGCAGAAAAAATAAATTTTTTTTCTGGAAAAATGGGAAAAAACTTGAAAAATCAAGGAATATCAGTTTTTTTGTCATTTTTCGACTTCTTTTGCAACATTTTAGGAAGTCTATCATGCAATGGATGTTCTGAGTATAAAATGGAGCATATTTCCATGCCAAAGAACACGTAATGGAACTAGGAGAAAAAAAAAAGACAAATTAGACGAAATGTCGAGAATAAGGTTCAGGCTTCGAGACTTCCTATCTCCCCTTGGTATTAAGTTATAATTTTGAAACTCGCACCCAAGGTAGGTCCCCATGGTCCAACTATGGCTACCGAAGGAAATTTTTATAAGTGAATTAGGGGGGTCCAAGTGGGTACCTAAACGTATATTGCATATTTTACCGAGAAAAGGCTTTTGAAGGGAAGCTGCTGCACACCTGACGTGAAACAGTGGCCTGTTTGGTAGAGTTTTGGACAGTCAACTGGAGGCTGGAACCTGGGGTCCCGGGTTCAAACCCCAAGACCGAGCAGTTTTTAACATTTTTTTTTTTTAATTCCTTTATTTTGCATTATATTACTTTTTTAATATGTTTTTCGGTATTCTGCAGGCTCGAGCATGGCAGATTTTTTTTTTTTTTTTGGAAAAAGGGGAAAAAACTGGAAAAATCAAGGAAAATCAGTTTTTTTTGTCATTTTTCGACTCATTTTGCAACATTTTGGGGAGGCTATCATGCATAGGGTGTTCTGTGTATAAAATGGAGTATATTTCTTTGCTAAAGTACACGTAATGCAACAATGAGCAAAAAAAAGACAAATTAGACGAAATGTCGAGAATAAGGTTCAGGCTTCGAGACCCCCTAGCTCCCCTTGGTATTAAGTTATTATTTTCCGACTCGCACCCAGTGTAAGTCCCCATGGTCCAACCATGGCTACCGAAGGAAATTTTTATAAGTGAATTAGGGGGGGCTCTGTGGGCCCCTAAAGGTCTGTAGCATATTTCACCGAGAAAAGGCTATTGAAGTTAGGCTGCTGCAGGCCTGACGTGAAACAGTGGCCTGTTTGGTAGAGTGTTGGACTGTCAACTGATGGCTTGAGCCTGGGGTCCCCGGTTCAAACCCCAGGTCCGGACAGTTTTTCATTTTTTCCCCTTTCTTTTTAATTCTTTTCTTTTGCATTATATTATTTTTTTAATGTATTTTTTGGTATTCTGCAGGCTCCTGCATGGCAGAAATTTTTTTTTTTTTGGAAGAATGGGAAAACATTGGAAAAATTAAGGAAAATCAGTTTTTTTTTGTCCTTTTTAGACTCCTTTTGCAACATTTTAGGGAGTCTATGATGCATAGGGTGTTCTGTGTATAAAATGGAGCATATTTCTTTGCTAAAGAACACGTAATGGAACTACGAGAAAAAAAAAAGAAAAATTGGACGAAATGTCGAGAATAAGGTTCAGGCTTCGAGACCCCCTAGCACCCCTTGGTATTAAGGTATAATTTTCCATCTCGCACCCAGTGTAGGTCCCCATGGTCCAACCATGGCTACCGAAGGAAATTTTTATAAGTGAATTAGGGGGGTCTCTGTGGGCCCCTAATGGTCTATTGCATATTTTACCGAGAAAAGGCTTTTGAAGGGAAGCTGCTGCACACCTGACGTGAAACAGTGGCCTGTTTGGTAGAGTGTTGGACTGTAAACTGGTGGCTGGAGCCTGGGGACCCGGGTTCGAACCCCAGGACTGGGCACTTTTTCACTTCTTTTTCCTTTTTTTAAATTCCTTTATTTGGCATTATATTATTTTTTAATGTGTTTTTCGGTATTCTGCAGGCTTCTGCATGGCAGAAATTTTATTATTTTTTTTGGAAAAGTGGGAAAAAGCTGGAAAAATCAAAGAAAATCAGTTTTTTTTTGACATTTTTCGACTCCTTTTGCAACATTTTAGGATGTCTATCATGCATAGGAAGTTCTGTGTATAAAATGGAGTATATTTCTTTGCTAAAGAACACGTAATGGAACAATGAGAAAAAAAAAAGAAAAAAAAGACGAAATTGCGAGAATAAGGTTCAGGATTCGAGACCCCCTAGTTCCGATTGGTATTAAGTTAAAATTTTCAAACTCGCACCCAAGGTAGGTCCCCATGGTCCAACCATGGCTACCCAAGTAAATTTTTATAAGTGAATTAGGTGGGTCCTAGTGGGCCCCTAAAGGTCTATTGCATATTTCACCGAGAAAAGGCTTTTGAAAGGAAGCTGCTGTACACCTGATATGAAACAGTGGCCTCTTTGGTAAAATGTTGGACTGTCAACTGGTGGCTGGAGCCTGTGGTCCCGGGTTCAAACCCAGGACCGTCAATTTTTCACTTTTTTTCCTTTTTTTTTTTTTAATTCCTTTATTTTGTATTATATTATTTTTTTAATGTGTTTTTTGGTATTCTGCAGGCTCCTGCATGGCAGAAATTTTTTTATGTTGAAAAATGGGAAAAAACTGGAAAAATGAAAGAAAATCTGTTTTTTTGTCCTTTTTCGACTCCTTTTGCTACATTTTAGGGAGTCTATCATGCATAGGATGTTCTGTGTATAAAATGGAGCATATTTCTTTGCTAAAGAACACGTAATGGAACAATGAGAAAAAAAAGAAAAATTAGACGAAATGTCGAGAATAAGGTTCAGGCTTCGAGACCCCCTAGCTACCTTTAGTATTAAGTTATAATTTTCAAACTCGCACCCAGGGTAGGTCGCCATAGTCCAACCATGGCTACCGAAGGAAAGTTTTATAAGTGAATAAGGGGGGTACCAGTGGTCCCCTAAAGGTCTATTGCATGTTTTACCGAGAAAAGGCTTTTGAAGGGAAGCTGCTGCACACCTGACGTGAAACAGTGGCCTATTTGGTAGAGTGTTGGACTGTCAACTGGTGGCTGGAGCCAGGGGTTCTGGGTTGGAACCCCATGACCGGGCAGTTTTTCACTTTTTTTTTCTTTTTTTTAAATTCCTTTGTTTTGCATTATATTATTTTTTTAATGTGTTTTTTGGTATTCTGCAGGCTCCTGCTAGGCAGAAATTTTTTTTTTTTTGTGAAAAATGGGAAAAAACTGGAAAAATCAAGGAAAATCAGTTTTTTTGTCATTTTTCGACTCCTTTTGCAACATTTTAGGGAGTCTATGATGCATAGGGTGTTCTGATTATAATATGGAGTATATTTCTTTGCTATAGAGCACGTAATGGAAGAATGAGAAAAAAAAAGAGAAAAAAAGACGAAATGTCGAGAATAAGGTTCAGGCTTCGAGACCCCCTACCTCCCCTTGGTATTAAGTTATAATTTTGATATGGAAAAATGGGAAAAAACTTGAAAAATCAAGGAAAATCAGTTTTTTTGTCATTTTTCGACTTCTTTTGCAACATTTTAAGAAGTCTATCATGCATAGGATGTTCTGTGTATAAAATGGAGCATATTTCTTTGCTAAAGAACACGTTATGGAACTACAAGAAGAAAAAAAAGAAATATTAGACGAAATGTCGAGAATAAGGTTCAGGCTTCGAGACCCCCTAGCTCCCCTTGGTATTACGTTATTATTTTCCAACTCGCATCCAGTGTAGGTCCCCATGGTCCAACCAAGGCTACCGAAGGAAATTTTTATAAGTGAATTAGGGGGGTCTCTGTGCGCCCCTAAAGGTCTACAGCATATTTGACCGAGAAAAGGCTTTTGAAGTTAAGCTGCTGCAGGCCTGACGTGAAACAGTGGCCTGTTTGGTAGAGTGTTGGACTGTCAACTTGTGGCTGGAGCCTGGGGTCCTGTGTTCTAACCACAGAAGCAGGCAGTTTTTCACCTTTTTTTTCCTTTTTTTTTAAAATTCCTTTATTTTGCATTATATTATTTTTTTAATTTTATTTTTCGGTATTCTATAGGCTCCTGCATGACAGAAAAAAAAAAAATTTCTGGAAAAATCAAGGAATTTTGTCCTTTTTCGACTCCTTTTGCAACATTTTAGGGAGGCTATCATGCATAGGGTGTTCTTTGTATAAAATGGAGTATATTTCTTTGCTAAAGAACACGTAATGGAACAATGAAGAAAAAAAAAGAGAAAAAAAGAAGAAATGTCGAGAATAAGGTTCAGGCTTCGAGACCCCCTAGCTCCCCTTGGTATTAAGTTATAATTTTGAAACTCGCGCACAAGGTAGGTCCCCATGGTCCAACTATGGCTACCGAAGGAAGTTTTTATAAGTGAATTAGGGGGGTCCAAGTGGGTACCTAAACGTATATTGCATATTTTACCGAGAAAAGGCTTTTGAAGGGAAGCTGCTGCACACCTGACGTGAAACAGTGGTCTGTTTGGTAGAGTTTTGGACTGTCAACTGGAGGCTGGAACCTGGGGTCCCGGGTTCAAACCCCAAGACCGAGCAGTTTTTAACATTTTTTTTTTTTAATTCCTTTATTTTGCATTATATTACTTTTTTAATATGTTTTTCGGTATTCTGCAGGCTCGAGCATGGCAGATTTTTTTTTTTTTTTTTTTGGAAAAAGGGGAAAAAACTGGAAAAATCAAGGAAAATCAGTTTTTTTTGTCATTTTTCGACTCATTTTGCAACATTTTGGGGAGGCTATCATGCATAGGGTGACGAAATGTCGAGAATAAGGTTCAGGCTTCGAGACCCCCTAGCTCCCCTTGGTATTAAGTTATAATTTTGAAACTCGCACCCAAGGTAGGTCCCCATGGTCCAACTATGGCTACCGAAGGAAATTTTTATAAGTGAATTAGGGGGGTCCAAGTGGGTACCTAAACGTATATTGCATATTTTACCGAGAAAAGGCTTTTGAAGAGAAGCTGTTGCACTCCTGACGTGAAACAGTGGCCTGTTTGGTAGAGTGTTGGAATGTCAACTGGTGGCTGGAGCCTGGGGTCCCGTGTTCGAACCCCAGGACCGGGCAGTTTTTCACTTTTTTTATTTTTTTTTAATTCTTTACTTTTGCATTATATGATTATTTTAATGTATTTTTTGGTATTCTGCAGGCTCCTGCATGGCAGAAATTTTTTTTTTGGAAAAATGGGAAAAAACTGGAAAAATCAAGGAAAATCAGTTCTTTTGTCATTTTTCGACTCCTTTTGCAACATTTTAGGGAGTCTATCACGCATAGGGTGTTCTGTGTATAAAATTGAGTATATTTCTTTGCTAAGGAACACATAATGGAACTATGAGCAAAAAAAAGAAGAAAATAGACGAAATGTCAAGAATAAGGCTCAGGCTTTAAAACCCCATAGCTCCCTTTGGTATTAAGTTATAATTTTCAAACTCGCTCCCAAGGTAGGTCCCTATGGTCCAACCATATCTACCGAAGCAAAATTTTTATAATTCGAATTAGGGGGGGTCCCAGTAGGCCCCTAAAGGTCTATTGCATATTTCACCCAGAAAAGGCTTTTGAAGGTAAGCTGCTGTACACCTGATGTGAAACAGTGGCCCGTTTGGTAGAGTGTTGGACTGTCAACTGGTGACTGGAGTCTGGGGTCCCTTGTTCGAATTCCAGGACCGGGCTGTTTTTCACTTTTTTTTCCTTTTTTAAAAATTCCTTTATTTTGCATTATATTATTTTTTTAATGTGTTTTTCGGTATTCTGCAGGCTCCTGCATGGCAGAAAATATTATTTTTTATTGGAAAAATGTTAAAAAACTGGAAAAATCCAGGAAAATCAGTTTTTTTGTCATTTTTCGACTCCTTTTGCAACATTTTAGGGAGTCATGCATAGGGTGTTCTGTGTATAAAATGGAGTATATTTCTTTGCTAAAGAACACATAATGGAACAATGAGCAAAAAAAAGAAGAAAATAGACGAAATGTCAAGAATAAGGCTCAGGCTTTGAAACCCCCTAGCTCCCCTTGGTATTAATTTATAATTTTCACACTCGCACCCATGGTAGGTCCCCATGGTCCAACCATGTCTACCGAAGGTGGTGAAGTGAATTAGGGGGGTCCCAGTGGGCCTCTAAAGGTCTATTGTATTGCATATTTCACCGAGAAAAGGCTTTTGAAGGGAGGCCGCTGCACACCTGACGTGAAACAGTGGCCCGTTTGGTAGTGTGTTGGACTGTCAACTGGTGGCTGGAGCTGGGGGTCCCGGGTTCGAACCCCAGGACTGGGAAGTTTTTCACTTTTTTTTCATTTTTTTTAATTCCTTTATTTTACATTATAATATTTTTTTAATGTGTTTTTCGATTTTCTGCAGGCTTCTGCATGGCAAAAAATATTTTTTGTTGGAAAAATGGGAAAAAACTGGAAAAATCAAGCAAAATCAGTTTTTTTTGTCATTTTTCGACTCCTTTTGCAACATCTTAGGGAGTCTATCACGCATAGGGTTTTCTATGTATAAAATGGAGCATATTTCTTTGCTAAAGAACACGTAATGGAGCAATGAGAAAAAAAAAAAGGAAAAAAAAGACGAAATGTCGAGAATAAGGTTCAGGCTTCGAGACACCCTAGCTCCCCTTGGTATTACGTTATAATTTTCAAACTCGCACCTATGGTAGGTCCCCATGGTTCAACCATGGCTACCGAAGGAAATTTTTATAAGTGAATTAGGGGGTTCCCAGTGGGCCCCTAAAGGTCTATTACATATTTCACCGAGAAAAGGCTTTTGAAGTTTAGCTGCAGCAGGCCTGAAGTGAAACAGTGGCCTGTTTGGTAGATTGTTGGACTGCCAACTGATGGCTGGAGCTGGGGTCCCAGGTTCGAACCCTAGGACCGTACCAGAGGAAATAATTATAGACCTCATAGGGGGTACACAATGTGACCCCGCAATTTATTAGGTGTGTATATCTAAAATAGTGTTGCGAGAAATTTTATTTTGAGGAAATTCGTCTTCTAAAAAGCGTTAAAACGGGGAAATTCAAAGTGTTTTCTCAATATTAACAAAAGGCCTGATATAAGACCTTCATATTATCCCATAATATTTTAGTTGGACCAGGTATTATATTACCGGGAAATAGTGTACCCTACCAGAAGAAATAATTATAAACCTCATATGGGTTACACAATGTGACCCGCTGTTTACTATGTATGTATATCTAAAATAGTGCATTTTTCAATATTAAAGAAATGCCTCATATCAGACCTTAATATTAACCTTTAATGTTTTAATAGGACCAGGTATTATATTACCTTGTAATAGTGTACCCTACCAAAGGAAAAAATTATAGACTCCATAGGGGGTACAAAGTTTGTCCCCGCATTTTACTATTTTTGTATATCTCAAAAAGTGTTGCGAGAAGCTTCAGCTAGAAGAAATTCGCCTTCTCAATAGCTCTTATACGCAGAAGTCTTTTCTCAATATTTACAAAGCCTCATATCAGACCTTAATATTAACCCATAATATTTTAATTGGTCCAGGTATTATATTACAGGGTAATATAGTAACCTACCAGAGGAAATAATTATAGACTTCATAGGGGGTACAGTATGTGACCCCGCAGATTATTATGTATGTATATCTAAAAGAGTGTTGCGAGATTTTGAGGAAATTCGTCTTCTAAAAAGCGTTAAAACGGGGAAATTCAAAGTCTTTTCTCACTAATAACAAAAGGCCTGATATCAGACCTTCATATTAACCCATTATATTTTAATTGGACCTGGTATTCTATTACCGGGTAATAGTGTACCCTACCAGAGGAAATAATTATAGACCTCATAGGGGGTACACAATGTGGCCCTGTAGTTTATTATGTATGCATATCTAAAACAGTGCATTTTTCAATATTAAAAAAATTCCTCATATCAGATCTTAATATTAACCTTTAATATTTTAATTGGAGCAGGTATTCTATTACCGGGTAATAGTGTACCCTACCAAACGAAATAATTATAGACCCTATTGTGGGTACACTATGTTAACTCGCAGATTATTATGTATATATATCTAAAATAGTGTTGCGAGAAGTCTTATTTTGAGGAAATTCGCCTCCTAAAACGCGTGAATCCGGGGAAATTCAGAGTCATTTTGAAATATTAATAAATTTACTATGTATGTATATCTAAAATAGTGTTGCGAGAAGCTTTATTTTGAGGGAATTCGTCTTCTAAAAAGCGTTAATACGGGGAAATTAGAAGTCATTAATCAATATTTATAAAAGGCCTGATATCAGACCTTCATATTAACCCATAATATTTTAATTGGACCATGTATTATATTACCGGATAATAGTGTACCCTACCAGAGGAAATAATTATAGACCTCATAGGGGTACACAATGTGGCCCTGTAGTTTACTATGTATGTATATCTAAAATAACGCATTTTTCAATATTAAATGCCTCATATCAGACCTTAACATTTACCCATAATATTTTAATTGGACCAGGTACATATACATGCATAGTAAAATTACTGTACCAGGTTAAAATTACTGTACCATAGTACCAGGTTATTATACATACATAGTAAAATACAGGGCCACATTGTGGAACCCTTATGGGGTCCATAATTATTTCTTCTGGTAGAGAACATTCTTACCCGGGAATATAATACGTGGTCCAATTAAAATATTATGGTTTAATATTAAGGTCTGATATCAGGCATTTTTTAATATTGTAAAATGCACTATTTTAGATATACACACATAGTAAACTAAAGGGCTAAATTGTGTACCCCCTATAAGGTCTATAATTATTTCTTCTGGTAAGGTATACTATTACCCGGTAATATTATACCTGGTCCAATTAAAATATTATGGCTTAATATATTAATTGTGTCTGATATGAGGCATTTTTTTAATGTTGAAAAATGCGCTATTTTAGATATACACTCATAGTAAAATACAGGGCCACATTGTGGAACTCCTATGGGATGCATAATTATTTCCTCTAGTAGGGTGCACTATTTCCCGGTAATATAATACGTGGCCCAATTAAAATATTATGGGTTAATATTAAGGTCTGATATCAGGCATTTTTTAATATTGTAAAATGCACTATTTTAGATATACACACATAGTAAACTACAGGGCTAAATTGTGTACCCCCTATAAGGTCTATAATTATTTCTTCTGGTAGGGTACACTATTATCCGATAATATAATACCTTGTTCAATTAAAATATTATGGGTTAATATTAAGGTCTGATATCAGGCATTTTTTAATATTGAAAAATGCACTATTTTAGATATACACACATAGTAAACTACAGGGCCAAATTGTGTACCCCCTATGAGGTCTATAATTATTTCTTCTGGCAGGGCACACTATTATCCGATAATATAATACCTTGTTCAATTAAAATATTATGGGTTAATATTAAGGTCTGATATCAGGCCTTTAATAATATTGATAAATGACTTCGAATTTCCCCGTATTAACGCTTTTTAGAAGGCGAATTTCCTCAAAATAAAGTTATTAATATTGAAAAATGAGTTCGAATTTCCCCGTTTTAACGCTTTTTAGATATATATTCACTATTTCAGATATATATTCATAATAAATTGCGGGATCACATTGTGTACCCCTTATGAGGTCTATAATTATTTCCTCTGTTAGGGTAGGCCAAGAACAACAACAACAATAATTCTTTTTTTTCTTATTTAGGATAGTTTTTGACACTGATTCTGTCTAATAGACTGGAAAAATACGTATTTTTTGTTAATCATTTGTAGTTATGTAAAGTACTCCCAAATTTTCAAATTTAATAACTGCGAAACTAATTTTAAATTTAAAAAAGTCTAAATGATGTGTAGTCTTAAAAGAATATAACTTTTTTAAAATCTCTGTGATTTGTTTTTTATCTTTTCTTTTCATTGAAAAACCATCAAATATAGTCTATTTGACTGCAAAAAGCTTTTAATTCTCATGTTAAGAGTTATCGCTAAACTAAATAACGCGGTATATATATAAAAAAAGATATCTTCAACCTTGATTTAAGATATCTCAAAAAGGTAATTATCGCATCAATAACATTTTGTTCTAAAATGTTCTTTAAAATTGCCCTATAAATTTGAAAATTTTCATATTGTGTCATTGCATAGATTTTGAGTAATGATTGGAAAGAGCGACAAAAATTTTGGGATACAGCAATGACGTCAGCAGCAACATTTTAATAATGTTGATTTATTCATTTTTAATAATGCTGATTGTTTTTAGATATTATATTGGATTCACTGAACAAAACAATACTCATTATTTTCTTCGATATTTTAATTATTCAGTCATCTTAGCATGTGTAGTGTAACGCAATTGAGTGATAACACCCCAAATATTTATATAACATTTAAATAAACGAAAATCATTCGATATCAATGACGAACTACATTTAATTCTAGATTTGACATTTACACGTGTTTGGAGAAACATTCACTTTCTTTCATGATAAGATCGCGATTCATAAAAGTTTTATCTTATTCAAGCAAAAGTGGGGAGGGGGAGAATATTTCGTTTTTTCAGAATATTGCAATACAAAAAGAAATCGAGCGTCTGAAATTATGAAGTTTAAACATCATTCAGTGAAAATAAGAAATCTCTAAAAACATATTTCAATTCCAATCAGCAATTATTTATTTTATTTCAGAAGGGTCGGTGACCAGCAGACACAATTTTTTGGGTTTTCGGCTACTAAATTTCAACTCCGTAGCCCTGTAATTTTGAACTCAATCCAGAAGACAAGGGAACTCTTGGATCAAGTATAGGGTGAAATTTGCCTTCGTGGAAGACTTTTTGATGAAACTAACCCGCATTTACGTTACATGAGGAGGAAAGCCACGGTAACCTCCCACGGTTAGCCTGACGGCAAGGGGACTCTGACCCATGATCCATCTGCCACTTAGGATATTTCACGTCAGCATTAAGGTAGGTGCAAGCTGGATGCGGAATTCTTATCGACCAGCCATCGCTGCGATTCGAAACCGGTTCACCTCAATGGAAAACGAACGCTCTATCCCCTTACCCATCACGACTCCTGCTGTCATAAAAAAATTTCTTCCCAGAAATGGTATAATCTCAGATATAATTACCTATCTATCTTCTTCGCTCCAGCTGGCACTTAAGGCCTGAAGTCTTAATTTTCAGACACCCAGGCCTCTTGCCTCCTCCCATCCATTTAGTTTTGCCCTGCACAGATATTGGTGCATGTTTAGTTTGACTAGGATAAGAACTCCCCTAGCCATTCGTCTGGAGTATGGTTACGAGGTTTAACTATTTCAAGTAGGTCGTTATTAAAGACAGGTTTTGGATCGGGTAGGTGAGAGAAAGGGAATCATAGAAGAGAGAAGCTTCCCTGTTTGAAATCTCTCGGCCTCAAACTTCGTAGTGAGAGGAGTTGTTTCGATCGACAAACTTTGCCTAGTAAGTCTTCCTCTTTTTCGTTTTCCATTGGGTGCTCAGGTAAATGCGATGAGAAGAAGGATATCTCCAGTTTATCTTCTCTTCAAAATTTCCTCGTGAATGGATGATAATTTTGCCTTTATTAATAGATCTTTATTTGAAATAGTGTTAGGCCAAATATTTTATAAAATTATTCTTAAACATTTGTTGAAAATTAAAAACATTTTACCAAATGTAAGTTATTTCGGATTTTATGAACAATAAGTACATAGTGGGGCCGGGATAGCCTGGTCGGTAGGGCACTGGGCCCATGTCAAAGAGGTTGTGGGTTCGATCCTCGCCGGCCGAGGACTCCCCGTATAGTAAATAGTGACTGATGCACGCTAAATCTGTCGAGTCTCAAAGTCCTCCATGTTCCCATAACAAATCAATACCTCTGGGGGTACTGATCCAGGAGTTTCCTTGTCTTCTGGATTGGTTCAAAATTACTAGGCTACGGAGTTGAACATTAGTATTCGTAAACCCATGAAATTGGGTCGGCTGTTCAACGACGGTTATAAAATAAAATAAGTACATAGTGAGCCGCGATGGCTCAGGGGATAGAGCACTCGTCTTCCAGTGAGGCGAACCGGGTTCGAATCCCAGTCGATACGAATTCCGTATCCGGCTTGCACTGACCACAGTGCTGACGTGAAATTTCATCAGTGGTAGACTGATCATGGGTTAGAGTCCCTTTGCCGTCAGGCTAACCGAGGGAGGTTCTCGTGGTTTTCCTCTCCATGTAACATGTATGCATGCCTCTCCATGTATGCATGCTGGTTAGTTCCATCAAAAAGTCCTCCACGAAGGCATCTTTCTCCCAATGCTTGATCCATGAGTTCCCTTGTCTTCTGGATTTGGTTCAAAATTACAAGGCTACGGACTTAAACATTAGTAGTCGTAAACTCAATTATTGGGTCAGCTGTTTAACGACAATTATAAAAAAAAAATTTTAAAAAAAGTACATTCAACAACCGTACAAAAGTAGGGAGCTTTATATTTTCGTGGAGATTTTTATGTTTGATGCTCGCCAAAATTTTGAATGCTTCCGAAACAGCTTTTATGATTTTTTGGTTTACATCAGCATTGCTGCACCCGTGTTTTATTTACTACTGCACCAAAGTATGTGAAAAAATCAACTTCAGATATAATTAAATCATAACTTAGTTTGGTTTCATAAGATGAAATACTAAACATAAGTGATCATTTCTCTGGCCCCCTCAATCACCTTTCGGTCATCATAAATAATAAATTATTATTTTATTCAATATTCGGTGAACCAAATAATATTTTATCTAAGATTTAGATTTATGATATATTGAAACTATCGCATTATTCTCTCAACAAAGCAACATTCAGTTTTTTCTTCAATGTTTTAAATATTCAGTAATCTTAGCAATTATAAATACGATTCAGTTTTTATATTAAATTTTCGGTGAACCAGGGTATCTGCTACAGTTCAGATTTTCAAATTCATAACTAATTCCACGAATTTTTCATGACTTCTCCTACAAAAAAAAAATAATAAATTTAAAAAAGCATTATAATAACATTCATTGAAATGATAGGTATAACCAAAACTGTTATACTCTGCATCTTCATATATTTATAGATTTAAAATTTTTCTTTTAAAAAACAGGGTAAAGAAAGAGTTTAGCGATAAAATAGCTGAAAAAAATACAAAAGCAAATTATTTCTTTTTCTTTTTTCTGCAGAATTATATTCTAAAGATACTTTCATCGGAAAGGAAAGAAATACTTCTGATTTTTCTGTTCTCATTTCGGAATTAAAAAAATTCGCCAATGACTGGCTTGCTTCAGCTAAAATTTGAAATTGATAAAAATAAAACAAATAAATAATAAAAATTCTGAAATAACAGAAGTTTAAAAGATAATTATTCGCTCTAGAAATAATGTTTTTTCTTTCATTTTATGAAATAATAGCGAAACTTTTAAAGAACATGATAAAAAACATTTTATATATTAATAGCAATATAACTGTAAGTGGGGAGCCGACCGGCCTGTGTAGGGGGCAGGGAACTGTCCCTGAATCAGAAAGGTTCTGTGTTCGAATCCCGGGCAAGGCATGGATGTTTCTTTCTCTCTATCTGTGTTCTATGTCTTTCTCCTTTGTGTGTGAATGTGACCCGCCCTATAAACGGGTTGTGGTAGTGTGACGTGGGCGACGCTGCTCCACCGCCGTGGCTTCGCCTCAGGTGCCCACTGGGAACGAAAAGAGAGTTAGCAGTTCTGGCACTTTCTGTGACCAATGGACAATAGTTCCAAGTGCCCGCCATTTAAAAAAAAAAAAAAAAAAACTGTGAGTGGAGATTTTGTTACAAATTCTGATATTCGGAACACCATGAAATTGGGAGGGGGGATTCCATTTTAAAAATTAGGGTTTTCGACGGTCTAAATCCATGACTTTCCATGATTTTTTTCGAAAAAAAAAATAGTTAAAACCATGACATTTCATGACAAATTTTGTTCAGTATCGAAATTCATGACTCTCCATTATTTCTCCAGGTGCGTAGATACCCAGCATATAATACTTCCGCCTAATGTTTCGATATATGTTGTAGACACAGCTTTTATTTATTTTTTTCTCAGAACCTTGTTTATTTGGTAAGTCCGACAAAACGAATTAATGGGTCATTGCCAACAAACTTTGTCCGTTCTAACGCCCCTTCATTTATTATTCTCTTTAAACTGATAAAACAGAGTGCTTACTTTGAATAGTAAAAGTCATGTGACGTAAACGTATCTCGGCGCCCGATCTTAACCTCTGTAAATAAAGCGATAACATTTCGTCGCCAGTGGATGCTTTCAAAAAAGTAACGCGGAGTTATATCTTCACTCATTCATAACTTATTTCTTTCATTTGTTTTGGTGTAATTAATTTAAATTCATCCTGGCGTCCGTAATTATTTTAGTATGTTGTTCTGTGGTTCTTTTACCATTGGCAATATTGTTTGGCTTGATTTATTTTCTGTCGACGGAACTTCCAAACTTCAAGGTTTTACGTAATACATTTGTAAGAGACATAAGGTAAGTGAATTATCGATGTAAATTTCATTCATTATTCTATTAGTTTCGATTTTGAAAGAATTAACACATTTGTAACCACCACGACATTTTAAAAATTCAAGAAATATATAGCTTAACATATACTAAGACGTAACCAAAGCCGTGTACAGGGTATTACGAGCAGTGAGTCAAACCTCATCATGAATTTCTTAAAACACAAATCAAATGTGTAATTTTCTAAAACATTTCAAAAAGTTTCTTTTATCATTTGTTTCTAAAAACATACATTTTTATAAACATACTAAATTATAAGTTTCTTATTGCACAATGAGTTATCATTATGAAGAACAAGGGTTCGATCCCATGTGGCAGCATTTAGATCAGGGGTTTCCAACTTACAATCACCACTCAAATGGCGGGCCGCAACTTTATCAAAATTTTATGTGGGACTCTTTTATGTTTGTAGGAAGATTAAATATTACTGTCAAATTTTTATCAAGTTGTACAGAACAAACGTATTGAATTACAAATTAAAACAAGAAGTAGATTTTTAAAAATATTTAATTGCATATTAAAAAATTCTGGCTACTATAACTTTAATGTACACCTGTGTATTAAACAATTAATGTAATTTCATTCAAAATGAGTGATTTCAAAAAGTTAAATCGGAGAATTTCTTCGAGTAAATTTCTGATACGCACATGCTAAATTATGTTCTCAAAATACGGAAAGAAAAAAAAACGAAAGAAAAAAGAGCAACATACACGATTATTTTTGTATTCGAATAAATATTTTCTTGGATGCAAAACCTGGGAAATAAATTTTTTTACACCGTTTGGTAAGTTAAATTTCACAGAAATGAAGAAATTAGGTTCTTTTTAACGAGAAAAGTATTTTAAACCAATGTTGATTTTTTACGAAAATTATCCGCAAAAAAATGACAACTAATATATTTTAGTTCGTGGGCCACAAAAAAAGAAGCTTCGCTGGCCGGGTGCGGGGCCACTGATTTAGATCGATAGGATGCCAGCTTGATTGCCACAATCATACCGTTGGTCATGAAATCGTGGAGATTTAATTTGCATGTAACCTGCAAATCATTATTTATTAATTTTTTTAACGCGAATCACTCTGCGTTTGAAACTTCTACGCATCATTAACATTAATTAATACGTGTCGTAAGTTTGCAATAATGATGAATAATTGATAATTAATTAACAACAACTGATGTTGATAATTTCAAAAAAATTTTTGTCGTTATTGCAATTTTACGCGTAAAAGTTATAGTGCGATATATTACTACTAATATACTTCGAAAAAAAAAATGCTCTTAACATATTTGGCAATGAATTTCTAAAAAAAAAAAAAAAATTCTCTTTAATAATTTTCATTTGATTATTCTATTCTTCATTCAAATGAAATATCTGACAAAATGGTGAGTTAGTTTTCTAGTTGATAAAACTATCGTTATTTTCTCTAGAAACTGAATTAGCTTTTTGTTCGCTCTTATGCAGATTGAATTTCCATTCATGGATATTTTTAAATTAATATAAATACATCTTAAAGATATTATCACCATAATAAATGCCGACCGGTCTGTGTAGGGGGCAGGGACTGTTCTTGCATCAGAAAGGTTCTGGGTTCGAATCCCGGGCAAGGCATGGATGTTTCTTTCTCTCTGTGTGTTCTATGTCCTTTCTCCTTTGCGTGAATGTAGCCCACCCTATGAACGGGCTAGTGGCAGTGTGGTGTGGCAGAAGTCAAATTCTTGGCAATAGATGGCGCCACTGAAAAACAAGAACAATCGCACCCACTTTGCCTAGAAACAGGCACATGACAAAAAAAAAAAAAAAAAAAAAAAAAAAAAAAAAAACATAATAAATTAAGAAATGCATTTTTTGTCAGTTCTAGGTATTCTCACCTATGTAAATTCCCATCGCAGTGATGAAAACTGTGTAAAAAATATTTTTAAACAACATTAAACACTGAATTCAAAAACAGTTCTTCACAATTCTGTAATCGTGTTACAGTCATATAAGAACTATCAAAAATTTTAAAACGAAAATATAATTTTAAGGTCATAAGAAGTGGGTCGAAACCTTTATGAGACGTTGGCTTGTGGCGAAAGACCTATAGACAATGTCAACTATTATCTGTCAAAAGGTACCTCAAGATTGAGTCAAGTTAGCATGTCTTATGTACTTTGAATTGGTGTTTAATAATTGTAGTGGTAGTTACACCACAATACTCCCCCACAAGAATTTTTTCAGGAATAGAATTCGATAAACAGATGATACAAGTTGCTGTATTTGTGAAAGACCGGGAGAGCTGGATTAAGGTCACCGGGTTTTGAACTATAGCCATGAGAGCTATGTTAAGTTCATGATTGTGTGTGTGTTCACTTCTGTGCTGCTGTTAGCAGTCGAGTGTGTGCAGAAACCAGTTGTGTGTAAATGAGACAGGGAAGCAACAGCGTGAAAAGGACGATAACGCAGTCACAATTAGCAAGTCTATAATTCAATGTGGACCATTCATCGAAGTAGGCGTGATCATATTACGTGCGCAAGTTACCAATGTGGGGTAAAGACAATGCCAACCTTCGTCTATCAAAAGGTACCTAAAGATGCAATCAAGCTAGCATGCCTTATATACTAGTGAATTGATGTTTAATAATCGTAGTGGTAGTTACGCCACAGGCTAATTCAATCTAGGAGTCTTTTCTGATGTGTTTTAGATAGGATTAGAAGCTAAAATTATTTATAGTGATTATTATAGGGAAAATGAATTATTTTTATGATTATCATTTTTCTTCTAAAAGAATATTTGGAAATAATCAAACTGTCACAAAGTTATTATTCCAATAACGCATAATAAGGTACATTGATCCGCTGAATCATAATCTCACCCAAATTTTGCATTTGCGTTACATGGAGAGGAAAATTTCGAAAACCTCCCACTGTTAGCCTGACAAGGGGACTCGAGCCCATGATCCGTCTACCACAGAGGATATTTTTACGTCATCACTGTTGTCGGTGCAAGCCATATGCGAAAAGCGTATCAACCAGGCATGTCTGGGATTCAAATCCGGTATAACTCATTCGAAGGCGTACGCTCTATCCCCTGAGCCATCACAGCTCTCCGTTTGTCATTAGACAGAATGGTTTTCTGTGAATTAATAAAAAAAAGTTCATTGTTATCAGATATTAAAGTTTAAATCAGCCCACCTTTTGCGAAATTGCTTAAATGAATACTAAGAGATTTGAATCGAATTGTCTGATGATTTCTCAGTTGTTATTTTGCACCCAATAAAATCTCAAAAATTATTCTGCTTACATTAAAGAGACAAAAAAAAAATCGATAGTCAACAGAAACACAGAAGATTTACCTCGCTTTAACAAATAAAACATTTCGCTAACATTTCTTAATTATAATTTGGTAACCCTGAAAATCGCGACGGAGGTGGCGATCGCCACCTCCGCTGTCTAGCTTATCCACTTATTAAAGGATATTGTTTTTTATATATTTCCTTATTAAAATTATTTCGAATTTGACATTCGAATTGACGCATAATAAAACAAAAAAATGTTACTGGAAAATATACCAGTTGAAGAACATATTGCTGAATATATCAATTTTAACTGTCTTTTATTTTATTTTTTTTTCAAACATTTTAAAATATATAAATGCGTTTTAAAATGTAGAACTCAGTTATCCTACAGATTATCTGGCAGTTTAACTTGTATGATTCGTAAAAAGCCAAAAAATTTATACTTCTTTCTCGAATTACCTAAACTAATCTGTAAATTATTTAGATCTGCAAATTATTTATTAATTGGATCATTACCTAATAAACACCTATACCTAATAGCAAAAGAATAAGATCTTAGAACAAAAAGAATTTAAGATTGTGTAAATCATGTAACGCATGCAACGGCAATAGTTTTTTCCATTCATTTATTATTTAAATTTCTTAAAACATGATAAAAAATTGTTAGTTTTATTCAAATAGAAAAAGCTTATTTCATAAGAGGCGAATACGAGTATTTAAGGCATATGTAACTTAAATATCAATAGAATTGTAAAATAGCAGCTGTTAACGTTATCGTTCCCAATAGAGAAGTACCCTTTTATATTTAAAAAGTAAAAAAAATAAAGTACAAATAATAAAAATAAAGTTCAAAAAGGGTAATAGAAAAAGATCTTAGTTAATTATCATTAACATTATTTGACATAAAAATTTTTTGTTTGTATATTTTTTTCTTTCTATTCAACCGTTGTTGAACAGGTCACACAATTTTGGGTGTAAGACTACTTAATATGCTCAACTCCTTAGCCTTGTGATTTTGAATCTAATTCAGAAGACAAGGGAACTCCTGGAGAAGTTAAGCCTTCGCGGGGGACTTTTTGATGGAAGTAACCCGGCAAGCAGACTCTAACTCATGATCCGTCTACCACTGAGGATATTTTACCTCAGCACTGGAGTCGATGCGAACCGGGTACAGAATTCGTGTCGACCAGCCGTTGATGGGAACCCCGGTTCACCTTATTGGAAGGCGGACGCCCTGAGCCCCCACGGATCTATTTACCCACCACATTGTTGTTTATATAATTGCACTGAAGGTGTTGAGTCCAGATGTTTTTGAATCATAAAAGAAATGTCATATCTATGATGATAAAATTTGACGCCTACTTAAAATATTTTTTTAGATATCCTAAGAGAAGATAACAAACTTTTATTGTTGTTTGTAAAAGATAATAGCTTTTTAACCAATTTTGAAGTTTCTTAATATGGATATCAATATGCTTATTGTTAAGTGTTACGATAAATTTTCATTACTGTAGCTATCAGCTTTGCCCCACTGCCATATTTATGGCAAACATATTGCATCCATACTTATGTCTTAAAACTTAATATTCAGATTTTTCCCCTTGGCGTAATAAGATATCAACTAATTGTCACAAATTAAGTGATCATCTTTGCCGCGAGGGCTTCACTCAACGAGCCGAATTGCGCACCCCCCCCCACCCACATTCATAACTATCCAGAAACTCCGTTTATTTAAAAGGTGTTTTTAATATGTAAATAACCAAACAGCGTTTTCAAAAAGGAAGCCTATAAAAACCACCTTTATATATATATATATATATATATATATATATATATATATATATATATATATATATATATATATATATATATAGATAGATATTCTAGTCAAAGTGGAAAAAAAGTGTAAACTTTACGTGGTTCATTAATTAATATTTAAGAGGATGCCATTCGGCGGGAGAAATTTTTCACCGCAAATTCTGTATCATATCCATTTTATTTTATAACCGTTGTTGAACAGTCGACCCAATTTCAGATTTACGATTACTAATGTTCAACTCCGTAGCCTTGTAATTTTGAACCCGAATCCAGAAGACAAGGAAACTCCTGGATTAGTACCTCAATTAGTACTACAAGCTGTCCAAATCCGGTGAACTCAAGACAGCTCTCCCGTAATAGAGATCAGGGAAGCCCAGATTAAGCCATGAAGTTTCAATTGCTGAGAAAAAAAACTCAAAATATAAAATTATAAACAATTACTAATTAAGAAAACTTTCCCATTTCGTAATCCTAAGTTATCTCCCCATAATTTGTATTAATTTGTATACATACTAGATTTGCCTGAATTCGACACTATGTTTTCTCGTTAAATTTCACTAGGTTTGTCCGAAATCACTCTCGATATTTGCGGTTCCACTAATAATTTTTTCACCCTTTGACAAAGTGGGTGTTGTTTTGATATTGATGACGTGCTCACCTTATTTGGACGTCATCGCAATTTTGAACTGTGTTCAAGAGTAATAGTTAACAGTGCAAATGACTCGAGTCGTCATTGCATGCATTGCTATGGCGACCGTTACTGTTTGATACTTTTTTTAGAATTTTTTTTTTAACTTTTAATTTTGTCAGCCATTAAGTTGGGGAGTTTATTTAAATACTGTCTTACGTTAAAACTTTAAAATGAAGTGAACAACTTCGATCTGCTTGAAATCAATAATCTCAAAAATAGAATTGCACAAGTCATGAAAAATCAGGTTAACATAAGAATTAATAAAAAATCGACAAAACGAAAAGAATTTCATGACGTCGTAAGAAATGTATATTGACTTGAATTGAAAACAAAAGAACAGCGATTACAGGCAGTTTTTGCAACCAATGATAATTTTTGTTTGTGAAAGTCTATTAAGGAAGAAAATAAAACATTTGACCAATGGGTAACCAGTGATTACAATAATACAATCACCATTTTCTTCCTTTCGTAATGATCTTTTTTTTAATTATTAATTTGCTCTTTATGTGATTTCAATAAAATTTTTATTTTTTCCTCGATTAAATATTATACGGCGATCCATAAAAAAATATACTTTTTTTGCATCCTTTTGAACAAAGTTTTTAAAATGTGTGTATTAAAGGCATTTAATACAGAACAGTTTGCAAAATCAAAAATGGATCTTATGTAATATAAAATATAGGGGCTGAATTTAATTTTTATAAATCACATCAGTACAATAGCATTTTAAAATATTTTGAACATATGTGGCGTAACTACCACTACGAATATTAAACATCAATTCACTGGTATATAAGACATGCTAACTTGATTCAATCAAAATGAGCCTATTACTACGGAAGAGCTATATAGGATCATCGATAAATTCCTCAATAATAAAGCACCTGGGATGGACAAAATCAATAATGTTATGATTAAATTCCTCACCCCAAATATTATAGAACAGCTTAATAATATCCTTAATTCATGTCTGAAAAAATGCTACTTTCCTCAGTAATGGAAACAGGCTCAGATAGTGCTTTTTCCTAAGCAAGGCAAAAATCTTTTAAAACCCGATAGGCCCATCAGTCTGTTAAAGACCTTCTTAAAATTTTTCGAAAGGACTATCCTTAATAGACTCAAACCCCACCTTACTTTCCTACCGAATGAACAGTTTGGTCTTTCGACCACAAAACAACTGGTTCGTATTGTTGAGCTTCTATAAAAATGAGACCACTGCCCTCCTGATGTTAGACGTAGCCAAAGCTTTTGACCTCATTTATAAGTTAGTAAATTATAAATAACTTATTTTTGCTTATTAACCTTATGGATAGAACCTTCCATACAAAGGTTAATAACTCTTCAGTTAGACCAATTAAGGCTGGCGTTCCACAAGGCTCAATTTTGGGCCCGACCTTGTACCTTATTTATTCGGCTGACTTTCCCAATCTTAGTGAGCAAAATAATAATATTAGCACGGCTTTCTACGCCGACGACACGGCCATACTGAGCAGGTCACTTAAACCCAAATAACAACATCAGGCATATTATTTCCATTATTGAAAATTGGTGTACCAATTGGAAAATTCCTATGCATGCTAACAAATTCTCACTACTCATTATGAGAAAATGATTAAAAATAGCAGTTTCTTCAAGGATGCTATACCAGTTGTAAATCTATCTCGGGCTAACCCTCACTCATGCCCACATTTAAAATATCACTGCTAAAGCCGAGGGTGCGTTTTATGCACCCATTTTAAACCACACCTCAAAATTAACCCTGAGGACCAAAAGAATTTTATTTCTACAATCTTGAGCTACGCTGCATGGAGTGCCCTTTAAAACTCCCAGAAGAGTAAACTAGAGACAGCCCAAAATAAAATTATTAGGAGAATTACGGGTGCCCCCCGTAGGCTCAGAATGAGCGACATTAGAAAAGATTTGAAAATTGACACATATGAGGAGCACACTGTATTGCTTCCTTCAATGAAGCACGTAAATGCACTATAACCAAGTTTTCGAGCTTATTAGGGATAACAGCAGCCCGGTAACCGTATTTTATCTATCAGGCGTTGTTTTATCTAAAAGATTTAACTAGTTAATGTACTACTCCTATCCAATTCAAATCAAAGTCCCTGTCTGTGCACTCATGAAGCCCGCAAGGGCGGAGGCGAGGCAGGCAGGTGACAGAAATTATCTCTCTGTAAATAGCTGTAAATATCTCATTCTATTCTAATTGTACTCATTTTCATGTTTTGTCTTTACCCATTTAATTGCATTTCATTTTATTACACCCCACTGATTGGAGCCACGGCTTTCGTAATATACTACCACTGAGATGAATGAGTTGGGGCCCCTGACAAGGCCGATACTTTGATAAAGAAGGCATGGGCTTGATTCAATCACGAGATACCTTTTGATAGATGAAGGTTGGCATAACTCCGCCCCCACACGTATATTTAAAAACGCATAAACTATTAATTAACATAGCACGAAGAAAGTTTTTTTTTTTTTCCTCCGTAAATTTAGAAGTTGAAATCTTTCTAGATAAAATAAAAGAAAAAAATATTTGCTGCTCAAAAACTATGTAAGCACGATACTTGAAATTATGAAGATGGTAGAAGAATGTACAGAGAGTACGATGGAATTAGAAGAAATAAAATTCGATAATCAGTTCACGAACTAACAGTAAAATTTCAGGTAAAAATTACGTGACGTGCTGAACAGACATTTTTATTTATAAAATTAACGTTTTTTTAAATTCCTATTTCCTCGAAAGTATTTTTATTGCTATTGGACGCTTTATTCACGATTTTTTCACTTCTTTTTTCCTTAAAAGTTATTATGTTTCCTTTTTATAAACTTGCACTTGATTTAATGTCAAAAGTAACAGGAAAAAAATGAATTAATATAAAAGAAACTAACTAATACGATAGAGTAGTTAGATATTGCCAGATACAAATCTCAGCTTCTGTATTGAAATTTGTAAAGTATGTAAGACTCAATAATGATAAAAGCCATTTCCAATTGCTATGGCTCATAAGAATTTTTTCAAAATAATCTTATGCTAAAATGTAAACAAAAAATCACCCATCTGAGGATAATATATTATGAGATTTATTTTATCTAATCTGGCTGGACTAAAATTAAAATGTTACTGCCCTCGATTAGTTTCGAATAGCAGAAATGGCTGAACACGGATATAACCATTTCTGCTATTTGGCGTATTTTTATCACTTAAAACTGAGTTATTTATAGACTAAACTTTACAAAATGCATCTCTCAGTAAATGAATAAAACATTTAATAATCATCATAAAATAATTTATTCTGGAAAAGTTATAGTTCCTGTTTCTTTTAAAAGCTGAGATATAGGGTTTTCGTAACATTAAAAGTCGTTGTATGATATTGAAAATTTGCATTGGAATCTTTTATTTCTTGCAAACAGATTTTTTTAATCGCATAAAATTGTGTAAAGGCTCAATAGGTAAAATAGATCCACAGTTATAAGTGTGATGCCAATATTATCCCAACTATAATTTTCTAATTCATTTTATGAATCACCTATTTGCCCAATTTAATTTTAAGTTTAAATTTACTTTTTGAGATTTTCACTGTCCACAAATGCCTGAACCGTAACCGTCAATAATGAATAATGAGTACAATGAATAATGAACAAATGAATACATTTATGATGCACCATCTTTAATCCAATCATTTGAAAGAATAACTGTTGATGAGATTGTATTTCTGTACGAATGGTAGACGATATGGTAAAGGATGAGCAATATATATATATATATATATATATATATATATATATATATATATATAAATACAGTAAAACCTCGTTAAGTCGGCACTCAAGGGGCCGAACATTTTCGACGACTTAAGCGGAGTTAGAAATTTCTTCAAAAAAACATTGAAGTTTTTTAATGGACTGCAGTAGGATTCGTTGAGAAAAATTAGATTTTTAGAATGTAATACACATGCAAATAAATGTGTAGAAAAGGAATACAAATACTTTTGTATAGTTACCACTTTTTCTTTTATTTCTGAGCATTAAAATAGCTTAACAAAGCGGATTGATGCAGGAATTGTTGATTGCTATTAACCTTCTTTTCCAATATCATCAGCGCCTTGAATTCTTCCTCTGTTGTGCCTTCAATTGATGTTAAATATTGTCTAACTTTCTCTAAGGCTGCTAATGTTTCAGTCTTGCTGGGTGGAATTCCACCCAAATCCTCATCATCACTATCCTCGCTGGAACTGGGTTGTTTTTCATCTAAAAATTCTGAAGTTAAATCTTTTACAGTCGCTTGTGAACAAATAGCGATGTCATTGTCAATATCGACAAATGCATTTACGTCATTGACACTGCAACCTTTTCCATTAACAACTTGCAGCAAATTTTCTAAGTTCTCGGGGTCGACTTCTTCACTGAGGATATCTTCGGTTTCTGCATTGGCTACGAATCCTGCGTGTCTGAAGCAATTAAAAACAGTTTGCGAAGAAACTGAGCTCCATCTTCTATGCACATAATTGATAGCGTCTAAAACGGAAACTTCAAACTTTTCATTTTTATCCAATGCTTTTATCAGGTCCTTTACTAGCATTTTTTTGTACTTTCTTTTGAAGTCCCGAATTATCCCTTGATCTAATGGCTGAAGAAGTGCAGTAACATTTGGAGGAAGGAAAACGATTTCAATAGCTTTTAAGCTTTCGGGCTGACTATGGGCTGTGCAATTATCGACAATAAGGGCAACTTTTCTCTTTTGGCGCGAAAACTGGGAGTCCAATTTACGGATATGTCGTTCCCAAATCGTTGTTGTCATCCATGCATTTGAATTTGCTTCATATTCACTGGCAGAGATTTAACGTTTTTAAAACAGCGTGGACTTTTGCTCTTGCCTATCACTAGTGGTTTAAGCTTTTCATTTCCATTCATATTCGCTCCCAGCAAAAGTGTTAGACGTTGCTTGCTGGCTTTTCCAGTGGTGCATTTTTCGCCCTTAAACGATAGAGTTTTATCAGGCAAAATAATCCCGTTTCATCTAGATTAAAAACATTCGATGCATCAAACCTCGATAAAATATCCTTGAGAACACTATTCCTCCAATTTTCTCTATTCCTCCAATCACCATCAACCGTCCCCACAAATCGTTTTAAAGGAATTTCTGTCTTTGAAACGCTGCAATGGAAATCTTCAACTCCTTCCATCGCTTTTTCTTTAAAGAATGACAGAAGAAATAGGCACATGCTTTAACCATCGAACTCATTCTCTTTCTATTGTCTTTGCAGTCTGCTTCTTCAATGGTTTGCTTTGATGATCATTTAAAGTAGTTCTCGGAATATTGTGTTCTTTGGCAAAAGCTGTTTTCGAAACATTTGACTTTTCAAAAAGTCCTTTTTTTCTTTAAGAGATAACGAGGTAAGTTTTCGTTTTCCCGGCATTTTGAAACGTAATTAAATCACAATTTTGTAAGAAAGAAAAATGGCCCTTATAGCGGGGCTTACTCGATATCAAATCAAGTCCCACTGAAGTACGTACAATAAAGAAAAACGTCTACATTCAACTGAGTCAGAGCAAGAAGTGAGAACTTTGAACGATTGGTATGCTAAATTCCCAGAATCCAAATCCCCTAAAAGGAAAGGTATGCTCACAGCTGTAGAGCGAACTTCGTGGGAGGTCAGAAATTCCGGGAGACACTTTAAGTGAAAGGGGCGGTCTGAAAAGATAACAGAATGGTATACAAAAGCGCGAAAAAAGATAGGTTTGCCATTTTTGGGGGTGACGAGTTATCCGGAGTAGAATTAAATTCGATGACGGGTAAAAGAGGGTTATTTTACATTATTGTCTATGAGGCTTAGTCGGGACCATAGGAAAACGACGACTTAAACGGAGTGACGACTTATCCGGGTGACGACTTAATGAGGTTTTACTGTATAAATGTAAAATGATGCAGTCGGACCGAGCAGGAAAACAGACACAGGATTTTAATGAAAGCAGAGTAACTTTAATTTAATCATACTTTGTTGAGTGGGAGCGAAAAAGTGATGTTAACTCCATTCACGAACAGTCTTTCTGGTAGGGAAAAATCTTGTAAAAAGTCCGAAAATGTCTCTATTTAGGGAAAAGAGGGAAATCTCAGAAATTACTATTGGTTAATTAAATAGATCACGCGATTCCCATGAAGCTTAAAGGGAGAAATGTCTTTATTTAAATTTATGCATAGTTGAGCCAAAAATAGATTTAGAAACAGGGTGTGGATTTTTAAAAGTATGATAAAGTGTTTCGATTTGAAATTAATTAGTAATAAATTAGGAGTTTTTTAACGATGAAACTAACATAAAAAGATCAATTGAAGGTTTTTATGTTACATCCCCCCTCACCGAAAAGTTTTGACTAATATCTAAAAATTTTAAAAATTATCCCTTTACAAAACTTTCCCTATGATGACACAATTAAAATGAAGAGTAAAAAAATAATATTTGTAATATCAACAAGATATAAAGTAACATGAATCATAAAAAGTACACATTTGTACACAATATGAAAAAAATTTCATAAAGTGTTCGAGGAAGAAAAAAAAAATTTGAAGTAGCGCTACCATCAAATTGAAGTGTTAGATCTTCATTTTAAATAGTTTTTGTGATTTAAGTTTCTTCAGTCCTTTTTTTAAAAATCACAATAAACAAAGTTATTCCTCATACTAACACAATTTAAGTAAACTTTTCACTTAAAATAAGAAAATCTATAAAAAATTTCTTAAATATTTAAATATTCAAAAACATGAAAGATAAAAAATATGAAAGTACAAGTGATATGAAATATAAAAATACAAATTGACACTTTTTGTCAAAAAAAATTTTAATCTGAAATTTGTATTCAGAATTGCATACTTTGAAAATAAAATGTAAAAAAAAATTTGAAACAATGGTCTTTAATCTGAAGTTTAAGACTTCAGTGTTATTAGGGGAAAGTTTTTGCTGGATTAGTGGCTGTATTCCTCAAAAGGAGGAAAACATTCCCAAGTCTCAACAATAATGTGCTGGAAGATCCTAGTTTCAACAGATGCTTAAGTATTCATTGCTTTTTTTTTTTTTTTTTTTTCACCACAGAGAAAAATTACCATCGCCCCATATCCTTCTAGATTGGGTAAACGTTGAACTTGAAGAAGAAAATTTGAAAGGTCGGACCTTCCAGAGAAAAAAAGGGAATCATATGTTCAATTGAACCATGTGTATTGTCATATTCGGCATTTTTAATTTTAGTTCAACAATGAAAAATCATTAAATTTAATATAAAATATAATTAATTCTATTATTTAAATTATAACATGTTTTTTATTCATGACATAATTTCAGTTTGTCAGGTGGGTGGTACCTTCGCAATTTTGATATATGAATTATTTCTGACTTTTCTTTATTATGAATATTCTTTTTATTTATTAACATCGGAAATGTTTTCAAGAATTATATATGGACCGGACAAAGTTAGGTTAAGTTTCCTAGTATTGGGATATCTTCATACATTACAGTATCATTAGGGGAAAATTCAATATGAGTGAATCTTGTATCATAAAATTTTTTATTTTTTTCATGATATTGTTTAGTTCTTTCAACTGCAATTTTTCTTGCTTCTTCTATTGGTGGATAAAGTTCTTCGGATAAAGAATGATTAAATGGGACAGTACCAAACATTAAATAAGCTGGGGGAAATTTAGTTACCGAATAGGGAGTTAAATTATATTCTTCGGTTACTTCTTTTAATAATTTAGGCCAAGGAATGTTTTTAGAAGAATCATTAATTTTACATTTTAAACGTGTTACAATGGTTTGTCCTAAACGTCCAACTTTTCCATTAGTTTCGGGTCTATGGGCTGTAGTTAACAATTGTTTGATTTTGCTATGTTTAAGAAATTTTTTTAAATGGGAAGAATTAAACGCGGCATTTCTATCACTCAAAATAATTCTAGGGGTTTGAATCTGTTGTGCAAAAAATTAACATAAGTTTCTGTAGTTATTGATTTAGATGCAAATGACCACATATATTACGAGTGTGATGATCAATTACTAACATTAAATATTTCTTGATAGAATTGTAATAATTAAAACACTATCGATTGCAATTATTTCAAAAGGTTTGACAACTGAAAATGATGCAGTCGAACCGAGCAGGAAAACAGACACAGGATTTTAATGAAAGCAGAGTAACTTTAATTTAATCATACTTTGTTGAGTGGGAGCGAAAAAGTGATGTTAACTCCATTCACGAACAGTCTTTCTGGTAGGGAAAAATCTTGTAAAAAGTCCGAAAATGTCTCTATTTAGGGAAAAGAGTGAAATCTCAGATATTACTATTGGTTAATTAAATAGATCACGCGATTCCCACGAAGCTTAAAGGGAGAAATGTCTTTATTTAAATTTATGCATAGTTGAGCCAAAAATAGATTTAGAAACAGGATGTGGCTTTTTAAAAGTATGATAAAGTGTTTCGATTTGAAATTAATTAGTAATAAATTAGGAGTTGTTTTTAACGAAGAAACTAACATAAAATGATTGATAGAAGCTTTTTATGTTATATATATATTGCTCATTATAATTTAAATTTAGTAACCTTCAAAGACACATTTTCCATTTGAAGCTTTTACTGAAGATTGTAGGATTGTTTTTTTATTGATTGTTTACATTTTTCTAAGTAAATACAGATAATCTTTCCAGTCTTTGCAACGTGGCGTGATGAAAACTTTTATTGATTAGATAAATAGTTTAATGCTCTACTTTTTTATATCTTGTTTTCTTATCATTTAAATATTTTACGTGTGCGTTTGTTATCTGAAATATAAAAAAAACATACATTCATATGTAAACTTAAGAAAGAGAGATTATTTGGTAATAATCTCCATCAATAGCACTCCTACTTTCAAATCTTAGAGTTGAAATCTTGGAGTAAAGTAGAATCATATGTAGTAAATTCATACCTTCAGAGGGGAAATAATATCATTACAAGGGGAAAAAAATGATGAGCTTGTTTTGCTTAACACAAAAACAAATTCATTAAAATTATTACACAAAATTAGTGTTCAGTGATTAATGCTTTTGATGAATGGAATTTTTCTTTTCATTTAATTTTTATAGAATATTTTTAAATAAGAAAAATTTAACACATTTTTTCCACCGATAATTTACTCCTTGAGGGATTATTACCCACAAAATTAATCACCAGATTAAATCACCAGCTTCATTTCGAAAAGAAGAAGAGGGTTGATCAAACTAATATTGAAGGGAGGTAAAATCAGAAAAGCTTAATTAAAACCTGTGAAGTCATTGTTGAGTCTAACGGAAAGAATATCAAAACCAGTTTGATTGTATCGCGTTACTTCCTTGCTATGATGAAACAGTGCTTTTTAACGTGTTTTTTCTCCTTATAAATTGTCAGGTTTTGGAAATGCTTTCGTTTCTATCTAGCTTAGATATTTTATTTAACCGAACACATGAACGATTTTTAGATGTTCACACTTCAGTAGCACACTTGTAAACTTGAAGGTCTTCGTTGAGGGATTTTTGATGGATTACATTTGCGTTACATAGAGTAGAAACTCGGTTTAAGACAAATGGATTCATTATCCACCTACCACAGAGATATTTTTTATGTTAACACTGTAATTGACGCAGGAAGGAATTCATACCGGCCAGCCATGGTTGGGATTAGAACCTGGGCAATGTCATTGGGAGGCTCTATTCTTACACATTGATTTGCGACTACCAGTAGTAGTAGTTTATTTCCATCACACAGAGCTGAACAATGAGTTATTGTCACCACTCTAGGAAACATTCCTGAATTTGAACGGAAGGCATGACAGCACATTTTCAATCCTCTGTAAAGAAGATGACTCCTCTGCTTTGTTAGCCCGACGACCTTACATAATGTATTAAAAATTTTGTCTACTTTACAGTGATTGCGAAAATACTTAATAAATTATATTTTCTATCTTAACACTTAAAGGACATTTTTTTTTTGTCTCTGTGGTATTGTAATGAGTACCCTCGAAATTATTAGGTGAATTAAGTAATTAAAGAAATAATAATTTTTCATGCTTGTAATTTTCATAATTAAAAATTTCGTACTCTCAAAAAACTTTAACATAATAATTAATAATTGTATAGTGATAATTAATGATAAATTAAGTGATTATCATTAATTATCACTGGATTTAGTGATAAATTAAGTGATTTAATGATAAAAGATTAAGTTATAAATTATTAGTTTAATTATGAAATTAATATTTAAAAATCAGTATATTTGACGATGAAGCTTAAAGTTACTTCTTAACGATAAAACAAATGACAAACTGGAAACTGGTTTTAGACTCTAGAGAAACTGGTTTTACATTATTTTATTCCCTACTTCTAGTTTCAAAACTTATTGTTTAAATTTCAAAATTGTTTTTTTCCACTTAAATATTTATGACTTTTAATGCATAGTTTTGTTTTACAAGGACTTTAATAATATATATTTAGAGAGGACATTACGAAATACCCTTTACATTATGATTATACTTTTTGTAAATAGAATAGGCCCCTCACGGTTATAAGATCTCTTCACTCTTTAGTGTTCTCTGTTACCATAATTCTGCCAAATCTCAATTTTTCCCCACGCAAATATAGTTCAATTTCTTACTGAAACGTGTTGGAGTAGGAAAAAAGCCAGATTAGCCAAAATCAAGGTAATGAAGAGGGGAACAGTGTGGAGAGTTGGAAAATCTCGCAACCTTGAGATGCCCATTTTATTTACAAAAAGTTCAGTTTAGTTAAAGCCCATTTTATGTTCTAATTTCTCTCTTCTTTTTGCAGGACTGCCTATGTCTATTTCAGATTTTTGTTTCACTTGAAAAAAATTCACGCACTCAATCATTCTGTAGTGGATCGTTTCTCAATTACTTGCAAGAAGTATAGAAATGATGTTTGTTTTATTTACCAAGATGAGGAATGGACCTATAAACGAGTAAGTTAAATACAATAAAATACGTAAAAGTAAATTCTTTAGACCAGTGGTCTGTAAACTATGAGCCGCTGGTCACCTAGTAAATTGTATTTAAAGTTTATTAGATTATCTCATCTACATGATTTTGTGTGTTTAAAGCTAAAGCGTAATGTAAATTAGGAGTAATGTGACCCTCCAGCAAAAATTTTGTGCAAAAAATTAAAAAAAGATCCACTTAAAAAAAAACGTTGCCAATCGCTGGTTTAGACCAAAGTGCTTCTTAACCGCTTCCCTTACCCATTTTTTTGGAAAAAAAATGCAAAAAATCAACATATATTTTTTATTTCATTAATAGCAAGGAACTAAAACAAAACATAAGCCGCAAGTTCTAAGTTGAAATTTTAATTTTTTTATGTGTAAAAAATCTTTAATTTACCATTAATTTACTATCCCAAATTATCTCGGGCAAATAAAAAAAGTTACATAATAGTCTTTGTTCACCTTTTCATCATCTGAAAAATCAGCTGCGTTACTTTCGCTCGCAAACCTGCTCTTTTTTTTAAAATAAATATTACGAGAATTATTATTGACGAATTAATAGTGAATCTATCATTAAAAAATTGTTTTCATATAATAAGGAGATTTCACAAATTTATGTTAGTTTCCGTACATTACTGTACGCAAAATTAAAAGTAATGCGAACTTCTAGTGCGCATTCTGGTGGAATGCGAATAAACTTGCGAAAAAATATCAAACTTACGCAAGTGAAAATAAGAGATTTTACAAAAACCTGTGGGTTGAAAACCCCCACTGGAATATCATTTATCACTTCGACTGCAAAACAAATATTTACACGTAGACTATTTCTTTAAAGCTGTGTCATACGATTCAAGATACTCTACGATTCTGGATGTAGAAAAATTTGGTAGATGAATTCAGAGAATGCAGCTTATTATTATTAATAATAATTGTGAACTTTTATTGATTATTTAATTTATTTTAACTAAATTGTATAGTTAAAATAAATTTAATTTATAATTTTAAAATTGCAAAAACATATTAACTTTCTGATGGAACTAGTGCCATTAGACAACCATAATATTAAACAAAAACCAATAAAATTATTTTTTATTGAAATAACCAATTGTTTTAATAACACACAATTCTAAATTTCATTATTACATTTCACTGTGGGCCAGCATCCAAAGTTTCGTGGCCAAAATTAGTATTTCGATAAAATTTGTTTCAAAATTTGTGGGTTTTTATGTGCAGGGAAATTGAATTCATAGTTGAAATTTTGAAATACACTAAAAATACAACAAAAAAAAAATAATAATAAATAAATAATGCCTGCTAAAATATGGCGAATAAAAAAAAAATAAATAAAAAAAATTTTAAAAAATATATATATATATAGAGTACGTTTAAATAATTAAATGTAGCAATGAAAATATAATAATTTTCGTAATTTTATATTAAAAATGAAAAGCAAATTATATTTCCGAAATAATATTACAAACTAACGCGAACTAATTACGAAATAATGTGAAAACATGAAAAAACAAACATAATTTTTGTTTTTCGGTATATTTAGTCCACTTTTGCAATATGGGTATAATGGGGCAGGTTTTTTCGAAAGAAAAGTCCCTCCGCGCGGAAGAAGTGAAACTTCGTAATGTGGAAATGAAAATGGGAAGGAGTAGAAATTGATTTTTAGTGAAATCATATTGTTTCTTTTAGACAAACTTTATTATCATTTTCTACGCACATGCGTTCGAGTGCCACGCATTCACTCTCGCTCTGTCTTTTTCTATTCCCCCTCCCTAAGAGCGTTGAACGTTTAACGCAACAGTGCTTTCATACCCCCTCCATGGTAGCGTTAAACGTTTAACGCAACCTTGTTGGAAGTCGCATAAGAAGTTTCACTTCAAAATAAGTTCAGCTAATTACCTCGTGAAACTTTTTGGAGATAAGTTTCGAAAGTCATTCAATCATTATAAAATGTCAAATGATAAGTTATAAACTATAAGTTTGTCAAGAATATTAACTAATCCAACAAATTGAAAAATTGTACTATAATTTCAGACTAATACTCTGATAAAAATATAACAGAAAGGTGAAATTCCTATATATATATTTCTGAAATATAAATTTAAAAGTTACATTTAAAAAAAAATTTAAGATATTTTACACTACATTGTACTCTCGTCGGTTCAAAAAGTAAATTATAATGTTTGGAATGATTATGAATACTTAATTAGGGCGATATTAAAACTGCCTACACATATTTTAGTTGAAAATTTAATTTTGACTCTTGGCCCAGAGTGCATTTCTTCAAATTCGTATTCCATGTCCAAGTTCTTAGTTCGAGGCAGACTTAAACATAAAATAACATTTCGCAGCTAATCAACAGCGTGCTTGTATATTTGTCTTTGTGGCGTAAATCACGCCAACATAACGTAAAGATGCATCTAAAATAAAAGCGAGCAATTGCTTCAATCTTAGTAATTTTTGCTTTCCTTTTTTTTTTCTCAAAAAATTTGGTAAAGGAAGCGGTTAAGGAACACTTTGTTCTAAAGCAGTGATCGGCTACGTTTTTTTCAAGTGGATCGTTTTAAAATTTTTTAAGCTAAATTCTTACTGGTGGGTCACATTACTGGAAGGTTATTACATAACTTATGTTATTATATAGCTAACATAAAAGTGCCTCCTAATATTGTTCACTTCCACTGTATAAAATGTATTGCCCAAAAATAATGTCTCAATAGAGGGTTAATTTTCAGCTCGTTATAGGCAAACACTTTTTGTGCATATCGACGGTGATTTGGAATATCAGATTTTTTAGTAATATCGCGTTACATAAAGCTTATACCGATTGTAGGTCAAATCCCAATTTCTTTGGATAGTTGTATTGAGAAACTGGGTACTTCAAGAAGACCATGTATACCCACACCTACGACGTCAGCACCGGTACAACACCGATGCTGACCGGTTTACACGTAAAACAGCGTGTTAAAGTCGAGCTAAGTTTCTCCACATAAGTTAGAATGTTAATTAACGTCAAGTTAATTAAATATAGTGCCACTCATCAAATTTATTGAAATATCGTCTTCGCCTTTTATTTAGCTTAGATTTATTATTTATTTATGTATTTTATTGAAACCGAGATATATTTTTGTTTTGTGTACCTGGCAACTTCGATGCATAATTAGCTTGTTTATGTTTAGCATGGCTTCATGTCTGTCTTTGTGTTGAATAAGAAATATATAGTGGAAGAATTGAAATCTTTGTGAAAGAATATAGAATGTATCATTTAAGAAAATTGAGGCTTAAAGACATTGGCTTACTCGAAATTTAATGGACAGAATCGTTGTTAACGTAAACAAATACCACTTTTTAACGATGTCACTTGCAGGTATCCTACTGTGGCAAACATAAAGAAAAAAAATTTTTTATTTGTTTATTTATTATTTTTTAATGCTTCAATTTTGGAAGATGATTATTTTTCAATTTCTTATCTTTCAGGTGGATGAATTGAGCAATAAAATTGCAAACTGCTTTTTATCCCGGGGTTACAAGAAAGGCGATGAAATTGCTCTTTTTATGGAAAACTGCCCCGAATATGTCTGCATCTGGCTTGGTTTGGCAAAAATAGGAGTTGTCACTGCATTAATTAACATAAACATTCGAGAAGATGCTTTCGCACATTCCATTAATATACTCGACATAAAAGCTATCATATTTGGTTCAAATTTTCCAGAAGGTTTGTATAAGTTGAATAATTACCGATGTTGAACCCATATAAGCAACTCTTTAAAATAAACAGACGACTGGATTCAAGAAAAATTAGCAGAGTGGAGATCTTTTTGATGGAAAAAAAACCCCTCATTTACGTTAATAGATATCAAAAAATGTAATCAGTGTGATTACAAAGGCAATTTTAACCCTTCATGATTCCACAGAGGATATTTTAAATCGCTGAGATTTGAACCTGGGTCATTTAATTAGGGGCTCTACCTCTTGAGTTACCACAGCTGTTTGTTCATCGGTGGACTCTAATTAAATGATTTCATAACAGAAAATTTATGAGTCATTAACTATGAAGGTTCCAGTATATAGTATCACCTGGTAATTAAGATTTTACATAGAATTTTATAGTACGTCTAATAATTTAGCCTGAGACTGTTAGATTCTGTGAAATTTTATTCGCATTTTTATCTGTTTTAAACTAGGCAAATTTTCAAGTTGTTAATTAAATTTTCTTGTTCATTTCAGCTATAAGGGATGCTATTCCTTTCTTGAAAGACAAGGAGCGCATGGAATATTACAGTTATGCAGAAAAGAACCAAAGCCAGGAAGTTTCTACAGCATTCCCATGCAAGTCTTTGAATTCTCTATTAGATGATGCATCTCCTCAAGAAGTTCGTTTAAGTTATCCAAAACCAGGCTCTCAAGGTGTTGTAAATAAATAAACTAATAAATAATAAATAAATAAATACAACTTAAAAATATGCTATTAGGATTTATTAGATAAGTATATCTTTCATATTCAAAGGTTTATACTTTAATTGTTTTTTTTATTATTTTTATAGATAAATTATTGTACATCTATACATCAGGTACAACAGGTTTGCCTAAAGCAGCAGTAATTCGACATAGTAGGTGAGAAATCAGTTTAATATTTATTTTAAAGCGAAAGGTACACAAAATATTCAAAACTGAAAGGAAGAACTAAATACAAGGCCGGGATAGCCTGATTGGTTGGGCTCTCGGCCCATGTCCTAGAGTTCGTGGGTTCGATCTCCGCCGGCCGAAGACTGCCCGTGTAGTAAATGGTGACTGATGCACGTTTAATCTGTCGAGTCGAAAGTCCTCCATGTTCTCATAACAAATTAGTACCTCTGGAGGTACTGATTCAGGAGTTTCCTTGTCTTCTGGATTGGGTTCAAAATGACAAGGTTGCGGAGTTGGTCGTAAACCCAAAAATTGGGTCCGGTGTTCAACTACGGATATAGAAAAAAAGATACAAACCTAACACAAGTAGCATTAAAAGAACTAAATACAAGTAGCATTGTAAATGATAAAAAAAAAAATTAAAATTTAAAAACACCTGCTTAGTTTTCGTACGTTAAAGTATAAGTTTATAAATTTTATTTATTTATAAATTGATTCCTAGATGTTTTATTTACTGATTTACTAATACTCCGATTCACTAATTCGTAATTCGCTATTTTGCAATTTATTCACTCAAATGTTCACTAATACGCTGATTCGACAATTCAAAAATGAACGGGTTTATTGATTTAAATGCCAATTTGCTGATTCATATATTTGCTCATGTTTACATCTCTTTACCAATATACTAATATTCACTCATTTTCTCCCTAATTCACCGTTGAGCCAACACAGAGCATTTTAGTAAAAAAAGTATGAGAAAAACGAAAGCTTTGTAGATACACCGAGTGAAACGCATATTCTGCTACCAAAGAGTATAATTAAGACGTTAACCATATTAACGTTTTCTGCTATAACAATTTCCTAAAGAAAAAAAAAAATTGTAAGAATACAAAAAAGTTATTTGACCCCATTTAATGTCAACAAATGATAATATTTACAGGTACCTGTGGATAGCGACAGCAACTAAATTTCCGTGTCGACTGAGGAAATATGAGACGTACTACAATCCATTACCTCAGTATCATGCATCTGGAGGTGTATTGATGATGGGTGTTGTTTTGATATTTGGAGGCAAAATGGTGATACGAAAGAAATTCTCTGCATCCAACTTCTGGAAAGATGTCTCAAAGTATAAAGTCACTGTAAGTCTTCCCCAATGCACGACACGATACAGACAAAACGAATCCGATTGTACACGATCCATGGTCAGACACTGAGCGCATTTTAACTCACCGATTATATCATGTATTGGAATGAAATGTCGGAAAAGCATGCACGATTTTCACCAAAACGTGCCGATTTTATTTGTTGTTGTGTATCTTTACTGTTCTACCTTCTCTTTTGATATCATTTATCATTATCATTATATGCTATCATAACGAGAGGTCAACACGTTGCCATTTCGGAAGTAATTAAAAAATTTATTTGGGTATTTTTGTAACTTATGGAAAAGCACATAAAAATCTCATATCTTGCTTCAGTTATACCCAAAAAACGTTTCTGCACTTCTTAAATAAAGTAAATATAGAAGATTGGGGCGACGATTATAATCGGACATATTTAAGGTTTGAATATCGCAGCAGAACACGAACAAACAACTGCTCTCTCAAGCTCAAAACATTGAGTGAACAGGAATTTCTACTTCTAGGACGAACGATATCGGACAAGTGAAAAAACATTGCTTGGATGATCCGGCAACGAACATTGTCGTTCGCACATTTGTTGCCCGATTTTATCGTTATTGTGCCGTGTAATGAAAAAGCGCCCTAAAAAAATTCAGCGGTATCGTTATGACGTAAATAATTGACTTACTGCCTTACTTTGTCAAAGTTAACAGTTAACTGACTTTAAGAACGTAACATAAACACTTGTCCCCAGAGCCTGACTAAAGTAGGGACATACAGGGCACTTGCCCCGGGCCCCCACATCAGAGGGGGCCCCTAAATCGAATAGAAATTTTATTTTACGTTTCCCTCTTTTCTGACTTTTTTTAAACAAAATATGAGTACAGTGTAAAAGCCGTCAGTTTTATGTTATCTTCTTCATTAATCTATAGTATGAACACAAAAAATCTATATGTCGTAAATCCATGGCTTTCTAGGGCGGAATTCAGCTATATTTTCGCCATTACAATGAACAAATTCAACCAAAGAAAAACCTGTATTTTGGCATATCGCAAAATGCTATATGTTTACAAAAATATGGTCTTCTGATTGGTTTAGTTACGCCATCGTAATTGCGAAAATTTAGCTTAATTCCGCCCTAATGTCAGCTAAGATATGAATTTTTCGCAGCTAGGTGACAAAGTTAAAAATCAGAAAATGAATAAAATGGACAGGACGATACTTCGTCTGACCATTGGCGAACGGGGGACTTTACAGCTATTTTAGGTTCTAGTCAAATTTCATGTTATACATGTATAATGATGCGAAAAATTTAAATACCTCCATAAAGTTCCGTTTTTCATTACTGAAGCGGAGGGGGGGTGCCAAGGAAGTTTTTTGCCCCGGGCCCCAATTACGCTAAGTCGGGCCCTGCTTGTCACGTTAAACCTCAATGGTTTATAAGCTTAAAGTGAGCACACAAGCCTGCAAATGTATGTAAATCCTATAAACCTAAACCACGTAAAACCTTTATCTTATTCAACATTAAAAAAAAAAAACGCTTTCAACACGCTTTCAAACTTTTTGTTTCGTCTCTTTTCGATAAATTTTAAGTCTCAACCAATTGTTGTAGCAACTCTCGCTAGATACTCTCTAGGTCCTAGATGTTTAGTCCTAGAGTCCCTGTATCAACACCTTTTAACAGTCAAATTATTTTGATGATTTGGTTACATAAATTCTCAATTTTTCTATTGCAAAAATAAAATATTAAGTACAAAATAAAATATACTTAGTAGTTAAAAATTGATATTTTGAATTACATGCATAAAAATTTTAAGGTTTTGTAGCCACTGCATATTCGCTTGAGGCACTCGGTGTGGCAGTGGTAAAGTTAGCTCCTAGTAGAGAAGTTTTTCTAAAAATTTAAAAAAGAAATTAATTTATTTTCTTATAAAAAAATAAATCCACGATGTAATGTTTCAAAGAACTGGACTTCATTTTGCAAAAAAAAAATGCTGAGCCCTTCGAATATAAATTTCGATCATTTGAAACCTTCAGTAAAGTGCTGCCATCTAAATTACATCTAAATTAACTTTTTCTGAGATGGGTTTGATAAAGACATGATCCCGAAATAAACTTCTCCTGATATATATTCGGGTATAACAGTACGATGCACTAAAATAAATAATAAATAAAAATTACTCCGAGTAATATTTGGGAGTGACGTTTTGGAACAACAGTGAAACTGTTCCACTATCAAGTTAAACAGTTAAAAGGATTGGAATTTGGATTGGACATCGCTTTGCTCATTTTGTTAAACACGCAATTTCGAACTGCTTTCAAAATAAAAAGCTCCACTACTGTATGTGTACAATAAATAAATATATCTCTTGTGGTGGTTTAGGTGACTCAGTATATCGGAGAAATTTGTCGATATCTTCTCAACCAACCAGTGACTCCGGAAGAAGCTCAACATTGTTTGAGACTAATGGTCGGGAACGGCCTAAGGCCTCACGTTTGGAAAGAATTCAAAGATAGGTTTAGAATCAAAGAAATCATCGAGATTTATGGGGCAACCGAAGGAAACACTAATATTGGTAAGCTCTTTTTTAACCTCAAAATACTTCATGAATAATCTAAGACTATAGTAGAAAAAAAGCCTGCTATCTCATATAGGCATAAAAATTAAAAAATAAGTGAATAAGCCCAAGAATTTGAATGCTTTATAATGAAAACAATTTAAATAAAAAGTGAGAAAGCAAAAACTGGCATAACGAAATTTTAAAGATATGTATGTTAGTTAAAAAAGCACTTCATCAGGGGACACAGTGTCTGCTAACACACTGGGGCCTATCTGTAGTCTGTGGTTAAACGAAAAAATGACTGTGCCGCGTGGCCCCATAATAAAAAAAATAATTAAATGAGAAAATGCAATATCTCAAAAATTCAAATGTTGAATTAAAAATAAAAATCCAAAAATATACAAAAACACAAGTCAAAAGTACACCAAAAAAGAAACTTATAGTGTTTTCTCAGTTTACTGTTTCATTATAGTATTTTCTCTGCGTATTTTTGAGCATCATTGGAATTTAATTCAATATTTGAATTTTTGAGGTATTGCATTTTCTTATTTAGTTTTTTTTTTTTTTTTTTTTTTTTTTTAAAGTTTTTTTTCATTATGGGGCCGCGGGGCACAGTCAGTTTTTCGTTTAACCACTGACTACAGAAAGGCTCCAGACTGTTAGCCGACAGTGTGTCCCCTGTTGAAGTGCTTTTTTTTTTTTTTTTTGCTAACATGCATATCTTTAAAATTTTGTTTTGCCTGTTTTCAGTTTCTTACTTTTCATTTAAATTTTTTACATAAGCCACATTTGGTTTCAGCGGCATTTAGCACTTTTCCATTTTGGCTTGTTATTTTAAAAATTTTATCTTAAAACTTGTTTAAATAAATTTCCTACTTTGATTGGATGCTTTATAATGTTAATTCTGAACATGGCTCAAAATATCTATTTGAAAACAAAGAAAGCCACAGTTTGGTGAAACTGAAATTTGTGTGTGATCTAATTTTTTAATATTAAAAAAAAATTAACCACGATAATTAATGGGGCTCATAGAAAATATAGAATTGAATTTAACGAGTTTCATATAGGTAAAAAAAATCTCGCTAAATGTGTGTTTTAAAAAAAAAATAATTAATGATTTTAAACTTTGATAATATTTTAAGCTTTGATAATTATTTGCTACAAGATGGATTATATAATTGAAAATTTAAACTTTGCTCTGAACTGGCTATTTTTCCAAGACAAATAAAAAAAGCCGCAATTTAAGTGCCTCAAATTAAAGTTATATTAAAAAAAAATATTTGATCTTACTCTCTATAATTATCTTTATATTATCTCTATAATCATCTTATAGTTTCAGATTCAACAAATATTTTAAGCATTTTAAATTTTATGAAACTTTCCAAAAAAAATTCTAGTTTGTTGAGATTTTACCTTCCAGAGGAAAAATCATAAAACTCGAGTAATAATTCTCAATTTTCTCAAATTTTTAAGAGCACAGATGAGTCAGTGTTGGTATCACTTTTTAAATATTAAAAATTAGATCACAATCGGTTATCATTTCTTCAAAACTATGGTTTTTCTTCAGATATCTGCCATTTCAGAATTACCTAGAGAGTGCTAGCAAACTAAAGTCAAAAGCCTAGAATAACTGCCACATACTCATATTATTAGCTAATGATTGTTATTTCATGAAGTCGCAATTAAAGTTGTTTTTTTCTTGTTGAGAGTCCCTTAAAAAACACCATTACCTTTTCTCACTTTCTCGTTGTGGTCGAATTGTAGACTCGTATGTTTTTTTCACTACGATATAGATCTACAAATCTACTACCCTGAGGTTATTTCGTGATTATCGTTACAACGTTTCGATTATCTTACTAGAGTTCGTTATGGCATTTTCATTTGAAGCCATATAATTGATTCCGTTTCTTGTGTCATTAAATTCTATATTTGTGTCAAGTCATTCTAAAGTAACATTAACAATTATAATTTGACTTATTTAAAATAATGTTCAAGATGAAATGTTTGAATACATAATAGAACTAAATAAAATTATATTTCAGCTAACCTGTTTGGAAAAGTAGGGGCTGTCGGATATTTTCCAAAAGTAATGCAACGCCTTTTCCCAGTTGAACTCGTGAAAATTAATCCCGAAACTGGTGAACTCTTGAGAGACAAAAATGGACTCTGCATCAGATGCAAACCAGGCAAATAAACTTATTTTCTTAATTTTGTTCACATGTTATTTATTCTATTCCAATTTTATTTTAACACAAATTATCTTCGTATAAATTACTTTTTAACTTTCATTTAATAGCGATGTAATCTTTATTTATAAAATGAGTCCATACTGCGCTGTAAAGTATCTTAATGAAGCCAAATTCCCATTAAAATCAATAAAGATTTTGAGATATTAATTCATCCTCAACCAGTCTTATGATCTTACGTCGTCAATTCTAAAAAAGAAGTCTGGATATTATAGATCACATGATATGAAAGTAACTATACGATACATGTGGAAAAAAGCGCGCACTTGTCTTCTGGAAATGGTACAGTAAATTTGTGTCCAGGAGCTCTGCTCCATGTATATAGTTTGTAAATAGATTTTTTTTACTCTTTTCCTCAATAAAAGGATAGAAAATCTATTATGTTGTCAACCGTATAGAAAAGGATATTAAATTATGACTGCAAATATTATAGACTGCAATATTATGAAAAAATGAAAAAGTACTGCACAAAAACACGGAGAGAAATCATTACAGGAAGAAGGCATGACCTCTCTATTTTATTTTTTTTTTACTGAGATTTATAATTAAAAGGACTCATGGAATGCAGAAATTTTTTTTTGACTAAAATATTGATTTGCGCATAGTTTTTTTTTTTACTGCATTTTTACGAGGATTTTGAAAAGGTTTATTAGTGGGTCGCCATTAAGTGAGATAAACAAAATTATTTCCTAACTTCATTAGTTTACTTAATTTTTTAAAAGAATTTTGATCAAGTAAAAAATATGGGCGTGCAATTTAGAAACAATTTATTTAATAATTTAAAGGGTCTTTTTTCCAACCGGCCGAACTCAAGTTTCAAAAGAGACATATTTAGACGAAGAAGGAAAATTCTAAATATGCTTTTAATTCCATTCATTTTATTTACACATAAAAAGAAACTAATACTCTATATTTACTTCTATTCGGCAGTATATTTCGTAAAATACAAAGTTCTCATCTAATCCCAATTTTAAATAATCTCAATTCATGATAGTTTAGATTCTCTATTTTTTCTGATCAGAATTTTTCTTGAAATAGTTAAGTATTATAGAATATTTAGTAGAATTTTTTTAGAATTTTTTAGGCCGCACAGCCATGCGGCCCACGGAGTAAATCTGTACAAGGTGAGTGGTGAACGTTAAATTTATCTGGCTATAAAGTCCTCCATGTTCCCAAAACAAAGCATACCTCTGGAAGTACTGATTTGGAGATTGATCGTTCTATGGTTCAGGTCAAAATTACGATCTGTGGAGGAATGAATTGATGTAGGAATAGATCCAGCCTATAAACGAGCTGTGATGTGTGTGTGGTTGAAGTCATATTATTGGCCATAGATGGCGCCACTGAAAAACAAGAAACGCACCCTCTGCTAAAATTTGCTTAGTTTCACCAAATAGTTTTGCTGATATAGACAAGTGACATTAAAAACAACAACAAACACGAAAAAATTGAGAAAACACCAACTTAAAAATCTAAGATGACGAAGAAATATACCTCTAGAATACTGATCTGCATGGTTCTTTTACTTACAGGAATTTTAAATATATATATATCCACAAAGTCTGCTGCTATGGAAACAAGAATAGCACATTTCAGGGAGGGTAACTTCTCTTCTTAGTCTAAGGCTAAACACAATAGATTCTCTCCTAAACAATGATCCCACACCCTCGTTACCGTAGTCACCGCTTAAGTTCCAGACGACGAGGGGAGTTTTTACCAAACTATATAGATTTATGAATGGTGAATATTTATTTTAGGAGAGCATGGTGAAATAGTTGGGAAGATTGTGAAACATAATCCCTTGAATGCTTTTGATGGTTATGCAAACAAGGCGGAGTCCAATAAAAAAATTATAACCAATTGTTTTACACGAGGAGATATGGCGGTCAGATCAGGTAAATATTGATTTTTGTTAAAAAATTTTTAAAAATTAATTAATAAATGATATTATGCATTCAAAATTTAAATTGATGTAAAAATTGTGTACCTTACAGGTCAAAATTTTTTCGACTATTATTTATTAAAATGAGAAAAAAGGATAAATATTTATTAAAATTAATTTTTTGCGTGGAATTATCTTTAGATAAACGAATTTTTATAATTGTGTGCAAAAAAGTTTCAATTCGCTTTAAAATTTCTACAAACTACGCAAAAGGTAAAATTAATATTAAGGGGTGCAAACCTTGGACGGCTCTCCTGACCAAACTATGGGGACCCTATTTCCCAGATTGTGGCTAGCCCCTATATTTTGGAGTTCGGAAATCCGAATCCGACGGAAAAAAAAGGTATGTTTATTTAGAAAAAGTATGTTTTTATAACTTAAAATATCGTCTGCACTAATTAATTAGCATATTTGAGGTCACCCCTTCGATTAAGAATTAATCCTAGAACGTGAAGATCCGATTATAAGATCAAAAGTAATTAAGAGTGGTCATTTTTTTTTCATTTTGTGCACTGTACATAAGAGTCAGTAAAGTTATATTTATAATAAAATACAAAGCAAGAATCATTAGTTTAGGATGCATGTAATATAATATTTCTTACAATAAAATTAGTTTGTTTATCTAACATACACAATACTGATATGAGTACGAACTAGACTTAAAAACATGAGAGCTTTTATAAATTAAATATTATAATTATTTAATTCAATTTACAGAAGTAAATCTTCTTATGAATACATCTTTTCAACTAAAAACACGACTTTTTATAACATTTCACTTCTTTTTCGGTGAAACGTTTAGCATCGTGCAGGGTAAAAACCAACTTTCACCTTTTTAATTGTAAAGCAATCTATTGTTGCCTTTTGATGATTTTCAATTGGCAAAAATAACTCGTAAATGAAGTAAATGCACCTGAGATTGCTGTAAGCTTTTAAA